>VWPU01007941.1:0-158624 GCA_013398955.1 Callaeas wilsoni | reverse complement strand
CCCCTACATTTGTTCATATTGCAGCATTTGTGCCAAGACTGTGATTTTTCTGTTGTGCTCTTGCTTTTTGAAATCTCATATAGAGTGCTAAAAGAAATATTTTGAAATTGTTGCCATTATTACGTTACAAGTGCATAGAATTTAGGGCTCAGGAGCAAGACTTGAGCTTGATAATATAGTCAAAGACTGTGATTGTATTTCAAGTTGAGATCATTCTTTTAAAGTCGTAAATGTCTTTCTAGTTTCTCCTGCATATCATAGTACAGTCTATCATCTAAAGACACGGCAGGAAAAAATGGCATTTAGTATTTTCACTCCTGTGTCATTCATATAGACGAGTTATGACACCGAGATATTCATTTCAATATACTGAAACTTATTTTTGTCTTCATAGGATTATTTTAGCAAGAAATATTTGGAGAAAATATTTAATTTGCCAGCACAGTTGATGAATTCAGCAAGGCAATTCGATTGCATTAAGATGTCTCCGAGAAAACAGCGTGCTTGGCTAACACGTAATACATAGTGAAAGCTGCTGCTAGCAATTCTTGTCAAGCATTGAAAGATGCTATGTCAAAATAAAATGAAAAATTCGATGAAAATTTCAATAAAATTTCGTGTTCATATATGATTTTTCTTACATTTCTTTCTTTTAGAGTACATTGTAATCCACAAGAATCTTCCTCTCTCCTTTTCTCCGTGTAAGTTGGGCTTTTAAATATGTATTAAACATCAGTAAATTAGAGGTAAGTTGTATAAATTGCATGTGTTGGGAGAGGGCAGAGCAAATTCCAAGCTCTGTATTATGGAGCTTGCAGCAAGCTCTCACCATGAGGTTGTCTGCTGGCAGCTGGACACCACCATGAAATCCCACTCCCTTACCACTGATCACCTGATACAGTATTTGAGAGGGGTTGGGATTGAGGAGGAGATCAGTTTGATGTCCCTTAGAAATGGAATTCAGGGTCCATGATCCATTTTGCTGATTCAGTCAGATTTCAGGAAAATTCTTTGTGTGGCATTAAATCTTTCTGGAAGTATAAAGATGTGGAGGTGAAGGAAGGTGGGGAGGAGGAGGAGGAGGAAGTCTTGGATATTGGGAATAGTGTGGGTACTTACGACTTCCCTTAAGGATCCCTTATCTGCAGAGGTTTTTGAGACAGATTCCCCAAATTCTGCTTCTCCTGGAAGGTCACTAATTTAGCTGTGAATCTCCATGTTCTTCCTTGTGGGTGAGTTGGATCTCCAGTGGCATCGACAGCTCCCACCTGTGCATTACTGGGCCATGAAGGGCTAATAGGATGTGCCTTAGTGCATTTATTTCTGCTCTACAATAAAAAATTCTGCACAAGAAAAGCCAAATCCTTGTTTAGCTACACCTATTTGACATTCAAAGCAAACTTTGGTCTTTCATGTGGGTGAATGGATAGAATTTGATCCACATTGTTTAAATTGGCCCAAAAGGGAAGGTACTTACTTGATTCCATGTTTTGGTCCAATTACTTTTTCTTCCAGAAGGCTTATGGGGAATACAGAAGAATGAAAATAGAAGCAAATGTATATTTGACAGATCCTTGGAGTATTATTTGCTTTAGTTCAGGATTTGCAGAGGCCAACTTGTTTTGTTGGTAATCCCTTAATATGGTTGCCTTTGCTGGTCTTAAATTGATGACTCAGAAGTGATAGCACTCTGAGGCTGTGAAAGATCAATACATGTGGGTTTTTTTGGTGCCCTTCATTACTTTTTGTGATTTATTTCTCTCTTGGCTAGCATATGACTAAGCTTCTTGGACTGAGTTTCTTGCATGTCTACCTTGGCAGCTAAATAATTGAAAACTTTGCTAGAGGAAGAGAAATAAAACTTGAAAATGTGTTATGTACAAGAGTTGTTTTGGTTTGTAGCTCATCTGAGCTGCAGTAAACTTCTTCGGAACAAATAATTTTACATTGTTTAAAATATTATGGAAATTAAAATTTTCAACCTGCCTGAAGAAAACTTTGCTCAGACACATTCCTAGGTCTCTTTTTGACATACTAGCAAAAGCGACATGGTGAAAGCTGGCAGCTGACTACTAATGGTGATCAGTGAATCACAGCTACGTAGAGCAAGATGTTTCAGGGTAGAGTAAGGTGCTTGTGGTCTACTAACAGTGTCTGAAATTAAATATACCTGTGGAGGGTTGGGAACCCATCCCTTCTGGGAAAGTAAATCATACCACTACACTTGGTAGAACTGAATAATCCAGAGTGGAGCTGGTCAGGGTAGTATAAACACTAGCGAAGATTATAACATTTATATTTGTTATGACTGCATGCTGGAGTGATAATAATATTCACAGTCAGAGACCGCTCTCATCTTACAGGGCTCAATGCAGAGCAATGCCAGCCCACTTTTAAAAAGGATTTTTAGTTTAGTTAAAGAAGCTATTTACATCAGTGTTTGCTGCTTTAAATAGTTTAAAATAACAGCATTTTTTTTGACAAAGTTGATGACGACAGATATGTACCTGTAGAGAAAAGATACAGCTTTTTTTTTGCTGAAGTGTTGAGAGAGAGAAAGCTGGTCTTCATACAACTCCCTCTAAAAAATGAGTGGGTCTTGTACAGACCTCAGTGGGCACAGAATGAGGGCAATGATGAGCTATCTGGTAGATGAGGAGGGGTTTGGGCACTATCAGCTTCCCAAGGTTAAAGGCACTGGAGCCTCAGTTGCAGAGGCAGAGAAAACTCATCTCCTCATCCAAACTGGCAGCTGCTGAGTTGCTCTTCCCTTGTCCCAGTAAATGATCCTGCTGTGATGTCAGCTAAATTTCTCTCCAGTTTTAACAACTTGTTTAAATAAAAAAAAAATGCCATAAAGAGCTGTTGACACCTCAGGGATATCTCTGGAAAACTTTGTGTTTTGAAACAATTTTGCAGATGCTGTATTAGAAAGGTTTTGGCCTTCTCCACTTGATTTCTGCATTTTATTTACAAAAGATGCTTGCATAGGAACATGATCATGTTTCAGAATGTCATTTTTTTGCTCTTGCTTATTTCTTACTTGAAATTCTCATTTTCCAGCTCACTCCACAGCCATTACATGAATGAGTCTGCTGTGTTACCAACTGCAGCCCTCTCTAATGTGTTTATAACACCTTTGCTAAATTCTTGTTAGATGTAAGACTAATTTTTATTTATCATGGTAAGTATATCTGTATAATACTAGTATGGCTACAGTTGTATTATTATGAAGGATGCCTCTGTCTATAGAGCAATGAAATAGACTGATATAATAACAGCTATAGCACTGCCAAACAGCAGTCTTTGAATAATATTGGTTTGGCTGATGAGAAAGCGCTGCAAAGAGGCTCAAATTGCAGGGATGATGGAGATTGCACAGACTTTTTCTTCCCATGGTTGAAATAAATTTGTTCAGATAATTTTGTTTTACTTTTCTGTGACTATAAGGAAATAGCAATTTTTCAATAAGGAAGCCATTTTCTGTGTGGTACAAGCACGACCGCAGGAGGAGGGCTCACAGAATGGAGTACAGGAGAGCAGGCAGTAGGGCAGTGCTCACCTAAACCAGTGCTGCACCTGGGGGAATGATTCATCTCCTCCCCAGCACCCAGTCCTGCCCTGCCCTGGGCCCTGTCTCATGCCTGTTTAAGTCGTTGTGGCTGAGCAGCAAAGAGGATCAGAGCACACATTGGGCTGGGCAACAGCTGCCTTCTGCCTCCAGCATTAATTTTCAGCCACTTTGGTTTTTTAATGCAGTGCAGAATGAGCTAAGGAGGTGAGGACTGCTCCAGGTAGCACCCATGGCTCAAACTGCACTTGCACTTGATGCCATGGCCCAGGGCATCAGCTGGCAGGTCATCACTGGAGGAAGAAACTCAGATTCTGTCAATGAAATTTCTGAAGTTTCAGACAATGTAGCATATTTTCTTCTGTAATCCAGTCTGTCTTTACAGAGCTGGATGTTTGGTCATAGAGGTACGTGACTCACAATTGTCACTAGTACAGGAAGAAAAGAAAATGCATGATCAGAGTTTTTCTTATAGGAAAATTAAAAAATCATAGACAAACAAGAGGAAGTATGGAAGCTTCCCATAAAATTAACTTGCATGACTTTCTACTGGCTTGGGTGATCAGGACACATATGAGTTCTTTGTATAGTGTTCAGCAGATCAAAATGAACCATGTGAGGCATCATGTGCTTGGAACTGTCAGAACTTTAACAGTAATGTATTTTACCAGTGTTTAGAACAATGAGTTCTACACACACCCCTACTACGTACACCAGGAACAAATGAAATAATGAATGAAAATTTTATAAGGCTGTTTCTTTGGTTTGGATTTTTTTTTCAGGAAGATTATGCCATACCTCAAATTCTGATCTGTACCCTGGTTTTTTTCCCAGTTGAGAGTGAGAAAACAAGATTAATTCTGTGAAGATGTTTGAGTTGATTGCTCAGTCTTGCAGCAGGGTTTTTCCCAGGAGCTGTCAAACCTCAAAACTGTTAAAAGCAGAAAGGAGAGTTTTGGTGTAGGCTCCTTTCTACTTCTAAATAAATAATTGTATCAAAAACCACCCCTAAGTTCAACCTATCTTCTCTGTATGCTCCTTACTGGATTTTTGTGAATGGAAAATTGTTCACTGAAAAGGACTGAAGTTTTTCCTGACCCTTTGGACTGTGACCAAATGCAAATAAAAGGGAGATAGTAGTTTGCAAACATTTCTCTTGAAATACAAATAAATTATTTGGACACTTCTCTATGATGTTGCTTATGTCACTGTTGGTTAGTCATATTTCTGTAATAAATGCCTTGAAAATTCTACACATGCTTATTACTGCCAGTGAAAATATTCTCTGGTCTTCCATTTAGCTTTGGCATTTTATGTACAAAAGACCTATTCTCCTAATTTAAATAAATAAACAGCAGTTTGCTCTTTGCAAAACCATTCATTAAAATAAAAAAATTACTAATGTACTGGTGTTTACAGTTGGAGGAACTTGTAGTAAATTAGATGTTTGGCTAGTGCAGTTGAGAAGAAACCTTGTATTTACTTTTTTATTTTTTAATATGTATATTTATTTAAAAGTCAGTCATACTACTGTATTTTAATTCCTGAATTCGATAAAATTTTCATATCATAAACATATTAAGAGGAATTAATCCATGTGAGACTTTGAATGATATAAGCATGTTAATAAAAAAGATTTTTTAATAAGAAGAGAATTTATGAGTTTTCTTAAATTGATTATTCATTAATCTAGAATTATAATATTATTGAGAGAACAAAATGCAGATTTTTCTTGCACAAGGTGGATAAATATTTTAAAGCCTTTTTTTCTGCAGACAGTGAGGGTTTCTAGGCATATATATGATGACAAATAGAGAAGAAGACACAACAGAAAAATAAAACTCTGATTGACTTAGCATATGTATCTTCGTATTGAATTTTTGTACCTCTTACTCTTTTACCTAATATTACACTCCCTCTTTTTCTTCTTCCTATGTTAGTAAATCTGGGTTCACAGACTATGAGAGCTTGTCCCAGCCTCCAGTCATGAGGTGGTGGCAGTGTTGTTACAAGTGCTATTTAAAGGTACACTGATTCCAGCCTTATTACCATAAATCTGTGGTGTAACCTCTTTTCCACACATTAACATCAAGTAGAGAATGCTTTCTTTATGGCCAGGCTCATGAAAATCATACAGTCCATTGCTTGTTTGACCATTCAAAGTGAATGAAATGCCTTTCGCAGAACTTTAAATCTTGCGGTAAAATAGAGACCTCCCTATCTGCCTCCGTGGCCATCTTCACCTTCTGTATCTAGAGGCTAGCCTTTGGCACCTGACTTGCTACCCACTCTCTTCTTGTGCCTTATCCCTGGCTTAAAAACCCTTCCTAACCCAGGCTTAGCATCCTGGACAAGAAGCAACTTTAAGGCCATCAGTCACAAGGTTGCTCTCTCACTGGTCACACAAAGTCTGCTAAATGACTACTCCTCCCAAATACAGACCCTGCAGACCTCTTACCAAAGCAATTACTAAGCCACAGGCAAAGTTCTCCCTGGAAAGCAGGCTCAGCAGAAGCCCAAGATCAGGCCTTGGTGCTCCCTCATGCTGTAGGTTTCTGAGTTATTAATCCACCGTCTCTCATGTGGGCATAGATTGGGACCTCGGACCTGCCACAGAGTGTGCAGCAGGAGACTTTTGTAAGGGCAGTGACAACTGCCAACCATCTCATTGTCTTACAGCAAATCCATTCTCATGAAAAAGAATAAGTTAAATTTATTTATCTTCATAGCCACTCCATGTTTACATTGAGAAGTGTGGTTTAATGTCATGGATGAGCAGGGCTGCATCACAGAAAGCCCTGCTACCTGCCTCTCAGTGGAAATAATCCATGAGATCCCATACACTGTCAAGCTGCTGGAGAAAGGAGAGAAGAGCATATAACGACATGAGTAAGTGTGCTAAACCACTGTGCTGCCAGCAGTCGCTGTGTCTGGGCTCCCAAGCGAGCTCTCGAGTATACACCTTGGCCGTCTCCTAACTCCACGCTGGCATGAGACTTGAGTACACACTAGTCCCAAGTGTCCTGGTTTCCTCAGAAATTAAAGCCCCGCGACATACAGGAGCCTTTATAAACACCCAGCTTGGCCTCAGTCTGGACAACTGGAGACAACCTGCTCCTGCTATGATGCACAGCTGGAGATTAGTTTGGGTCTTTTTTTTCTTAAAAAGAAAGAGGTTGAGAAAAGCTCAATTCTCATCTGACGCAAATCATTATGTCTTCACTGTGCCTGATGGGGCTTAACTGATTTAGTTTAACTAAGGATCTGGAATACTGTTTAGTAGCTGCATAAATAATCTGCAGGATTCCTGTATCAAGACAGATACTGCATTTCTGTATCTGGTGGCAATGTACCATATAAACAATGGTAGAGCTTAACCACCAGGCATAAAAAAATCATTGCATGAATGCTTATTGATACAGGCAATAAATACCATGGCCTTTGACTAAGATTTCAAAAACAGTTTATTTTACTGCCCTAATATGCCTTAATGGAACTGTAAATGACACAGAAATATAATTGCTCTTTAAAAAGCAAATAGCATCATCTTTAAATTCAAGAATTTGCATTCATATAACATAATGGGGAAAATCACCAGGTTTATTATACAATTTCAGCAGTAAAATGTATCCTCACTTTCCCTTCAGTGGTGTAATCTTCACGTGTCTTCTGTATCAAGATGAGCTTAGTCCATACCAATAGAACCGAGGCATCTCCATCTAGGAAAAGTAATGGTGTTGTAGGTGACATCTTTTGCTTCAGTTTAGGAATCTCTAGAAAAGCTAAAAGAAATATTTAATGATTCCTCAGAAATTATTTTTAAATAGTGTGTGTTGCCATCTTAAGAGCACTATCGGTATTCGATGCCATTATCTGATAAAATTGCTCCCCAATTCACTCTAAATTGGTGTGTCAAAATTACACCAGTACTTTGCAATATACTTTGTTGCCATATGTTCATAACTGATTTTAGTAAAATTTTTGTAAGGTATTTTTTGTCTACAGGGTCCCATGACCTCTCACAGATGTGAAAATTTTAGCAACTTTCAGAAATTAAGACAATATTTTTACTTTGTTCTTTTTTTTTTTTTTTTTTCACTCTGAGCTACAGAGTACGGAGAAGATTTTGTAAGAAATGGTTAAATTTTGAGTTCAGAATCCTTATTTTCCAAGCCACTTTCCATGTTCATATAATGGTTCCTTTAAGCAATTCACTGTGTTCATATCACAAATTTTAAATATGCCTGATTCTGCCCACTTTATGCCTAATTTTGAGACCTAGTTTCATAATAGAGAAAATGTGAACTTCCTAGTAAAAAAGAGGAGAACTACAGCTAAAATCTACTAGCTAGAAAATAATGCAAAGCTGGAAGGCATACATTAGCTATAATTATTGGAAGATTTAACTAAGTTTCTTTAATGTGAACTAATGGGGGAAAGATACTGCTACTTTCAAAGAAATCAGCACTGATTGCCAATTAAACAACGGTGCGCGATGGGTACCTCTGATCTATGCATCCCTCAGCCCAGGCAAGGAAAATAATGTTAACCAACTTACACGTGTAGAATGGAGCAGGATGTGGACATTTGTCTCTGTATAATCAGTCTATTGAATTTTTAATGGTCTGTGAAATGACAAAAGGTGTGGTTGGTGCTCAAAAATTGTTGGGAATGCTGTGTATAGCCCGTGTTGTGCAGTTTATATGAAGACCTGTGCATAGGGGAAGAGCAACAACCTACAAGAGCAAAAAGAAAAAACGCAAAGAGACTGATCTGTTTATTTCTTGCATTTATTCTAATCTTTAGTCTGTGCTTCTGAAACTGCTGCTATTTTAGTTTAGATCATGTTTCAAAAATTCTGCTTGTTTTTTTGGTTTAGTTGTTTCTCCCACTACCTGGATGAAATTTGAACATAAAAGTTAAAATACCAAGAAAAGAGCAGCTGTTTAAATTTCCCAGAATTTGCTTTGCAAAGCTGCTGTTGTGGAAATACAGGTTTCTTGCCTTTTTTTTTCCACATAATGCACTAATTGGGTGCCATTTCACCATGGCAATAGGACAGTGTTTCCTACTTGTGATCTAAATCTTCCATACCTGTTGTGAAAATGATCATTTGTATGAAATCAGAAAAAAAAGACTGAGGAGGAAAGTAATGAAACCTCTGCACCTGATTTGCAATACTGTTAAGTTTTGTGGAAATGAACTGGAGGCAAAGTCTCAGCAACCATATTCCCAGTGAATGCAGGAGGGGAGCTGGCTGTTGCTCCACTATGACTGAAAATTGTTTTTTGATGCTTCTGGTAATGGTAAAGAGCAAGGACAGGAATAAGATGAGGGTTTGGGGCAACACTTGGTTGGAATAAAATGCTCAGATGCAAACATCCCAAATGGCAGTATTTGTAACTGGCAATAAGCGTGAGGAAAGTGACACCATTTTTCAATCTGTATAAATACACCTTTAGGGAATTTTACTTTTTTCACATACAGTTATGAAGTCTGAAATCTTTTTCGGCAACACCAAATACAGTGCAGACTGTATTGATTGCTTATAAATCCATCATTTTCCTGCCTTTCCTGCTCAGGTGAATCCTGTTCATTTAGCTCTTTCTTTTCTCAGTGACTCAGTATGCAACAATTAGTGATACACTTCTATAAAGAAGCTTATCCTCTGTGGTTTGCAAGTTCAAAACATGAATTTTCAAAGTTCTGGTTTTAAGGACAGCCCCATGATTAATTCCTCTGATAACTTTCACCTCCCCCAGATATTTTTTTCCTCCAGAGGAAAATAATTTTGCTCTGGGCATCACCTGAATTTGCTCTGGAGCCCAGATCTGGCTGGAGGAGAGGACTTGTTTTGAGACACAGTAGCTGCCACATTGCCCCAGCCTCACATAAGTTCACCTGGGCAACCCATTCCAGAAGGGTAGAAAAACTTTCAGGTCTTTGAGGCACAGGCTGAAGAAATTGCAAAAGGACATTTAAGAAATCCTGAGACAAAATGTATTGTGAATAAACAGTTGTTTACTAGCTCATTAGTAAATCTTTTCTCACGATAGCAGTTTTGCTTAAGGACTAAAAAGTAGGGCAAAATGAGCAGCATACTGAAGAACTTAAAAGTGTAATCCAAATCTAGATGTCATACCATTTTTATAATAGTAATTAATAGCTGAATACAAGAATATCATGCTATTGCTCAAACGCAGCACTTTCTCTAGTGTAAATACTAGTTAGCATCTCAACTTTATCATCAAAGGAAGAGAGATAATTGGTGCAATAGAAAACACTCACAGTCAGGATGTATAAGTGCTTTGAAGGGCATAAAGGACACGGATCCGGTATATGCATATCAGACCTGTGACAGCTGCAGCCAATGCTGGAAGCGCTGTCTGTTAGTTTTCTGGGGAATAGAAACTGATATGAGGACAAAGAGGTGGTATAATAGATGAGCCAAATCACTAAAAGAAAAGAAAGCTCACAAAGTGAACGAAGCAAAAAGTTTCCCAAGCAAGTGATTAACTTGCTTGTGAGTGCTGCTGTAGCAGGAGCCTCTTGCCTCCCCACCAAGAGGCTAAGTGACAGCGCCTAGAAATTAGCCTGCGAGTCACTTGGTGAAGTGATAAATTGGCAACATTAGCAAGAGTCAGCAGGGACGAGAACCCAATTTACTCTGCTGCTCCTTCTCAAATGGTAAAGAAATATAAAAGTGTTTTAAGCACCCCATACAGCACTGAATCAGAAGTTTCATTGAGCATTAAAACAACTGACTTCTTCGGTAGCAAAGTAGTGCTCACCATTTTAGTGGAAAGGTGGGAGGAGTGGTAGACAAGCTGTCCCGCTTGCCAAAGGAGGGGCTCCAATTTTTATGGGAGTGGAATTGAACATTAAGCAACTTGGAGACATCCAGCTTTGGATGCCATAAATATTGAAGTAAGTAACAGTGAGATGGAGACACATAATGCCTTGGGTCAGAAACCAGTGGAAACTTAAAGACTAGACGTAATGTGGGCCAATGCTGAGCCTGAATAATACTTTATCTTAGGCCGAGTGAGGACACATTAAGATTGGTTCAGGAGGAAGATTTAAATGGAGCAAGGAGCAAAAGGAGCTGAACCAGCGGCATATTAATAATTTAGTGTGTGCACTCTAGTGTGTCTATGTAAGATTTGAGTTTGGTATTGGCCAGGCTTTTACAAGGCTATAAGTTTCTTAATTGGCACTTTCATTAAGTTTCATTTGCTCATAAAGGAGTGCATTTAGATTGGGACTTCCCTGTACAAATCACTTCCCTGCAGCCCCGCAGCAGTGCTAGGGGCAGTCTCAGAGTACGTTGGAGGCACATTTTAAAAGTATCACCTGAGACAAGGATTTTCAGACAAAACAGCCCCTTCTGCCTCCTCTCCCCTGTGTCTATGGAAAATGCATTAAAGTCTCTTGTCTTGAGATGTGCAGCTATGTCTGCTGACTCCTGAAAGTGATTGAATGTGACTAGATTTTCTGAGCCCTATGGGGCTGCCAAGCTCTAAGGGTAATTTGACTCTGTATATTCACATTGCTTAGTGGAGGTGTATTCATGTCCACGGGCTACAGCTCCCATCTGTCTCATAGCAGGCAACATCAGCACCCTTCTCAGTCAGGCCCAGAGCTACTTTCTATGTAGGAACAGTGACCTGACTTTGTTTCCAGGGCAGAGGGAGGACCTGAGTGCAGCCAGTGTCAGCCCAGTGTTGCAGGTCTCTTTTGGTGTGAAAGGGTCCTGCACCATGGCTTTCCCTACATCTTAACTTAGCTCTCTTCAATCCCATACATAAGCAAATAGTGGGCAACTGGTGACTGTGGATCCAAATTTGCACTCTCACAGTACACACAGAGACAGGCAGCTGAACATTTGTGTCATGCTGGTGCTATATGGACCAGGGAAGAACTGAAATACTTTTGAAAAAATACACGAGACCTGATGTTTTCCTTTCCTGTGGGTCCTACAAGGGCTGGTGGAAGAAACACAGCTCTGCCTCCCGTGCAATCCTGCAATGGATTTTTGATGTTGCAGAGAAGGAACCTCCCCAGTTCGAACCCCATTTTGCAGATCTCTTTCAATCATTGTTACCAGCTAAGTCTCCAACTGGCCCAAATTTTGCCTTTCAGTGGAAAGATCTCTATAAGTTAAGTTTTGTTGTAAAATGTATGTTTTAACACAACACATATGCTTTCAATTTTTATAAAAAATGTATTGGCATATTTATTCTATTTTACTTGCTTCATGGCTCTTTTCAAGTCAAAGCTTTCTTTTTCCTGAAGAAGGAAAGCTGCTCATTTCATCATCTGCTTTATGCTAAAGCAGTTTACTTTTTTTAAAAAAATATCTTTTTTCACTGACTCTTTGTGGGTGTGTGCAAATTTCATTTTCTAACACAGTAGTCCTAATGTGCCCTCATCTCCCTGCTTTGACATTCAGCTGCTCTGCTTCTCTGAGCTTTTTGCTGCTTCCATATTTATCTCTTTTAAATATAATATCCTTCCTTTCCCTTTCCTTTGACTGTCTTTTCAGAGCACTTGATTAACCCAGTTTTGATTCCTGGCATTTATGAATTGTTATCTTCTGGAAGAAGGAAGAGAGAAATACTGTCAAACCTCTGAACTCCATGTGTTTGCCCCACACACTCTGCTGATCTATCAAAATCTGCACTAATCCTCACAAAAGAGCCTGAGGCCAGAGCCATCGGCATCTTTTGCCTCTATTCACATCTTCCTCCACATCGTGCCCTGTGTCTCACTTTTATACGCCTTTTGCTCTGTTCTTGCCCTGTGCACCCTTTGGGATAAGAAGGAGATTGATATTGCAAAACATGTATAGAAAACAAAGATTAATAAATCAGTGTAAACCAGTTCATTTCATTTTTTCAGACTGTACCTGTACATGAAATTAATTGTGCTTCCAAGAGGAAATACAGGGATTGTGCATCACTGTAACAGCATTATTTTTTATTTTTTTTACAAAATAAAAAGAAAAAAAAAGAAAGAAAAAGAAATGAGGACGTTGCAGAGGGTACATTTACTTCAGTTTTTGAAGGCTGTCTCATATGATAAGGTATGACATGACATTTTAAAGCTTTTGTTTGAGAAAATTCAGCACAGTTCTGCATGTATTTTTAGGCTGGTTACAATGTGCACTCCAATGAAATCTGAATGTGCATCTGTTAAAGTCACTATGTACTAAAATCTTGCTAAAAATTCAGCACCCTCACAAAAATACGAGTGCTGGGAAGCAAGCCCAGGGAAATGATACGGAGTTGCTCTTTTCAGTGATCTTGGCACAGGTCATCTGGTCAAATAGTTTCCTGATTAAGATAAGCAGATGAAGAGGCTTCCTACTTTTGCAGATATTTCATCTCTTTCAAGAGGGTTGCAAGACACTAGGGTTAAAATACTTTTGGATATTTTTGCCTCAGAGCTTTAATCGTTCCTCATTGTCATAGGCACAAAGACAGAAAATCTCAACAATTTTGTAAAGGTCACTGTGAACATAACTTTGCTGTCAACAGATAACCATTCTGACTTGAACAGGGAGAGAAACTAGCCTTTTAAATTACACCTTGGCACAATTAATCCGTAAGTGAATAAGATTGTACAGTGTTGCAATTCCTCCCTGGCAGTTTTCTTAGTTTCTTCTGACCAATGACATTGCTTCTCCTGCAAAAAGCAAAGGCCATTGCTTCAGTGGTAAATAGTCCTATCAAAGTCAGCTGGGGCAATTCAGTGCAATCACACAGGGTGTGTTAGCAGGCGTTAGTAAAATTGAAGTCCATGGCGTTTGTCACTTGTTCCACGTGCCAGGGTGGTTAGAGACTTATTACTGGAGTGTTGTACTGGCCATTGGCATATTCTGGCCTTGTTTTTAAAAACAGGCAACGACTCTGTGAAGACAATGTCCAAGAAGTAAGATCTGATCAGCAACACAGGATTATTGAAATGTTGGTGTCTATACTACATTGTATAGAATCATGGAGCAGAGATGGTTCAACATCACACCAACAACAGCTACTGCATCCATGACAAAAAACAAAAAACCAGCAGCCTGGGTCTTGCAGCTGCAAGGCTCAGCACTGCAGCAGTGCAAACCTTACACCTCTTGTCACTTATCCTGGTGGCTCAGCAGCGAGTGCCCTGTGAGGCTGTCCAGGTGGCTGCTCAGCATTCCTGCACTGCTGGCACTGCTGGGGCAGGTATCACACTGGGACTGACACACACAGGGAGCCTGGGCCCACAGCTCTGGGGATGCAGTACTAAAAAAAGCCAGCAAATGTCTCAAACTGGCTGTCTCTACACACCCATGGAGTTGAGCTGTGACTAAGAAACACTGAGATGATAGAAATACCTAATCCTAATACTAAATAACAGCAGGCTCTGTAGCATAACAGTGTGACCACTAACTTTTAAAGTGCACAGGGGGAGAGCAACCACCTTGTATACAAACCTATGTGTCCATTACTTTTCCCTTCAGGAAGAAGGTTGTGTTTCCATCTTCCAAAAAAAGAGCTTTGGTCACAGGAGCTGGGCTATAGACTAGCCTAGACAGAAACTACTGCCTGCCGCTCCTTTTGAAAAGGTGCAGGGAAGAGTATGAAATCTGTCTGACCCTGCCAAGTGAGCAAAAGCAAGGGCATATTTCTGAGTGCCTGCCCACCAGGCTCATACCAGAGCTGACCTGTGTCGCTGCTGTCACGTCTCTGTATATAACAGACTGTTGCTGTGTTATGAGAACTGTGCTAGGCCAGCCTTGAGTGCAGGGGTTCAAGAACACCCTGTCACTGCAGGGTGTGACCCTGCAGTTTAGCTCTGTGACCCACAGTTTCTTGTGAGCTCACGAGGAATTGGACAAAATGTCGTACCCACAAGACTCTTCAAAACAGTGCTGGATGAAAGAAACAGTAGCCCTGCCTTCTCTTCCTAATGCTGCATTTTTGCAACTCTGAGGGAGATGTTTTGGAAGGGAATGAAGTGAGGCTGCAGAAACATGATTCCAAAACACAGCCAGTTTTGCCATATTCTTATGGCACCTGGTCCATTCCAAGCCCTCTTGAGCAGCCTGATTTTGACTGTGTAGCATGCAGAGGGATTAAGGGCTTTTCCACAGCGACTGATTCTTCTGTGCTGATGTATTCAGGTGTTCAGGCCCTGTGCTGTCTCTGAATCTTGCCATTCAAAAAATGAATCAAATAAAGTCTCTTTAGAACTAATTAAAAATGCAGTGCATTTAGAAGTAAGCCAACTCTTAAAATAATTAAAATCTTTGCATATTTAAAACAGACACAGACTGTGATTTCTCATTTAGAAATGTCTATTAGTAAAACCCTACTCATATCTCACTCCCCATGAAGAGTTTAGCAAATTAGAGCACTATCCTGTGGAGAGTTGTGTATTGATTTGCATCCTCATCCTATTTTCCTCACCTGTGTTGTCTACCTTGCATCATTAAAACTCTGTCCCCTGAGCTCAGGAAATACAGGAGAGTTTCTAAAATGGGAATATTCTAGATGCTGGGCTGGAGTCAAGGAACAGAGACAGTCTTCACTTATTGAACACTTTTTTCCAACAGTAGAAAAGCAATTCATGAATCATACAAATGCTGGCAAAAATAAATACCCTTGATCCAGTAATGATGAGCTCACTCCCTGCCGTTCCGGCATAGGATTTTTTCAGCAGCTGCCTTCCTGTGAGCCTGAATCTGGCCATCTGCAGACATACAATGTTATTTGTAAGGCACCGTGACCTCCTTGGTGGGAGGTGTTGTGCAGCCAGATAGTGATGGGGAATGCAGGGTCCCCTCAGCAGCCTGGGAGGAGCTACTGTGCTAGGGCAGCTGGAGATGGGGGTATGGCATGGGATGCTGCCCCAGCCTTGTCAACAATCCCTCAAGACTGCACGTCCCAACCTCACCCAAATGGAATTGTGGGTGATGCTGCCCCAGTTCTGTATGAAAGGTAGTCCTGGGGATTTGATGGACATTCTGACACCATTTCTCTTAGGAACGCAATGCCTGCTTTCAATCAAAACTTGAAGCATGGATTGAAAATGTTCAGGCTGGGAATATCTTGATGTTCCTTGTAAGGCATGACACAACTGTTTTATTTGTTGTATATGTTGTTTGATAACATAAGATCTATTTGGACTTAAACTATATAAAGCCCTTAGTTGCCCTATCATGCAATAGTGATTACTGTAATCCAGCAGCATTACAATAATCACTCAAAAGTGAGTCAGTCACAAACAAAAAGAAAACTCTTCCTAAATCTTCATTGTTCCAGGAATTAATATAATCTTAATCCCCTTTTGGATTAACATGGCTGGTTACAAATTTTCTTATTAAATACTGTTGGTTTTAAACTGCAGATTAGGAATGTCAGAGTCTATACACCAAATGGGAATGATACATGTACTGAGAGATTAATTTCAGCATAGAAAAAATATGTTAGCTTTTATTTTCAAAGTAGCATCTCCAATTTTATCCAAGTACTTCTTTAGAAAAGAAAAAGAAGAGTAAAGAAAAAAAAATCCAGATAAAATTATTTTATTTATCTGAAACATTTAATTTTGGCTCATATGGTGAATTAAGAGTCAATTCATCCAACTGTTCTGATGATGTTGCTATTTTGCTAGAGTTCAAAAAACAACTGTTTAGGATATTTGAAACCTGAGGCTATTGATTCCCTGATTGCTAGAAATGTAAGCCAAATTATTCCATAAGGATTGCATTAAAACTCTTAATTATCCAAATTTTCATTGTGATGAAATGTGTTATCCTCAGCTGACATATGGAAGAATGAAGACAGAAAAGTAATCTTAAAAGAGGGTTGCTCAGGACAAATGAGTTAGTACTTCAGCACAGACCAGGAAACAACGTCATTCGTGTTTTTGCTCTCATGGTTTTATTCTTCAAGACTATGACATATCTCACACTGTTATACTGTCCCCCTCTTGAGGGCAAAAAGTATGGATTAAATCAATAAGGAAGAGAGAAACCACAATAACAGGTAGAATAATGTTTCATTAGTCTGTGCAGAGCGAGGCGAGTAAAGGCATTGGCAGAGAGCATGATCTCTATGCGTGAGAAAGCTGACAGCAAAATTCTGGGATACATGAAGAAATGCTCTGTTAAAAGAAAAGGTTCAAAGTCACAAACATTACTTCAAGCAGAATAAGAAAAAGGTTCAGTTTTTGGTTTTCTTTTAGTAAAGACTGTTGAAAGCAGGAACAAAATCTGTTTTAAGAGGGGAAATTGATTAACCTTACTACTGGCATGAAGCTTAAACTATCAAATAGAGACCAGGAGTAAAAGTCAGATGAACTTATGAAACCTCTAACGAGGTGGTATAATTCAGTTCCATTTCAGTAAACATAGATGTTGAAATTTTCACTAAGAATCAGAGAGAAAAAAGGAAGCAGGTCTCAATTTTGATCTCATTGCATGAGTAGTTGTGTGCTTTCTGAATATTAATAAAGCACACACTGCAGTTAGTTTGATTTGCATACTTTTAAAATGATGTTGGTCTCGTACTTCTAAAAACACCTACATGCAATATGTTTAGTATGTAAACTAACATTAAAAAATGCACTTGGTTGAAATAAGTTACATCAAAAAAGGAAAAGTAAATTGACTGTTCTCTTCGGGTGAACAAAAGTTTCTTCTTTTTCAGACAAATCAATATTTTAAAACTTAAACAAGGAAGTTAAAAAATGCAGGCAATTCTTTTTCAACAGAGTTTCTGTAAAGTAGATGTTACGGTGAATGCATTGGTTAAAGCCCAACTACTTTTTCTATTTGAAATTTTCTCAGTATAGGATCATTCTTTACAGATAGCTCAAAGTGAGTATTTTGTCTCAGGTGGCCATCTAGCTGCTTCCTGGAGCCAACACCAAGAAAAAGTCACCTCTGCAGAATGGCTCATCCAAGTCAAAGAAATCTGTATCTGAACTGTAGGGAAGGAGTCGCTCTCTAAAGTGTCCCTCCATCTTCATCATGTTAGGCAGAATTTGGAAGTTCAGCTTTTAAGTTTTGGATGTCAGGAGTACTTCCCTTGAAGAAAGAAGACTTAATGTTAGGATTTGTATTTCCTCATATAATCTCCAATTAAGTGAATCATGGATTTGTGAGTAAAAGCTTTTATTTAGTTAATTTTTTCATCTCCCTTTGGGAGACCGAATTTGAAAATTTTCATCCTACAATTCAAACAGCATGGGGAAAAGTTTTAGGTTTTACTAAGCACAAAATTATATATTAGATAAAAATATGGTCCCATCACAAAATCACAGAAACACAGAATGGGTCAGGTTGGAAGGGACAACAGTGGGTCATCCTGTCCAACCTTCCTGCTCAAGCAGGGCCATCCTAGAGCACATTGCACCAATCAAACCCAAAGGCAAGTTAGTGGAATTTACAAGAAATCTCTGTCTTTATTTGATCCCTAAGGTAGTGTTCTTTTGCAAGAAAAGAGCTGGCCAAAATCAAATGAAAATATAAATTCACTACATATCCAGTCTAAATTTGCATATTAGCAAGATTTGTCGTAAGGTAATATGAGCAAGAACATGTATTTACACTAATGAATTTTTAATCTCTTTCTTTAAATGTCATTAGTGTATTTTAGCTGGTCCTTTACTGGTCTCAGTAAAGCCTAGTTCTAATTTGTTCAGAAAATCAGTCTATCTTTAAAAGTTCTCAGTATTTATATAGCAATACAGAGGTATAGTGCAATTTTATATTGCTCTATTTTAAAAAATCTGAAGTATTCTATATAGGAATAACTCTGTGTTGCAAAACTTTTAAAATGCTTTATAATGGTTTTTACACATAAAACAAAGGAAGCATAAGTCAAGCTGAATTATTTGTTCTGATTGTGATAATGTCTGTTGTTTTATCACTGTTTTTTATATTATTTTTACCTGCCTCAAAGATAGGATATCCCTAATCACAGGCAAGTCTCATAATATCTCTGCTGTATGTGGACAATTTCAGTCCTAATGATCCATGTCTTTCAACATCTTAGTTAAAGTGCAACTGTGTATGAAAAAAATGTTTTGTGGTTCCAAAATATACTGAGTTACATAACCAAGATCTTTTTTTCCTATTATTTCAGAATTGGCCTATAAAATGCTATTTATTTTAGGGGGAAAAAAGGTTATGTTAATAGAAGTTTTCCTAATTGAAAAAAATATTCTTTTGAAGTTTCCTTAAAAAAAGTGTTAATTTTAATACGAAGTTCAGATTTTAAAAAAGTTAATACATATAAAAAAGAAAAAAACTACTGCCAGAGACCACTTTATGACACGAGCTTTTACTGTGTTAAATGAACATAAATCTAATTTAACCTAATCTGTGCATAAATCTAATCAGAATTCCATTCCATTTACAGTAAAGTGGGTCCATTGTTGTCTCCATTATCAGCTGAGGGTCTTCACAGATATCTGGCCTTTTTGCAAAACTTACATGTAGGATATTTAAATCACAAGTCTTTATTTCCTTGGACAGAGAAAGGGATTTGATAAGAACAGGTTGTATCAAAGCAAGTAGGTACTTCTGTAGATGATGTATAGATACCTAGTAATGGTGGATAAAGAGTATTCTAAAGCTGTGGACCTACTTAATTATCTGATTTGACATACTGCTGACAGTAACAGGTGTTATAAAGGAAGAAAAAGTCTTTAGTTGACTTCCCCATTTGTCCTTGCCTTTTGTCTGGGTTTCCCTAGGGATAGCTACAACAGCCCCACATCTCCCACCTGGTGAATATAGCTGAAAAGTATTGGTACTGCTCACATTTTAAATAAATGAGAGACAGGTTTTCAGGATACTTTTTATGCCACTGCTAAGGTGTTCTTAGAAACAAAAGTAGAGACTTTCTGTGACCTTAGTGATTTATTCAAGAGTTTTGCAAATATAATGAATACCAGGGATGAGAAGACTGAAGTTTGTAGAACAATGCAGTTCATGACATCTCCCATCAAGAAGTTATGAAGATGAGAGGTAGAAGTGCCAAAAATTGCAGAAGTTTCCAGGACAATCTCTGTCCTATTTCATAAGCTGTGGATGGGATAGGGTCACCTACAAAAGCAGCCAGAGCCTCACAATTGAAAACTACCTACCCTAGAAAGCAGTTGTTGACAGTTTGCTGACAGTTTGTTAACTAGGTTGCTCAGATCCTGCATGGAATCTCAGCACTTGGCTTGTTCAGCAACAACTGAGGCGTAACAACTGAGTGGTTTGGCAAGGTCAGTCATGGTCTCTTCCCAAAGGAAGGGACGTCTCCCAAGGTATTTTGGCTTTTTGTGCTTTCCCTCACTTTACATATATATAAATTTTGAATTTCCTGATAGCAAGTTGTGTCAAATGTCCTGTGGTCCTATGTGGCTTGGATAATTGTAAAGGGAAGTCATTCATCTCACCTGGGCAACAGGTCAATTAGCAGCAACCACAGTTTCAGAAAAACCAATTTTGCTTCAAAAGTGCTAATTTAGACAGGAGAATAAAATTTTGTGTCACATGCAAATATGTTCAGACTGATGAAAAGAAAAAACCCACGTATATAACGAAGATGCTATTTAAATTCTAATTATTCTGTTTGACAAAGCTTATAGTCATCTCTGTTTGGGGGAGCTTCAGACCTGGAATGCAAAAACCTGAGGTCTTTTATAGTGGTAAACAAGATGGTGAGGAACACTTCAGTTTTTGCTACCTTGACTCTCCCATAGTTCTCCCATGTTTTCTGCATGCCATGTGTTCTCTAACTCAGACAAATTAGGGAAGGTCATGAATTTCCCAACCTTTTTTTTTCTGAACCGTTTACCCCAAAGTGTTAGTTGTGGTGGCAGGTATCTCAGTGTGAGAATCTGACTCACCAGACTGGGACCTCTGTTATTTCACAAGTGCTCTAAGCAGCTGCAAATTGTTATGATTTTGTGGCTTTTTAGTGTTTTTACACATGATGCAGCATATCTTAAGCTAGTGACCTATAGAGAATGGACACCTATCTCCTGGACTGTAGTGGACCTATCTTCAATCAAGTGAGAAATTGCAGTATCCTCATGTGCAGGGGTCAGCATAGACTAGCGCTGTGGCATCACCACTGAACGCTGTGAAACAGGATTTGATGGCCAAAGCAGGTACCCTACTAGTACCCAAACTAACAGCTCTCAGCTTCCTATGATATTCTTATTATTGGAGCTCCAGGCTTTCTGTTCATTTGGGAGTTAGAAGGGCAAATTTTCCTTTTTGCATTAATTGGCATCTAATAACACAGTAGTGCCTGAAGCAGCCTCTACTCAGGCATAACTATACAGGCTCACAGGATGGACTTGTTTTTCTCAGCTGCCTGTTTCTATTGCATTAGCAAGAACTTAATGTTTGTCAAACACATATGGGTGTACTCTCATGCACAGGCACATGCCATGCTTTGTGATTGCTTTTTGCTTTGGTAAAGAGATCAAAAAAAGGGGTAGAAATCCTGACTATCTTTAAAAAACTCAGCCCAACCAAATCAAAAAAATAAGAAATAGAAATGGAACAGCAAGGAAGAAATATATAGTCAGAGGAACAGCTCTGCCACTGTACCCAACAAAAGCAATGGACCCTGCATGTTTGTTACTAAATGCATAATATTTCATGGATACACTTGAGATTTAAAACTGGCATTATACAAAATGGGGCTTGGTTGTAAAATAAATATAGGTGTGAAGACGCAAAATGAATATAAGCTTTAGCTCGGTAGATGAGTGTCTGGGAGTATACTTTCTGTTCAGCTGTGAGGTCTGTCCTTTCCTCCTGGCACACAACCAGCCTCATCCCGAGCATCCCAGCATCCCAAATCAGGGCCAACCTTATAGGTATTTTCCGTTTATCCTGCTTTTCCAAATGAAAAGAATTTAACAGTCTTAACAAGGACTATTCTGTGCCTGATGATTAGAAAATGGGCCTGGACCTGTTTGATTTACTCGTATAGATATGTATTTCTTTATATATATATCTATATATGCATTAAAAGTTTCCATGTACAGGTGGGGCTTGGTGCAGGACCTGTATTTTAGTAAAGACTGATTTTAGCTTTGTAGCAAATACAAGATCCTAGTTGTGCCGATGCTGAAGCGGTGATCTGAATACAGCATGTCAATCTGTAGCTTTCTTCTGACAGTTTAGAGTGTCAGAGAAATTCATGTGTGAGTTTAGAGATGTCCATGGTGGGTAATACTGCAGGAAAAAAAAGCCAGTTTTAGTCTTGTTTTATTTCACTCAGCACTCTGGAAAAAAGCACATCCCAGGGGACATCTGAAGGATTCATAGTGAGTTTCAGTCTACTGACTACAAAAGCCTTTCCTAATCACTTTTCATGCATCCCACAGAAATATTTCCTAGGTACTGAAAATAATGCTTTGGCATGTTTCCATTTGTTTCCAAAAATTTTGAGCCAATTTTAAATTTTTGGAGAAAGTTAATAATTTTTACCTAAATAGACCTTATTTTTAAAAAGTTTGCATATTGCTGAAGAGAAAAATAACTGTAAATTTTTGTGTTAATGAAAGGGCATTTATGAGTATGAATCTCACTCTGGGTAGCTTGGAGAAGCCACAGCCTGCATGACGAATGGCATCCTTCTCAGGGCATTTCTCAATTTTTAGTGAACTCAGAGCAAGCAAAAGGACTTCAGGACCCCACCTTTTGTTTTGGGAAAGCATCCATGTTGTAACACTGATCAGTTTTGCTGAACAAAAAAAATTGGTTATGGATATGATTGATGTCCCTAATTTGGCTAATGCTTGGTTTATTTAAGGATAATGTTTACAGAAATTATAATATCTTCCCAAACATCTTGCATCTGTTGCTTACTTCCTTTGAGGGTCTTCTACTTCCCTCTGTTACAACAGTAATTGAGAACAAATCAGCAGGAAGGAAATAAACTCCCTGGTTTAGCTAAGACTATAATGTTTGTTTAAGTTAGTGATGCGTGAGTGGTTTGCTAAAGATTAATTTTAAAGGTCACTTCCTACTTGGAAAGGAGCCTGTAATAAGATTTTCTTCAAGTGAAGAGAGCTTTTTCTTCAAAATTCTTATTCTGGGTGGTCTGCTTTATTCCCAGATCCCACAGAAGTCAATGGGAAGGGATGTTCCATTGTCACCTGGGGACACTTCTGGCTCTTTGTGAAAACAGAGTGTATTTCAAGGAGAGAAGGTAGGAATGGAAATATTGTACAGTTAGTACATATATAATAAGGGGCACCTTTACCAGTCTTGTTAGGACAAAAATAAAGAATCTCGATCCTTTAATTATGTGCAGTCATAAGGAATTAAATAAAGCTTTGACAAAATGGATGAACTAGATTATTTAACTCTCAACGATTTTTCATATTTTAGGTGGAGCACAGCAGGAAGGTTCTGGTGGGTGTTTCTATCTCACACTCATTGTGGAAAATGTTACTTCCTCCAATTAGCATTTGTATATATTTGGTAACAAATGGGCCTCACAGGAACGTATAGCATACATTCATTGCAAAAAGGAGGGAATGAGCTTCTAACATACTCAGATTTGTGGGGGGAGAAAAAAACAACAAAAAATTCTGAAGGGCATAGCCAGAATTTTTTTGAGCTAGTTTTTGAAAGAGTCAGAGGTGTTGAATGACCTTTGATCAAATATAAATTCTGAGTTTCAGATCTACTCTTTAGGAAAAGTGTTGATATAGTTAGGGCAGGTAGATCACAGTGACCCTGAAGCAGTTGTGTCATATATCTGTGGCACAGAAGGGGAACGCAAAAGAGCCAAACCTTTGGTTTCAGGCAAAAAATGGCATTCCAGCAGGTATTAAACACATGACAGTTGGGGAAGCTTTTGTAAGAGGCAAAAAATTCCAAATGGAGAGTAATCTGTGGTCAAGATACAATTTGCCCATGTATCATCTTCATAATATTTTCTGCAACATTATAGGACTTAAATCATCCAGTCTGCACACTGTATTCAAAATGCTGGATATTGTGAGTACTCTCTTCTCCTCAATGGTAGTTTCTATATTTCCTCTTCCAATGAACTGTATAGTGTGTTGCTCTTTCACAGATGTTGAGTACTGAACTCTCTCGAACCACTGTACAGGAAATTTTCATCCCTGTGTCAGAACAGGTAATTGCTGGTAATTAAATTACTCATTTGCAGTTGTGAACCTGAACTTCTCAACACCTAAGCCCATTTCAGACCTGGCTCTGAATAATTTTTGAAGTTAGGGTTCAAGTTATTTATCTGTTTCTCAAAGTACTATCTTTGCTCCAGTATTTTTTTACTATCTAAAAGGCTTGAATTTAACCTGACTTTTGAACTAAGGCATTTGTGCTTGCACAACTTTGTACCTGCAATAGTAGCTATCGACATAGTGACAGAGCTGTTGCAATAGCGAAGCCTTAAGTCTGCAATATGTCCATTTTCCAAAATCAGTGAGGGTTTGTGCTGTGTATTACGTAGGAAAAGTGTTTCTGTGTCTTCTATTGGCATGAGGTAGCTTTTTCAAGTTCCCACCTCTCTCCTTGACCAATAGAATTATACACTTTTTAGTCTCAATTGAAATTCACAAACTTTTTGTCACAAGAATGTGACTGACAATTTTAATAGTGATCATAGCACTATAAAATGGAATGAAACACATAAAAAAATCCCTGTTCAAGTAATGCTGGTAAAATAAAGTATATAAAGTATATTGCTAACAAAAAATACATCGTGTAGTGCTATAAACAAGTATATATATAAAGTATACTGCTAACAAAAGTATCACCAGGATGTTTAACTAACCAAAAAATCATTGCCTTAAGAATAAGTGGGTTTATGTGCTGGAGATACCAGAACAATTCACTTGCAAAGACCCGATTAGATGAGTAACATATATAAAGCATCCAGTGCTGTGACAACCTCTGAGAATCCAGTTTTGTTAAACGACAGACGTTTTATATAAAAGTCTTCTCTTTCCCATAATGAATTTGAATTCTGTCAGGGAGGTATTTCACCTAAGGATGTAGCTGAGCCTCTGGAGGAGGTAACCTGCACAGCAAAATACAGTCAGGAGCAGAAGGGCTTGTTGAAAAAATAGGGAACTGCATCATAATCTCGCACCTGCACAGCACTTGGCACCAGCCCAAACCTCTACATATGACAGTAATTCACTATTTCCTCTTGTCCTTCCTGCCCCAGAACCCTTAATCCTGACCATTCACATTCATCAGGCAGGAGATTATTCCTAGCCTGCGCAGAAAAAAAAAACAACATAAATCTCACAAACAACTAAAGCTGACTGTAAAAGTAGTTGTCTAAGCCTTTTCATCATTTATTACACAATAAGACTATTTTACATCAGTGGTTCACTGCATTTTGTAAGGTGTTATTATTCTCCCCCTACAAATCTTGTACCTAAGAACCTCTCTTCCCCAGATAGATACAATGTATGCTCAAACATGACAAGACACAATTATTAGCAAGGGAAATTTACTGTCTCCAACTTAAAACAGTTGAAAGTTATGGAAAAATATGGAAATCAAATGCTCTGTTAGCCAAGGTTGTTGTTTCAGTTTCTTAAAGTGTAATACACAAAAATTATTTGACTACATTTGAAAACATTGTATAAGGTATGTATACGATTATTCTCTCAGACTGTAAATTTAAAATTTGTCATGAAGAGATTTTTGTTCATTAAACTCAGCAAACAGTGTAAAGCAGTAAATTTAAGGATTTTTTTTTTACAAGAACATCCCATTCTACAAGAAAAAAACCCCAACCAGCTACTTTACTAGTTAAATCCCATCTAATTTTTTAGAAATATAGGAGAGGTGAATGTTAACTCTGCCAGGGGAAGAGGATAGGGACATGCAAGGACCTGTCATTCACTGTCAACTAAATCTCCCCCATTAAATGCTAGATTTTCAGCTGGAGGAAATGCTGAGCCATAATAAACAGCAAACATCCAAAATAAGAGAAGGACTATTTCACATCTTATTCTGACATCTCAAAATTTAGACGAATGAGAAGTATAATTAATTATAAAGAACCACCATTTTTTTCTCCTCTTCAGCCTCATGTGTTCCTTGCTCTGTGAAAGGTTCCCTATTGGAGGCATAAACTTCTGTGACAAAATCTGAACTTGAATAATGAATAATGATGAGGTATCAATTCTTGTTGCTCAGGCAGACTATTTTTCAGGGTAATACTTTTTTATATCATGATCTGCAAATATATTTGTGTCTTTGCACAGAGGGCAAGTTCCAGCAAAGAGACAAAGCTCTTCCACTCACTTAAGTGGTCTGACAGGACCAAGAACATATCCATATTTGACAAAGCCTTGAGCCAAAGACCCTGGTGAGAGATAATTGTGCTAAACATTTTTGACTGCTAGATTTTTTTTAAATTTTGAATTAATTTATTTATTCTTCTAATCAACAACCCTCTCTCACAACCCCCTTAGTCTGTCATTGTCAGGGAGCATAAATATCTGCCTATCGTGCTTTCAATGGCATTGCCATGGTGCATCTGTGTAGGGATCCTCTGTTTTCATCTGATATGAGTCAGATGCCATTAGCTCAATGAGAAAGGATCTTGACAGCTTGCTGCTTCCCGCAGGGGCTTTGCACAGTGACAGGAGAAGACCACAGCCAGACTGTGCAGGAGAAAGAAGTGATGTTATTCATCTCATGCATTTGTGGGCATGAAAGGGATTGTCTTGGACTGCCCGTAAGATTGATTTTTCCACCAGAATGTAGGGTATTGTGTCAATTTAATTTCCTTATATGAATTTTGGAGGATTATATAAATCTGTTTTTCTGCATTCAATTTATAATAAAAACAAGAAAGGGCTCTGGAGTTTGTAAAGATTATTAGCAGCACAGGAACAAAAAAAGAACTGACATTCCCTCAGCTCCACCACAGCCTAAGTGAAGAAAATCGTTAATATCAGAGTTCAAAATACAGAACATACGAGCTCTGCAGGGTTTGCTCAGCTGACAGCAAGAACAGCCTGAGCGTGTTTGTTAGAGGGAGAGGCAGTCTGCCACGGGAGATTAGCTTGTCAGCAGTGAGCAGGCTATAGCCAAACAGTACAACATTTCCCTTCTCAATGACCAGAAGAAAAGGATCCAGAGCGAGGGCAGCTGTGGCCACAATCCTGCAGAGGCTGGTGCTCTGGGTCAGGCTTCCCACGGCTACAGGACACCAACTGCAGCAGGGCTGCCATAAATGGGGGATTGCAGCTTGCTGCTCTGGCATGTCTGTCTGCTGAAAGTAATTTTTTTCAAAGACGTGCTATAAACATCCATTGTTCAGTGTCTGCTTGTCAGTATTATAGTCTTACTTCAGAAAAAAAGACAGGATACGTGCTGTACATATTCCAGTTCCAGACCACATTTCTTCAACTCTTTAATCAAAACCCTGTTACTGAAGACAGTGAAGTCAGACATTTTTTGTACCATTTGCTTAAATTCTATTCTGCTCATTTTTTATTTAAGGAAAAGTTGAAATCGTTTCCATTTTGCATTTTTGCATTGCCATTGCAAAAAACACATTTTGCCCCCGGAGATCCAAGGACTTTAGTGACTTTTCTCTCTTATCTCACAAAATCTGACCCTACAGTAATGCTTCAAGGAGTGTTCCAGAGACGCTTCAAAACATCGGGGAGATGGACTCTGAGCAGTATGCACACTATGGCCTTTTCCTCTAGTTAACATACAAAAAGTGCAGGGTTAACCACGGGCATTTCTCAGTTTGGAAAAATAATATTTTTCAATTTTGAAGGTACATAATGTTAGAAGCAGTAAATGGAGAGTGGAAATAAATGTGTCCTCCACCTTGGGAATTTAAGCTAAGAGATCTGAGCTGGAGCTGGGTCTACACAGTCTCAGAGATTTTACAGCTAAAACCTAAAAGAGTCAAACCATATTGCGTCCAGCCCTACAGTTTTATTTTCATAGTACAGTAGCTACTGTGATTTATACAATTCATCTCATAAATCATGGATTTTATGATGATTCATAATCACTGGAAGCAGGATTAAAGTCTTCTAGATAAGTGAATTAATTCTGTAGGTTGCTAGGAATTGGTGGTATAAGCTGCTTGAATCTGTCCTTTTGTTGACTGTGAATTGGTATTTAAAAATCAATGTGTGCATGCAGAAAGGACATCTCAAGTGAGGTCTTCATGATTATAATGGTACCCCTGGTTATGTTACAGTTAGAGTCAAGTGTGTGCTTCCATCATGAACTGTTTTTCTTGTGTATGTACTTTGCCACATAAATGCACTCTTGAGTGCTTCTCAACACTCCAGAGTGTTTCTAAATAATAATAAAAGAAAATTATAATATTTCTAAACCTTAGAATTAGAAAAGGATTTTTAGGAAAGAATTTTTTGATGAAAATTTTCTCTGGTTCTGTACAATCTATACATAGAAGTTTATTGTTTAAGATAATTTTTCACCCTTGAATAGCTCAAAATGTATCCAATTTGAAATACTTATTAGTTCCACAAGTACTCATCCATTAAGTGTTTTCAAACCAAAATATAAACACAGTGAAATCATTAGACTTAAATATATGCTCTTCCTCCCCTCCTCCATTCTGTTAAGGCTCATAATCTGGACAAAATCTTATGGACAAATCTGGTCCATATTGTAGCATTACTGATATATTGGTGTTGACATTTGTGCATCCATACAGTGAGAACTTGTCCCCAGGGATGTGTTTACACTGCAGCCAAACGTTTAGCCACAGAATGTATAGAGGTTAAACTCTTTAGCCTGGGGAATAACCCCTGTTCAGTTGTGGCAGTGCAGACCTCAGCTCCTGTTAATCTTAAAAACATGTTTGTAGAGATAGCTTTGTCATAGCCTGTGAAAAACTCAGTGCAACAGCCAGACATCCTGTTCCTCACACTTGCTTTGGTGAATATAGACCAGATGAGTCTACAAGTGCTGTACCCAACACTTGGATGGAAACGACCATCTAATTCTGTTAACACCTCAAGATACACTTTAGGGAATATTTTTATGCAGGGTATTGCTCAGCTATTTCTGGATACGACTAAATTGTGCAATTATGATGTGAGGCATGACTGATAAGTTGTATAAATTTGAGGGTATGGAGGAGTTGCTACTTAGCCATAAATATGTTTCTTCAAATATGCATTTATCTTTGGTATGAACAATTAGAATATTAAGGCATTCTTTTTTAAAATAATAACTTTAATATTATATTCTTTAAAGTGACTTTGGAAACCTGGGAAAAGTACTATGAGCCAATAGTTTACAATTATGGTGCATACAGTTATAGCTGTAATTATAGTGCATGGAAATGGCAATGAAAAATCTTCCTATTTTGCTAGTACATATCCAAATATACTGAAAATGTCATCTTCTACTTCAAAGAAGTTATAATTCAAATAATGTCAACCTTATTCTCCATCGCCATCTATTCTGTACGGTCAAACAATGGTTTAAAAAAATATTGTTGTTTTGTGAGAGCACTTCATGGTCTCTTTCTGTATCCATAGTGTACATAAATGTGTATGGACAGTAGAAACAGGGGTTTTGTATAAATGTATGCAGTCCTTTCAATTAGTGGGTCAGTTGAAAGATGTTTTCACCACTACCTTTACCCATTTTTATTTGATAGAACCAGGACTGCTTTCTAGGCTTGAGGAGGGTCATCAGACATCCTTTTGTTGGAAAGAGTGATAACCTGAAGTTGTGTCCATTTCCACGAGCCTCCTCTAATCACACCTAGATAAAGGCGAGCACTCTGTTTAAGAGCGCTTGTCAAGTGACTGTGAGGTGGCTCACTGGACATTTAGGGCTGCTTGGCTTCCACTGACACAGGTAAATGTTGAGCGTGTTTCATGAAACCAGCAAGCTGATGAATTAAACACACTAACCACTTAATATTTCAGCACCCATATTTCTAATTTCAACAGCATTTATTTAATTTTTCCTGGTTGTCCCTTGACAGTTGTAAGAGTTTTCCTTGTCACCTGCTACTGTTTTTATTGCCATAGGGATTTAAGAGATGGCAGTGACAGAAGACAAGATCTCCAGTCAAAGTTTGAAATCTCAGATTCAGAAATTCCCCTTTAGAAATTCATAAACATTGTAGGTTGTTTCATAGTACAGATGATGAAGAGCTGCTTGACTCAGGGAAAGTCTTGGCAGAGCAAATATTAAATTTGTAAGAGCAGAGTTTATTGGTTTTTTTCCAGACAATGTTATTTTCTAAACTCATAAGAGCTCATTTCCAAATATTTGCCAAAATATTAGTATGATCCAAATTGAGTTCTGCCTTTGGTGGGTCTAAATAAAGATGTAGACATTGCAACTTTTACCCATTCCAAGAAATATTACATATTCGTTTAATATGTCTGTGTGTCTTGGAGAGAGGATCTTACTTCTGAAAATCAGGCCACTGATACTTGGCACACATGTGTGAGAACCTGGGGCACATTGTATCATTACCAGTTATTATCTAATGGACTTAGAGAGGGAAATAAGTAATGGATTAGGAAAACTTAAGCTTTCTAATTCTTGCTGGTTTTACAGTCAATTTTCTCATCCCATATCCTAGGCTAATATTGAGAATCAGCTCAGACAACGTACATTTGTCTGTGAGAATAAGCAACAATTATGAAACAGATGGATTTATTTAGAAAACTTACTGTGTCCTAAGGAATAAAATACAAGTTAAAACTCCTAAGACAAGAGAAAGTCTAGCATAGGGAAGAAAGGGAAGGAGGAGAAGGAAAGATTATTAGTATTTCTTGGCTGATGTGCCGATGTTGACACTTTTTTTCCATAAAAAGTGCCTAGCTACTTCTCTATCCCCTGTGCATTCAAATTGGCTCAGTATAATACAGTGGCTTGCTAGAAATATTAATGTACCTGCCTTTTCCAGTGTAAACTATGATAGGGGTGACTCTTTTCCCTCAACGTCTTAATGTTAATTCAACAGTAAGGCATTATTCACAAGGAAATTCCTCCTGGTCTATAATTGAAAGGTGTTGTTAACTGAGTGGTCTAGCCTTTTAATGAATATTTGTCTTGGTTACACTGAACTAGGGGAAAAGAATGAATTCAGATCTAAGAAGCATGTAAAGTGCACCAAGGGTGTGAAGTTAAAGAACACAAGAACACTAAAGAAATGTCTTTCTACATGAGAAAGTGTTATAGTATTTCAAAGCATATTCTCATATTAAACCAACTTGCAACTCCAAAACACTTAATAGTCTGGACTTCTGTTATTTTATGTCTCAATGTGATTTTTTTTTGTATGTGTGCAACTTCCTTCATCTAAGAATGCATGATAATTGACACAAGCTAATAGGAAAGGAAAAAGAAGAAGGAAAAACAACCTCTAACTTTTCTTCTAAGCTGTTCCAGTTAGGACTTTGCTAATTGCTTTTTCAACATGCTACACACAAATGAGCAAGTAAAGCTTTGTACATGGTGTCACTACCTGCAATTCAAGATAAAATCTATTAATTTTTGTTGTAAATGTGCTTTGTAAGACATCTGAGTTACACTGAGAATAATACTTCTCTGCTATAGAGCTAAGATTAGAACAACCACTTATGCAGAATGCAAAATTTTTTCTCCACAGTGGCACCAGGGATACAGCATAAAAATCTGAGTTCTAATATACTCAGTGAAAGCATGGAAGAATAGCTTGTGTCTATAACAGAAAAAGATTTGATGACTGTATGTATAAATAATTGGAAAGGCAATTTAACTTAGGCTCTGTATTACCCTTTCTCTTTAAACACTAAAAATCCATTGGTTGTGCCTGAGCTCACTGATAGCACTTACTCAGATGAGCACTTCGCTGTATAATTTCTGAACGGAACATCAAATCAACTTGCGCTGAAAAAAGAAAATCTGGTAATTAAGGTCAGCAGTAGTTTATCACAGACTGTGGGTTGACATCTATTATAAACTAGAAAACTGAAAAACAGATATTTCTTTTTATTGTTGTTCTTCACAGCTTAGCATGAACAGGTTTGCTGTTTCCCAGACTGAATAAAACTATTCAATTCTGAAAACTTTCAATGTCAAAATAATTCACAATTTATCATATAATGAAATAGATCCACAAAAGGGTCAGGCACAAAGGGATATAGTGAATGAGGTGACATCACATTGGTGATCTGTCACTAGTGGAGTTCCACAGGATTACTTCCTCAGCCCTGTGCTCTTCAACATCTTAAATGATTTGGAGGCAGGACTGGAAGAGATATTAAGCAAGTTCACAGATAATAGAAAACTGGGAGGAGCTGCTGACTCCCTCCAGTGCAGGGAAGCCCTGCAGAGAGACCTTCACAAATTAGAGGGCTGGGCAACCACCAGCCATGTGAAGCTCAACAAGGGAAAGTGCCGGATTCTGCACCTGGATGTATGGACAGACTGGGAATTCAGATGCTGGAAAGCAGCACCATATAAAGGGACCAGGGGGTCCTGGTCGATGGCAAGTTGGGATATGATTCAGCAGTGCCCTGGCAGCCAGGAGGGCCAACCCTGTCCTGGGGGGCATCAGGCACAGCATCTCCAGACAGGCAAGGGAGGGGATTGTCCCGCTCTGCTCTGCACTGGGGCGGCCTCACCTCGAGCCCTGTGTGCAGTGCTGGGCACCACAACCTAAGAATGACATTAAACTATTAGAGAGTGTCCAAAGGAGGCAAACAAAGATGGTGAAGGGCCTTGAGGGGAAGCTGTGTGAGGAGTAGCTGAGGGCTCTTGGTCTGTTCAGCCTGGAGAAGAGGAGACTGAGGGGAGGCCTCACTGCAGTTACAACTTCCTCATGAGGGGAAGAGGAGGGCAGACACTGATCGCTTCTCTGTGGTGACCAGCGTCAGGACCCAAGGGAATGGCCTGAAGTTGTGTCAGGGGGTTTACTGCAAAAAGATTCTTCACCCAGAGAGTGGTTGGGCACTGGAATAGGCTCCTCAGGAAAATGGTCACAGCACCAAGCCTGACAGAGTTCAAGAAGCATTTGGACAATGCTCTTGGGCACATGGTGTGACTCTTGGGGATGGTTCTGTTTAGAGCCTGGAGCTGGACTTTGACGTTTCTTGTGGGTCTTTTCCAACTCAGCATATTCTGTGAAAAAAGCTGCTTTTTCCAGAGGGAGCTGAGAAGACTGCCAATTGTTGACAGATATTCCAGTGTAATTTAGCAAAGCGGGCTATTGAGACCTGCTGCCTGATGCACCGCTGTGTTTGGTTGAAGATTGGACCTGTATATTAGCCAGTGTGACCACCTTATGTGGCAGAGCAAAAACTTGTACACATCAAAACAGAAGTGCTAGGAAAGAAAGTGGATTTACAACCCTGTTCTCTTTTTCATTTGTGTAAAGGTTGGTTGGGGGTTTTTTGTTGTTTTGGTGGGTTTTGGGTGGGGTTTTTTTGTTTGGTTGGGTTTTCTTTGTTTTGGTGGTTTTTGGTTTGTTTTTTTTCCTTTGGTTTGTTTTGGTGTTTTTTGGTTTTTGGGGTTTTTTTGGTTTTTTGTGGGGAAGTTTAATTCCTTACCACTTCTAACAGTGACATTATAGCAAAATCTGCCTCAGGAAATTATCTGACAGCAACACTGGGTTGGAACTGTTGTAGGTTAGCAGCCTACTTTCTGTAGTTTTACTGTCAAGTTTGTGACCTTATTGGCTCACTTTGTGGTAAGTGTTGCTTCTATTCATTTAAATGATTTTTTTTGCAGCATTTCCTTTTGGGGGCTACAGCCTGTATTGAGAGTATGGAAACTATTTCCCCAGATGGAGCCAATGAATGTTCTGAGGCCTAATAATATATGTATCCTCTTGCAATTCACAGCAGATTCCAGTAAACACTGGCCTTCATCTGAATGCCTGAATACACCACTTTCCAGAGCTCTTGGCAAGAATGACGTGGGTGTCAGGAGAGCACATCCATATCTTGTCATTTATCTGTGCAGGAGGAATCTGTGCTGGTTTTCTGAACTCTACTTGACCACTGACCACACCAGACAGTTTTGTATCTAGCTCTGCCAGAGAGCTACAAAGATGAAACATTCATTTTTCATCTGCCTTTTTTTCCTTTTTTCACAAGCAGGATCCAAAACCTTCTTCAGCCGCTGGCTCGTAATCTCACACTTTGCACTTTTTATTTGGGCCCTCTGACAGCGGTAGCAGATACAGAGGAGTGACATAGTTTAGATAACATCACACTGCAATTCTAGCTCTGACTTGCTGACCTTCAGGTGACCCAGCATGCCCTTTGGTTCTGGTATGCTGGGAGCAAACAATTTGCAACGACTACAATTCATAAACATTTTTATAACTAATTTAAAAAATGAAAATAGAAAGCCAGAATATTACACTATCAAATCAAATTCAAACTTTGGGTTGCTCAGGTGGTCACTTTGCCTTTTGTTAATCATCCTCTGTTGGTTAATTACAGAGCTATAGGTTGACTTTGTTAAAACATAAGATTTGTTTATCAAGGTAGTACATGGGTGAAACTGCTAAAACAAATTTACTATAACTTCGTAAGCAATGGATGCTTTCTGTGCAAATCTCTCTCTATTGAGAACCTGAGACTCTTTTTCTGCTGGAAAAGTAAATAATTTCTGCTTTCAGACAAGTGCCCTTGGCTTATGCTTAAATTCTTCATTATGCTAGGCCCTGTGTCTTCAACGAATCTGGTAGACTCCTTTTTTTTCTATGTAGTTTGCCTTTGGCAGAGAGCTGGACATACAAACCTTCTCCCTACCTTTAGCTTTCCACACAGCTTTGTGACAGCTCTTGGACCTTCTGTTTTGCTATCATATGCGGTAACATGGAGTGTAAGTGATGGTAAAGTTTGTGTTAGTCAACTCTCAAGGATTAGGAATACTATATATTAGTAAACCAACTGAAAGGTCATTAATCAGCTGTATATGAATGTATGGTCCATTCCTTTGTTGCAGAGAGGAAAGTAAAAAGAGCAGATTAAAATTTTACATAAGAAGACATTTCATTATGTCATGTTAATATTTGTAAGGTGCTTCCATTTCTGTCATGACACCTTTCATTGTCCTAAAATGAAATACTTGAGTGTAATATAAAGTAATACAGTGTTACAGTATAGTTGCACCAAAATAAATATCTTTTCACATTCAATTTAGATATAACTCGGTTGCCTTCAACTATATTATCATGAGAGTAGTGCTAACTCTTTATTTGTCTTCCTGCTCTGGGCTTCAGTGGAATGAGTTGCTGTACTTAATGGCTTTACAAGTTTGAGATATTTATTCAGCATGTTTGCTAAGCAATGAGCACTTAGCATTTGTCATCTGGCATCTTTCATTTTCTTTTCCCCAGAACACTTTAAAAAGGCTGCATTTTGTTTGGGGAAGGAAAATAAAAAGGTACCTTGGCATATTTTGTGTGCTTTCAGAGATACTATGCATTTAGTCAAACAAGCTCTTGTAAACAAAAGAATAGCTCATCTCCACTGTCTTCAGCCACCATAGCAAGTAGATACATTATTGAATAAAATCAGGATAAAACATGAATCAATATCGCCACTCCTGCTTTCCAAAAGCCTTCAGAGCAAGGTGTTAAGTTTGGTTTAAAGTAATACCTGGCACCTGCACACTAACAAAATGAAGGCTGTTCTAGAGGGACATCTGTTTCTGTTTATAAAATAGCCATGTTGATTAGCCATGGTTAATGGTCCAAAGTCTGGACTCCCATGAGACATTTCATTTCGGCTGCAACACCTGGCTCTAAGCAACACTGCTCATTAATTTTATTGTGCGGAAGCTGATTTACACTTTAGAGGACTATGGACACAGCATAATTTACTGCTTAGGAAGATATTGAAGGAAGACGGAGAAGTTAAATATTTATTATTGTCTTATGTAGGAAACTGGTAAACATACAAATGTACATTTAGAGGTCCATAAAACATACTTTCGCTACAGCCACTGTTTTGTAGCTGAGCCCCTTGGTACAAATATATGAAAAATTTTCTTTTTGTTTATACTGATTAAAAGTCAGAGTCTACATTTATGCATTTCAGGATGCTATGTCCCTTGATCACATTTGGAACAGGACGATGAGATCACTGAGAGTATTTTTGTAATTCTGAGTAGAGTTCTATTGACTTCATAGTGGGAGGTACAATTCCCTTTACAAGTCTCTGTTTTCTGGGGTCCAGATGTTCTGTTCTTTAACCATGAATGAAGCACAGGGTCAAAGTCTACATCCTGATCGCTGTTAATACTGCCATGGATTTTGGCTCCTAGATAAGATTCCTGAATGAAGAAAATGTACTTCTGATTTTGCTACATTACTCCTAGTGTCCTGAGACTATGAACAAAAGTGCTTGATATATCTTTATGAATTAAGACAGTAGAATGCAGAAGAATGCATCATGTTGCACAGAGGACTTTCAGATTTATAAAATAATGTACAACATGGGAATTCAAAGAGTTAGGTTTTGTTCTGCTGATCATGGGCTAAATGTACTCTTTGTATTTTCCTTCAACTTTCTTCTCTCATTACTTACCAAAACTGTTCATGACCAGAACAGCTTTCCAGCTTTTCCAGATCTCTTTTTTTCACTTCTCTCAGTTCCTTATAACATTTTTTATTCTATGAGCATTGCTTTTGTGGTTCAAATATTTGAAACGATTGAAATGAAAGAAGTCTGACCCTAAAATGCTATATAGTAACATATAGCATCTCTAGACTGCACTAATATAATATAATATAATAATTATTATAACACAATACAATGTAATAATGATAAAAATAGAATTATCCTAATTCATTCAAGGTTAAAAATAAACGAATTTATGTCTGTTGAACTTTACAGTGATCAATTCTAATCAATTGTACTCGTACTCCTACTTCCAACTTGCCCTCTTCTTTGGATAAGCTGTGATGTAAAGTTTTGGAATTCATTATGAATTCAAATGGATTATTTTTTTCAAGAGTGTCTTCTCAAAACAGAGTTTCTTACTTCTAGCTGAGGGTAAATATAGACCACAGTTTCCTATGCTTCCATCTAAAAACCTTCTTTGGTCCTTGTTTCATTCTTCTGAAGGTGCCCAAGATAGAGTTTTGGCCTATTGGCAAAACTTTCTGTAATTCTCAGTAATTACAACCGTGAGTACCACTTGTAGACACTGAGCCTAGGAGTAAAATGCCTATGTGTTAAATAATGCATATCCTTTTTTAAAGTAGTAATTAGAATCTTCAGGATGCTTGAATAAACTTTAAAATGTGCAAGACAATGAAGGTGTATTTCAATGTGAAAAAAATAAATGCTTTTGAAAGCATCCTATTGTACACTTTATAGTCAAATTTTACCTGTCAGCTTTGCAATATAGAACGTTTAAAGTGAGACAGCATTCTGTTTAGTATTAAGTATTTAACTTTTACCACTTATACTTTGCTTTCTCCATCTGCCTCTGCTTCTATTCCTGTAAAGGAACAATATTTGATCAATAAATTGTGCACAAGTTAGAAGGATTTTAATGAGAAGAAATCAAAGTAATTTATTCAAGTCCTTGGTTTTAAAAAGGAAATATTACATGGAAAAAAATGTCTGATGAGACTAATGGTTTCACAGAATGGAACTGAACACTTCAAGTGAGTTTTTTCTTGAACTGCTTTTCACCTCTCCCTGAAAGCTGTTCTGTGGTCAAACAACATTTTATCTGCGTATTTCATAACTGGTCTATCTGTTCTTTTCACCACTTTCTTACACTTTGATCTGATAACTCCAGGAGCAGTCTGGTTTTCTGGGGTTATGGTCTTCCAGCTGCACTTTGGCAGCGGGGAGTCAACATTGTTTCTTGACTTATCAGCCATTTATTTTAGTTAAACCCAACTGAAATGAGTACCAGTGAGGAGGTGTCCAGTTGATGATGCAAGTTTAGAACTACAGTAAATAAAGTTCTTAATCAGGTGGCTGCAGGTCAGCCCCAGCAGCGCTCTCAGATACGTGGGGTGCGGAGCAGGCTGGATCCACAACTGATGGGAATCCCAGCCACCTTGACTGCGTCAGCCTCCCTCGGCCCGAGGAGTGCATTTCACTGGTCTGCAGGGGAAGCTACCATGACTGGCCTCCAAAATCCTAGAGGAATTTGGGCCAAGCAGGGTAAGACTTAAAACAATTATGGTAAAACCCTGCCTGTCCCAAAGTCAGATAGTACTTTCACTCTTTTACTCCAGAGAGGCAGGGGTTTTCCAGCACTTTTCAAACTTAAAAATATAAAGGCGGCTGAACTCTGGATCTTCATCTATACATTTCTTGTCAAGTATGTGCTTGGAGAACCTTTTACTAACAAAAAGTAATATAGGAAAATACACTATGCATATGACTGCATATACCCAGGAATATTTTCATGAGAAAAGAAAAAAAATATTTTAAATATCTTTTTGGGGAACTCAAATAATTTTTGGAATTAACAGATATGTTCAGTACATTTTGTAAAGGTGGTATTTTACAAGGGGCTTGTTACATTTTGAGAGTATAATTCTTGATGCAAACATAAGCAATGGCAAACACAAAGATACTTGCTTGACTTTAGTTTTACAGGTTGAGATAATCTGTATCCCTCAACATTCCATTAACTGCAACAAAAACCGTCTTCATTACCTTGAGTTTATACAAGGACTGGGTAGTTTTCATGGATACACACAAAGCTGGCTCTCACTGTAATATCCTATTTTATGCTAATTAATTTTGAATCGACTTACACAATTAAAACATCCCACATAAAATATGAGTTCCTTATGAACTCTCAAATAAAAGTCTCACTTTCTTCAGTTAGTTTGAAGTTATTCGCAGAGCTCAGATCGCTGAACAATTGCAGTTTTCTGTGTTGCTAATTATGTTGTACTTTGGCTGAGAAAAGTACAGTTTTTCCAGTTCTCAGTTTCTTTTGTTCAGTACTTCCATGAGACCATTTCCTTTGAAATGCACAAAGGTAGAATGAACTTTGCCCACAACAACCTGCTGAAACTATTCAGAATAGTCAGTATTTTTTTTATGGTTTGCAGCATGGAAAATGGATAGAACAATGTGGTTTGTGTATTTCTTCATCCTTGAACATCACAGTACATAGTAGCTGCTGACAGTATTGAATCATGAAACACGGTTAGCAGTGAAACCTCGCTATTGCTAATACAAAACACATGTTCTACAGTCTTCATATGCTTTCTAGTGGTATTTCGGCCACCTTGGTTACACCCCACGCTAGCTCGCTTGCCCAAAATTGAACTTCTTGCAATCACCCTTTGAGTGCTCCACAGTGCCTACAAACTGATGACTTCTGCCCCACAAACTCTAAACATAATGAAATAAAGATTGAACATCTCGGAATCTCAATTAGAACAAAATGAATGTCCAAGAAAAATGAGGATAGGGTCACTGAAACATAAATTGTGTTTCTTTAAAAAGTTGTTAATTATGTTGACATATATCTTTTCCCCCAAATCCTGACATTTAAAGATAGAAATATTAGGGGTTTGAGAAGAATATGCGAGAACTAAGGTAAAATCTACATTTTTGGCTTCTTTGTGAATATGGTCATTTTCATTATGTGAACTCATAAGATATTTCTTTGATGTGTAAGAACTGTGAAAAAAGTTGATAGCAGTTTTGTTACCTGCTGTCTTGGGGGTTTCCCATTTTTATTTGTTTCTCCATTAGCTAAAATCACATTCTTGGATATCTGTCTCATTCTGACAAAAGATCAGTGTATGGTACTTTTTAAACTTAATAAACCAAATGGTTTAAAGAGGACCACTTTCTCTATATTGACAAGGCACACACTCAGATTCCATGGATGAAGTCAAGTCATTTTTTGGACTTTTTTTTTAATAAAGAAAAAAAAATTTCAATTTCTATGGAAACTGATGTGTTTGCCATCCTCACGTGGCACAATATTCAAGAATTTAATTTTCTACCTAACATTTGTAAAAGAAGATGTCAAGAAAGAGTAGTGGATAGGTTTAATGATAAAGATTTTATACACATTTTTGTATGTGCACCATATAAAACGTTTTCCATGTCAAAACTCTTCAGCATAGAATTTTGAAGTATTAATACATCACTGGCCACTGCAATTGCTAACACCTTTACCAAAAAATAATATGGAATGATTGCATACCCTCCTAATCAAATAACTTCTATCTGTTCTGTTTTTCAAAGACAAGCAACAAAACCTCACATTTCTTCAAATACATTCCTGAAGTTTAATTTCTGAAATCAGGGAATCACCTTTAACCCTTTGACTTCTGCTTCAGCATTTATTGCTTGGCTTTGAAATTCTTCCAGGGGTGTTTTAAAGATATCATTTAAAGCATTACTTGATGATATCTCAAACTCATTGCTAATAGTGAAAGTCTGTAAACATTTATATTGTTAACATTTGGCTTATTAACATTAATTACTCATTTTTTCCAGCCTTCCATAAAAGCTCCTGCAATTGCCTCTGTCTTCTGGTTTTTCTTTTGAGTCTCAGAGTTTATGTTTAGCTGCAGATGTACATTATATAAATTAAACAACATGAATATAGGTGGCAAGAGGGAATTTTTTTTATAACAGAATGTTATAGAAAAATAATTTGGGGGAAAAGGAACAAAAATGCAGCTTTTCTGAAGCTCTAATAGCAGTGAAAGATCCATTTTTTCCACTCCTCTTCTTTGTTCAACTCAAAGATGTGTTCTTTATCCTACTGTATACCCTGAGTTTAATATCCTTTTCTAATGAGCTACATGTTCACTTCTCACAATCAGCCACAGGCAAGAGAAGAACAACACTCAGGACATAGGGGACGTATGGAATTGACCTCATTCTCCTTTGTTAGAGGTACTTTGATGGGAGGCATTGCATTGCAATGTCGGTAGATGATGCATCTATTGGGGTGCCCAGTAGCAATCTAAACACCCACTGTAGAGCAGCCACAAATTCCACAAGAGGGTATGGAACCCCTTGACAAACAAACAATAAATTATTCCTATGGAAAGCATGAACAATAGAATGAGACAAATGTTCTGGTGGATTGGTTTGCCCTGGAAAATTCAGATTCAGTGACATGAAATCATCTTGCAGGAACACATTAATTTTGCTGAAATCCCTGACAGACTCCAGTCTACCAGACAGGCAAACTGGGCCTCCCTGCTGGTTTACAGGGCTCCCCACTCCCAGGAGCAGCTAAATCCATGGTCTGGTGTGATTTCTATCTAAGGTATTTAGCCAGCTGGCTCTGTGGCTTGGATTTTTTTAAATATTCCATTTCATTCTCCCAAAAGAAAATACTTTGAAAATTTACATTCCATGGAAAAGCTCAAATTTATGAATTTTGTTCCAATTTGGGGTAAACACCTTTTTATTGGAAGGGGATATTATTACTGAAAGGGTATATCTGTTTTCTCAGAGCCCCAAAAAGCAAATGGTCTTGGCCGCAGGTGACATCAGCAGGCTGATTTTACAAATCCCTTATACAGCTTTATGAGAAAAGTGCATACTTGTCACCATTGTATAATCTTATATTGAATTTGCACTAAAGCTTGAAATGAAATCTACTCTGAGGAAATGTGGATTTAAACCTGGGAATTAGGTTTTACCTTTTCAAGGAAAAGAATAAGGAGTGTTCTTCTCTTTAAATGTTCATGTCATGAACTGTACTGAGACCATTAATGCTGTATTTTGTTTTCAATATTGACTTTAATTCTCCAGTTCTGTTTTATTAATTCCATGTGAATGGTGACATTCAGGAAGCAGCAAAGCTTCTGCAGAAAATCCCTCATTGAAAGTCATTAAAAGTAGTAGTAGCAGATTTCTACTTTAATTGCTAAATTTGACAGTGGAATCCTTAAATTCACAATGTCATCACAGGCTATTCTATCTCAGTTGCAATGTAGAAAGCCCTAAGGTTTTTTCCCTGCAGTCTTTCATACATTGCAAGGTATGGCAAGCTTCCTAATACCTGGAATTCACATTTTATCTGTTCTGACAAAAAAAAAAAAAAGGCAGAGACAGACCTACAATAAACTAAATAAGACTCTGAAGTTATATTTCACTCATCTGTGTTTTTGTCTCTGTCTCTTAGAAGACGTAGACAGAAACTGAAGACTCCAGTCTCAAGACTAAGGCCCAAAATTAAAAAAAAAAAAAATCACCACATCTCCCTTAAATCATAGAGGAAACAAAATTAATGAAGGAACTGAAAAATAAATTTAGGAAAACATTTGCTAAATTTTTCAATCCTAATAGAATTAAACTTTGAAGTTTTTCTGGTGGATTTTTCACATTACAAGAAATATATTTATCTGGTGTAGATAAATAGTGGTGTAGACATAGATATTCTAGGTTTTTGTGACAAACAACAAAAAAAAATTCACTCACAAGAATATTCTATGAACACCGAATTATAGTTTGATTAAAACAAGAGGACAATGTTAATTGGAAAGCAAAAATAAGTTGGAAAAATAATAGTATTATTATTTGCCAAATTCTATTTCCCCTACCTTTATCATTAAACTGTCAAGATGCCAAGCCTTCCTGGTTTTGTTTTTCACAGCCACAGGAGAATTCAATACCTGACCAAGATGTTGTTATCCTCTGGCTGGAAGAGTTCTGAAGCTGCTTGATTCCTGTGTCTGTTTAAAACTGATACTGCTCAATTCCTACACAATAGGATTCCATCCCATCCTTGCTGCTGGGATCTGAACTCAAATAGCTCCTAAAAATAATGCTAGGTGCCCATCCCCACTTTTAAGGCACCTGTTACAAAGATAGAAGGTCTTGCACTGCTTTAGTTCTTGTGCAGACACTCTAGAAAACAAAAGTTTGGACTCTATTTAGGCTAAATAACACTGGATTTACAGATTATGAATGCAAACATAAGAGAAAACAGTAGCTGTGTCTTTCCCATGAAGCGCGGAGGGAACTGACAAGGTATGTAATTAATGAAATCAATCCTCTGGTACTAATAGAACAAGCATTTAAAACAGGATTTAATGTATGAGTGCAATTGCCACCATCTCCATCTCTGTAAGAGCATCTCTGGTAAGAACAGCAGTTATTTTAATAAAAAGAGAAAACAGAGAAAAACTATTTAGAAGTGGAGAAACATCTGGTCTGATTCCTCTGTCATTGGTACATGCAATCCTGCAATGCGATGCTGCTGACTGAATGATTTTCCTTCTGTGCTAGAGTAGAAAATTGAGGAGAATATGGCCCAATTAACCCATCATTTCTCTTTGTTGGCTCTCCCCTTTGGACCATTTATAAATAAATCCTTACATACTTGATATACGCCTTATAATCTTCATATTGGAATGGAAATATAGGAAGCAGAAAGGGATCAAAGAAGCATCAAGTCTAGGAAAAGAAGGGAAAGGCAAAGTTGGTTTATTTTTTTAGTAGCCTTGAATGAGTTTTTTTCTCTGATCATTGAAACAATTTCTGCATCATTGGTGCAAGGTTTCAAGCTGTTTCTTTTCAAACTGGTGTTAAGTTTAATATGCTGGAGAAATGACATGTCAATTTAAGCAGGACTGGTGGATTTAAGATTTTAGGAATATGTCTGTTGTTTGGGGCACTTTAGAGCTTACCTTGTTAGTGCTTGTTAAAACTGGAGCCGGTGTAAATTCTGGAAATAATTACAAACCTGACAAAACAAATTAGATCTCTGAAATTATTCCAAAATGAAATATCTGGGGAAAGATCCTATTTATAAAGACAGTAGAAAGAAGCTTCTTATTATAAGCAGCAACTGTGTGTGGATAACCTTTCTGATTGCATTCACTGTTATCAGTAAATTTGTTGCTTTTTGTAACTTTTCTCTTTACTTACACGTTGGTATCTGAATATCTGTAAGAGACACAGAGAGGACCTTGAGGTTGCTTGCTGTTTCCTCCAAACCTGTCAAGTCTACTCATCTGAGGAACTCAGCAGAGGGCTTAAATCTTTCATATCTCATTACTCGATTTGTGATTTTTGTGCCACTTATCCAGCATAAATTTTCCTAAGTTTCGGACAATTGGATTGCTTAATTCTTTTGGTGAGTAACTTATTGTGACAAAGGTGCAACTTCTATTGATGCTGGTTCATAGCCAGGGCTACCAGGATGTCCCAGATGTTTTTGTTAATGCACACAAATGTTGCTTATCAGTTTTACCTAGTCTAAGATCCTTGTTATCTTTGGAAAATTCTCCCTTCACCGACCACTGTCTCTAAAGTCAGATACTTGGGTAGAATATTTTATTTACATGTGCAGATGATATAAAGTGTTAGTTAACTATATGTCTTATGTTGATAAACACTGTAGCTGCCTGACAAGATCAGAGGCAAGTGAAAGGGCATTGTCACAGAAAAGGTGAGGTTGGTGGGAACACCCAGATGCTCTGTCCAACCCCCTCTCCTTAAGGAGAGCCATCTAGAGCTTGTTGCCCAGGTTCATATCTGGATGACTTTTGAATATCTTGAAGCATGGAAACACCCTAACATCCCCAAGCCACCTGTGCCACTACTTGGTCACCCTCACAGGAAAAGGGTGTTCCTTGATGTTAAGACTGAACCTTCTACATTTCAGTTTGTATCCATTGTGTTCCTCAAAATAGTTCAGTGTGGAGGTTTACCACTTCTCTGGATTGTTTCTAAGGTTTCTTTTATGCAGATTTTTCTCTATTCCCTAACCCAGAGTAAAGTCAGTGAAATGTGTCAGGAAGGGGAATTCTGGGGAAAAAAAATCAAGGGTACCTTTAACTCTTCTAAGTGGAAGACTTCCATAGCTCTTTCCAACCTGAAAGTGATGAACCCCACAAATATTTGTATGTGGAGGGTTGTACCACATGTGCAGTGTCTCATACGAAAAACTATTCCAATGTAGGTTGCCTGATACCTAAACAATGAAACAAGTGTGCTATAGAGTTGATCTGCGTAACATGAATGTTTGTGTTTAGAATGTACTGGGTGCTCTTGTTCATTAGCTTTGTATCTCATATGCTCAGAATTTTCCAGAATATGATCCAGAAGTCTTAGGGAGGAGCCATGTTTCCCACAGGTGGCAGATACGCATCCAGAAAGGGTACAGCAGCTATGAATCACAAGCTGCTGTGAGGCCACTCTCTGCATCACTAAGTGAGGCTGCTGTCAGTATGCTAAAATGTACTTCATCCTCAAGACACCTGAAAGTGTGACAAGGAGACTCAGAAACACCAAGGACAAAATATATTTGGCACCTACAATCTGGCTTGTTTTATAAAACAGAGCAGCAAACTTCATTGTTACAGCTGGTGTTTCATGGGCCACCTCTGAGAATCAGTGCTGCCTATATTAGAAAATCATCCTTGATTTCTAGTGATGACCGAAATATTCCTTATAGCCGAGAAGAGAGCTGGGCAAGTAAATTTTGAGGCTACATGTACCAGCATCAAAACAATGTGCCTGTTTATAAAATAAAAATGGCAGTTTCACAAGAAGTGTAGTAAATTTGTACAAATTGCTTACTGTGTTTTTGTTAATTGATCCTCTCACATTACAAATAAAACTAATAAAAAGAGTCATGGCAAACAGTACAAGCCCAAACAGTCAGTCAGCTCTACCAATAAGTAAAAAGATTACCATTTGAAATGCAATGTAGAACCTGACATAGTCAAACCAGAAACAATTCCTCTTGTGTTCAGATGCTCATATAATACTGATAAGAGTTGCTAAAATTTTAGCTTGCATTCCTTTCTCACATGCATCACAATAATTTTCTGCATTCAGAAAAAATGTCAGCCTGGAAAACTAGTTAATATTAACTATGTTTATGCAGACATCTATGTATTTTGAGATTCTACCATGTGTGCAATTTTCAGATAGGACTGTGACCTTTCCGAAAGTCTAGGTGCCTTGTTTCATTTTCAAATCACTTCCATTAACATTCTTCAACACAGCAGATGCTCAAAGGCAATTTTTCAAGATGAGCAAGTAAAGCTTGCTGTAACTCATGCTACAGTGCTCTGACCCTGGAATGCACTGCAGCACAATGTGATATGTCTGCATCCTGAAGGTAAAACAAAAAAAAGATCCAAAAGAAAATGGCAAGCCAAGTGTAATAATGAGTTATGATGATAGGAATCCCTCTGATTAATATCTTCAAACCCACATAAAGCCCCAGAAAAAGTCATTCAAATTCCATTTTCTTTCCATAGTTTTGTGGATTTATTTTTGTCAACAAAATTTACATTGAGAGGAATAGGAGAAGGATCTTGGAGTCAACTAAAGGAACAGAAAAGGAACAGCTTACTCTCTGATGTGCTGTAGATGTTAGCAAAAATCTTTTATAATTCTGGGCAAGAAGTCTCTTAAAACTACTGGTTTATAGTAGGCTTTCCAAAACATAGGCACTGAATGTCAGGAGAGGCTGCTGTCAATTGAAGTATGCCTTCTGTGAAAGGGAATGGGTAAATTAAACAATTGCTTCACTAGCATGTTCAGTAAGCATCATAACTGTGGCATAACCTTGTCTGCCCTTGTAGTCAACCCCCAAGGATTTTGAACATAGATGATGATGAAAGATATAGCTGGAATTAGATTGCTCCATGGATGGAAAATGTTTTGGAGGTTCTGCAGCACAAAACCAGGCTCATTTCTGCTGACGTTGAAAGAATTTGCCTTCCTACCTTGTTCTGTGCTGCCTCGGAGTGAGGCATTGGACATGGGCAGTCAGCTTCTGCCAAAATAAATCTCCAAGCCCTCCTTTGTCCATCTCTGAAGTCTCAATATGAACATTCAACAATCAGTTTACATCCTTTGTTCCCCCTGCTTGTAGAATCACAGTCTGATTTGCCTGTTATCACGGCTTTTATGTTTTGCACTACCCAAGATAAGGAAATCATTACTGGAAAATGTTTCCCTTAAAGGAATTCTCAAATTTGAGGCACCATGATAGATGAAAAAAAACATTACATTTATCTTCCTTGTTGTAAAATTTAAAGAAAAATATGGCCTTTTGAAGGTATTGCAAACTTTTACATTGTTACAGGATTACACGGTATTCCATGATTAGGATAATTTACATCTTCTTTTTAGTTTCTTTTCCATTTTTGACAAAATTTATTTTTCCGTCATCAGACTGGCTTTGCTCTGAAATCAGCCTGATTTGGACCAAGTTGACTTTGTTGCTTTTACCCTTCTGTGTCTTGATGAATAGGTAAAGAGGCACTGGGGCAATGACTGTGTTTAGCGACTGTTTAAACCTCCTGTTAAAAAGAAACATCTGGAAAGGCCGAAACTTTTGGTAAAAATTAATGCTTGGCTGTTGTTGGCAGACAATCCTGTTGACAGATAAAAGTCATGGGTGTAACTTTCCATGCAAAATTCTTTTCTTTACTTAAGAAACTGGAGACAGACTACCCCACTACAGGGGTGTAATGGTCTGGGCATCCGATCCAGTATCACACTGCACTTAGGACACATACGTGGCACTCGTTCTGCTGACCCTGAAGCCAATTCATTGTCACAGCTTCAAGAGCACTGATATATTTGACCACAGAACCTGCTGAGTTTCTCCCATACATTGCACAGGCGCTTGCCCATCATAATTACATCATATACCATATTAAGAAAGTGCACAATGGAAAGAGAAGTAGAAGAGCTGGGAATGCAAAAAAAATCACTACTTCTCATCAGTCCTTGCATGAGCAAAAGTGCAGTGGGTGCCTGGGTTGATTCCTTTTCTTGCTCATTTTAAGTAATGAGTACTAATTTTGTTCTTAATCCTAGTGTGATATAGGATATGAGAGGATCCTATTTTTTTGCTGCATCTACTCAGAAGCAGAGTAACTTTTGGGGAAAAGCTCCAAATATCTTAAAAAGAAGTTTGAGTTATTCCTCCAAAATTATTATTTCTTTCTCATAAGATATAATTAAAATTGCCTGCAGTTAAAAGAAAACCTGTAAAACTGAAACTTTTGCTAGGAAAAGATATAAATTGAGCATTTTCAGACTGACCAACTAGTTACTTTTTCATCTCTCTCTTCGAAGTAAGGAATTGTCTAAGCCTAAATTTATCAAATTTTTTTGTAGCTTTTAACTAAATTCTGCATCCTGGTGAAACAGCCACACTGCACTGATTACCTAATGGCTATCCATTTCATTAATACAAATATAATTTTAAAAAACCCAACTTTAGATGAGTTTAGGAAAAAAGTTTTCAATAATCTGCTTATGTTTCTTCAAAGAGTACACCAGCTTGTTGAGAAAAACTGAAACTGAATGGTATGAATTAATTGCTCAACTCCTACAAGGCTAATATTCAGCTTTGGGAATACATCATAGTTACTTCTCACTCTAGGGGAACTTAATGTAGTTTTTCTCCAGATGATACTGCTAAATCAGTGCAGGAGTTACAATAATTGTTCTGCTTTTAAACCAATTTTTCCCTGCTAGTATGCAATTTAGTTCAAGTGAGGGTTCATTTTAAAAAGCCATGTAATGGATAATTTATTAAAACTTCAAAGCTAATCCAAATGGTGGTTCAGACACCTTCACAGCCTAGATTTTAATGCTGGTTTAATTGATTTTTATTTAGACTGTGGTCCTCACAGGACTCTACCTTCACACTGTAGTAGCTCATATTACATTTTGCTGTTTCAGTCTCCCATTTAGGTGCAAACAACCCTTTAATCAGTCAGACTTCAATATGCAGAAACATGAGAAAAACTCTAAATTTTGTGTCATATGGGAATTTCTTTACCTAACCATGTAATGCTTTTCTTAGTAACATTTGTAGTCTCAACTGGCCTTGCCAGAGAAGATATTAATTCCAAAATAATACTATTTTGAAACACTAAAAAAGTCTAAATACTTCAAATAGAGCTTTATTAGGGAAAAAACAAACTGAAAATTTGGCAATATTCCCATAGGCAATGTCTTATGTTTTCTTTATCGTTTTGTCGGAGTTTTTTTTCCTCTTTTAGAAAAATATCTGTTCAGAAATCTCACCTGCCTATGGCAAATGAGTAATGCCATATTTCCACACTACCCCCTCATCTGGGGGGCTCAGCCATGCCATTTGAGGGGTCAGCTGGAGACAGCTGGAGCTGGCAGTGTCCTCTCCTCACAGTGACCACCCTGTAGCTGCCACTGCCAGCGCCTCACCATGGACACCCAGCACTATCAGCAAATAACTACCAATATCCACGAAGATTTTTACAGCTCAAAAAAGAGAGAGGAGACAAAAAAAGAATCAACAGGCGGAGCTGAGAAAGGGCTCTCCAAATGAGAAGCTTAAGTGATAAATAGAGATTTTGAAGTTAACAACTACATATCTAAATACGGCGTGTGAGCAGGGGGAGAAGGTGCAAGCGGTAAGACTTAAAGCACACAAATGTTCACGAACAGCCGCAAGGTGTTACGCACACCATCAACTCTACAGCAGATGGAAAAATAGGAAGAGAACAGCCAGAGGGGATTAAGAGGAAAAATAAAATAAAAAATGGGAGATGGCTTTGTAAAGAGAGGGAAAGAGAATTGTGTAAAGGACAGGAGACAACATTGAGAACAGTCCAAAACTACTGAATGCTACGAAAATGAGTGAGGTTCTATGTGTGTCCTAGGACAAAGCTTTGCTTAACAAAGCTGAGCAAATCAAAGCTGAGAAATCGGGATGAGTGAGAAGGAGCAAACACAAAAGGGAGAAAAAAAAAAGAAAAAAAAAGGAAGAAAAAGAAGGCAGAATGAACCATCCTCCTCTCACCCCAAAAACACCTGTAGCAAAGAGTTCTCATTTCAGAGAGAGAGAAATTGGACTCTGATAGATGTAATTGTAAGACACAGGATAACCCAAAACCACAGACACTGCTTCAGTAACTGTTGGCCTGCATATGTCATATGATATGCTCAGAAGGGCTTTTTTGGCCCTAAAACCTGTAAGTGTTCACAAGATCTGCAACTTGATGGCAAAAATAAATGCCTGTTTGCAACTGTCAACAGCCTTTTTAAACATTAGGTTGTTTCATGACTTTTTCTAAAACAATTGCCCTATTTTTAATAGGAGAGATATTTGTAATTCTATGTAGAAGCAAAACAAAATAATACCTATAACTTTAACAAACAGAAATGGTCATTTAGCTCTTTTTGCAATGTTACATATGGAAATCTTTGAAGCAGAGCAAAAAACCAAAAAACACAGAAAACCCCTCAGCTAGAATAAATGAGATCTGCATAGTGTCCAGTTGCAGGACCAGGCTTTTTCTGTTTCTTTACACAACTGACCCACAATTTTATTGCATATTTGAGAAGCTGACTAAGATATTCTCTTCTCACTTGCTCTAGTATTGCCTCTTTCTTTGGACTTTTATTTGATTGTAAAGATAATGAGTTTCATAGGGTTTTTTACTTCCAACAAAAAAATTCCTGTAAGTCTTGAGTCAAGGGTAGCCTGATGTGCTGGGAAATTTGTTATAAAGTGGACTACGCATAGCTAGGAGCAAAGAGAAATGTCCGCATATATGGAATACTGGCACGGTGCTAACAGAAACCCAGAATAAGAGTCTAAAAAAAAAAAGGCTGCATGGCTATTGTTTTTATTTTCTTTAATTTGTTGCTTTTCTTCCTGTCTGCTACTGTCTTCTAATTTTTAAGTGAAATGTTGTGGCAGTGAATTCTTAGCAACATTTGGCTTTCTTATTTGTTTGCTGGAGGAAGGTGTTGCCTTTTTTTTTTTAATCTCCCTCTACCCTTTCACTTTGTTTTGGCTATGCTAACAAGGAAGGCTCCTGAACTCCAAACAGTGTCTTAAAACACTTGTGTTCACATCTAGATAGTTTTAGCTTGACTGAACTGTAGCTCTACGGAAAAGTAAACACTCAAAATTAGAATTGAGCTTCTACACTGAGGGGACTTCAGTGATATTCACAGCTCCGATATGAGCAAGGTCATCTCCTGAAGTGGCTTTGTTCATGTGTCAGTGAATCAGGCAGAGATTTACTCATTCCATTTTTCAAAAACAGTAAATTATACATCTGGAAGTTCACCTGCCCCCTAGAATTGCAGCATGATGCAGGACATGTAAATAGCTCTGCTCTCCCCCATGATTTCTTGTGAAACTCACACAGACAGTGAATAAAACTGCCAGCAGCTTTCATATTTCACCCCAATAGAATCTGTATTTTACAGCTCAGGGGTTGTGGATTTCTCTTGGTTTTGGTTTGCTTTGGGTTTTGTTTGTTCGTTTTGTAAGGGCTGTTTATTTTGGCTTATTTATTAATCAATATTTGACCCTATTACTTCCACGAGAGCAGCAGGAACACTTGTAAGCTATTCACTGTGGGAAGAGGAGTGTACACACTGAGAAAATGTTTGCTGTTAATATTAGACCATTGTCAGCCAAGGTTAGCTAAGATGTAAGATTTCATCTACACTTTGTAGTGCTTGTTCAAAGAGATGAAGATTGATTGTTACTATATTTAAACGGATTATTATTTTCCCCATTTTTTGTGTTGTCAAAGCCAGGAATACTTCTAGTCTGAGTTCAGCTAAAAACTTTTAACCTCTCAAATGGTCCTTGGCAGTACTTTCCCTAATTCAATTGCATTGTATTTGATGCTCACTTCCAATTTTTTTTTTTTTTTTGGGGCATCCAGTTAGGCTGCTGGTATATCTGACATTTTCCTTTTTCCAGAATATGTGCATAAGCATGGGCACATGAATGTGTATGGAGATCTGGTGTCAGTGTGGGCTCAGGCTGCAAGGACTTTCACAGCTGGGGGAAATATCCTCAGCTCACAATGACCTGAGTTTCTGCATGTGTCTCTGAGGGGCAGATGCAGTACAATCTGGGAATGGGTAAGTTTTCAAGAGGTAGGACACATGTATTTGGAAGCATAAAGCTTGCTAGAACTAGGGAGGGAGGTAAAGAGCCAATATTACTCATAGTTCACTCTTCCTGTATTCTTGTCAAATGGAAATCTTGTGGAGCTTCCAGTTTAGTAATTCCCAAGAAAGGTGCAAAAAATATCTGAGTTTGATGAACACAACCTATTGTCCTCCCAGGATCCTGGTATCAAATTCTAAGCTGACTGTGACTTGGTAATGAAGAATCTTTCTCCCCTTTTCTATAAGCAGTCCACATCCCTTCAAAAATTCCTTTTTGGAGGTGATCAAAAATTTTAATTTGTCTTCTAGGGAAATGGAGTTGATGAGAACTGTTAGTCTCCATTTATTGGTCTCTTTGCTGGTGCATCAGTCAATTTCATTCAAATCAGATAAGAAGGAAAAGTCTCAGAGACATTCAGATGCTTTTCTTTTAAAGAAAAACATCAGCATGAATAGTGAAAGCACGCATTGCTCTCGCTTAGCTAAACAGCTGAAAGTCAGGAGTGGAAACTGGGATGTTCTGGTCAAAGACACAAGACGGAAGTGACATGATGTGCAGGGATTTATTTAAAGAATTTGGTAGAGAAACCAGAATTGGATGAGACAGTACAGATGTCAACAATTTATAGACACCCTAGTTTTGTCTGTTCTTCTGTTCTTGGAACAATTTTGTCCTTAATATCATCAATGGAAACCCATTTTCATTTAATTTCTTTTTTTCATACTAACAGGATGACTCTCGTGTATGTATCTATGTGCAATACATTTATAAATCAGCTTTTTAGTATAGATATGTGTAAAAAAAAGAAGCTGAATCTATCTAAAAGTCAGATGGTCTTTTCCAGAGGGGCTTGATTTTTATATGAATATCTTTTTCCTGTCCTAAATCAGTAAAATTATGGAACGATATCACTGAATCTAAAGAGAGGTCTGTCTTTGTTTTAAACTGCAATCTATTTTCTGTAGTGTAAGTCCCTGGGAATAGACAATATTTATGACAATAATTAGGAAAATAAAGCCTCATATTGAAATGTCTTGTAATGTCTCTGTAAATGCACCGAACATTAATTAGTCAATTAATAATGTCTTTTTAAAAAAAAGGCAAAATAAATTTTTTTTGCATTTAACAATGGATCTCTTAATGATAAAAATTTAACATCAGAGTTGCTAGTTGTAAGCTAGTTGCAAGCTGTTGTTCTAAATTCAAGAATTGAATCCTTCATCCTGACAGCAGTGTGAAGGTAGATTTATTATCTTTGAGCTCTACAACAAGAGTGTCAGGAAATCATTCTTTCACTGCATTTTATTACATTTTTATAGGCTAGGCCTCATTTGCAATGGTGAACCACTATAGATCTCAAAGCGTCGTGAATACCATGCTCTTCGAATTCTTCAGAACTGTTGTGAAAGTCAATCGTATAGTGAAAGTGTATGGTCACCAGATGGCCTGATCTAATTGCCATGTAAACTGGCGCTACAACACAAAGAATCGCCTCCTGTGTTTTGGTGTACAAACACTGCATGGATGCCATATGAGCAAAAGGTCCTACGGCCAGTCTATCGTGCAAAGCAACTGCTTTATTTCCTCAGTTGAATTCCTCTCATTTTCTTTTCCATTAAGTCCGAAGTTAGTCTCTTTCGACACAGATGTCCTATGTTTTATTACTTATTCACAGATATCTCAGATAAATAGATAGATAAAAATTATTTTTTTTCTTTTAGAATGAGTTAGATGGTTTGTAAAAATGAATAGTTAGAGAAGTACATTGACTTTCTCTATAAACTTTCTGAGTTCTGTAACTTCTATTGGAATTTCAGTTTCAGGCAGGACTTCTGACAGTTTGTCCACAAAGTTCGTCCCAAGCTCCCCTACAGTGAACTTATATAAAAATACATATATATATATATATATATCTAATTTAATCTTTTCCTACCATTATCTTATACTCTGTGAACGCTTCTTTTAGCTCTACAGTTTCTTTTAGACTCCTGCTATTCCTGATATGCTTGACAAAGATATATTACAAATTCTTATGCCTTTTACAATTTTTTTCCTCAAATATTTCTTTGACATGCCATATTCTGGTTTTATATTTAGACTGCTTGAGTTTTTGGTTCTTGCTATTTATTTCCCTCATTTTGATACAACTCTGATTTCTATAAGCATAGCTTTCTATTCCTGTGCCTACCCTCTCCTTACCCCCTTACCTAGCCTTTTTTTTTTCTCTTCTTCTTCCAACCCTCTACCTCCATTTCAGTTTCTACACTTTCTGTGCTGGTTTAGATGAACTAGTAAGAGCAGATGCTCATAATAGAAGACATTGGAATGAACAAGAGCTGTCAGATTCTAAAAAAAAAATATGTGTAAGAGATGAGTAGACTGGATGAGGATTGATTTCACATAACTGTGGCTATTAAAAAGTAAAGAGTCTGTCTTATTTGATCATCTAGTCTTCCTCTATTGTCATAAAAGAGAGGATCATCTGCAGGAGGTGATCTTTCTCACCCAAAGAAACAGATCTTGGAAGTGCATACTTATCTTTGTAAACTAAGGACAGAGACTAGAAGAGTGGGTTGAAATCGAGGCTTAGTAAATGGCTTACTAAAGTTAGGTGAGATGTGGGGTCATGACTCAGGAGTGTCAGTCACTTGCTTTTTTGTGTTCTTGGATTAATTCAATCTGAGGAATGAACTGAATGTCATTTTCCTTGGCATTGGTAAAGTTATAGAGTTAGAAAATACAATCTCTTCTTCTCAGTCTCCTAATTTTCAGCAGACACATCTCTTTTATTTTAATACTTCAATTTTACAAAACCATTTACTTATTTAATCAGTCCAGAGGTCTAGTTTCACTGCACATCCACCCTGGTGAAAAATTCCCTGATTGTTGCCGTGATTGGGAACAAAGCATTTCAGACACCCTGCAAAGAAAAATGGGTACCATTTTTGTCAGCTGTCAAGAATATCATATCATGAATAAATCCTGAGGAGGAAAGATGCCTTTCTGCAGCTGCTGCTCGATGTCTCAGATTCTCAACCTGAGAAGAGCTTCTGTTCTCTGCCTGTGTTATGTAGTCACATCAGCTTCATACCTACCGGTGAACAGAGATCCTGGGTACAATGAATCATTCAGCCCTCTGTACAAAGAAGGAAATACTTGGATGGCTAAAGGCAGCGTAGAGTTTCACTCAGAGCTGCATGAATTTTCCCGAAACTTTCTTTAAAAAGCAGTGTAACGCTGGTTTAGTGTGTTCTATTTGTCATTCAGAAACACAACATGTTAGCAGCTTTGAACTCCCAGGTACTAAAAATATATGTTACATAAGCAGATTGAGAGAGAGAGAGACTCAATGATGCTTCCAAACTGAAAATATTCTTAAGCATCTTTCCATTGCTCCAGCTAAATAGTGCAGTTCTTGCAAACAGCAGAGCTATAGACACTGGGAGAGCCAATCCGTACTAGAGAGTATAAAGAGACAACAGAACCAAGATAAACATTCAGACAGATCTGCAAATTCAAGAAAGAATTTTTTTTTTTTCTGAAATAAAATGTGCCATTGAACCTAAGATTTTTTTTTCTTTTTATTTGAATATTCAGGTATTTGCCTAGGCTGTTTTGTTCATTCTTCATTTTCACCATTAGTACCTTTTATTTCAATGACAACACTTTTAGCTGAATTCTAGCATATAACATCAGGGAAGCACTCACATAACATACTAAGGATTTTATTTTACAAAATGCCAATCATAACAAAATCTTTGAAAGAGATTTGCTTCTTAAACAAAATTCTGTGCACGGTGTTAGTGAAATACATACTCCAAAAGGGAAAATATAATTCAAATAAATCTTTGAGCAGCATTTTTGCCCAACCAAATAAAGTGAATGCCTGTTACCTTGCTCTAAATTTAAACCAACCTTCGTTCATAACTGCAGTAAGAAAAACCCCAAACCTCTGCTAGAAGGGAAAAAAAAATATAGCCAAATTAACCTGAATAGCTATGAAACCAATAACTGTAAAACAGAGGGGTCTTAGAGAAAAGCAATATGTGAAATTTAAATGTTAAATCTCCAAATGAAAAAAAAAGAAGTAAAAAGATGGTCCTAATTAGCAACAGACATAGACATTAAATAAAATGCGGAGGGGCACAGGATATAGGAAACTATTTCAAATATGTTAGCACTTTAAAATGTCAGACAGTTTGAGACAGTTATGAAGAATTTATTCCTTGGTTTTGGAAGGCCTAACAGACATGCAATAAAATTCACAGGAGCACTGCTAGAACAGAGCAGAATAGCGGGAAGAGTCAAGTGTAACAGTAATAGAATCCAGTACTTAGCAATTTTATATTTCTATAAAGACGATGAATAATGGTGCACTTATTTCTTTGTCTTTGCATGGTTTTTATATACATGCTGGCATGCAGAATCCACATAGAGATCAGAAGGACCATGTTATGATGGTTAGGAAATCTGGTCTATTTCAAATTAAACAAATAACCAGATTTGCTCTAAACCTCTGAGGGGAAAATGAGAGAAAAAATGTCAAAGGAGTAGCAATTTTTAATTTTCGGGAGGAGCGGCAATAAATCTCAAAAGAAAACAAAAGCATTCAAAATTAAAATTAAAAAATCTCATGAACACTTCACTCTGAAAATCATGAAGAGTTGTCAGAGGACTGAGTCGTAATTTAAATCAAAAGGCAACACATTGATATTTATTCGAATCCATTATCCCTAATGTAATATTTGAAGATGACTGCAATTATATTGTAAGTGTTCATAGAGCTGTAAGACCAGAATGCATTTACCTAAGTTCCATCAGTACATTATACACTGCTATAGCTCATTCATCATTCTGTATTTGCATTGGTCTCAATGCTGTTAGAGATATCATTTAAGGAGGACTGAGGGCTTTTTTATTTCTTTGAGAAGATGGAACTTTTTTCTAATTATGAGGTGACACATTTAGTGTCATGCTATCTGTAAAAAACAGATACTTTTTGCTGCTAGTGTTTTCCTGGGTTTTTTTTCCCTGAAGTAAATTGAAAATACTTCCATCGTCTTCCTTTGAATTCTGGTATCTGGAAGAAACAAACCATTCAACTTAATGGCCCAAGATATTTCAGAAATATGCAAAAACCAGAATTGCCTGCATCTCTTTTTTTGTAAGCAAAACCTGTATACCTCTGAGCCAATGGAGTGAAGAAGAGATGGAATTTTACTTGGAAAATGTAGTCAGCTATATACTACTGTAAGAACAGCTTGCTCTATTAAGAAAGAGGGTCCCTGAAATTATTCCATTTATTTTTTTAAACTCAGAAATGTGATGAAACATTTCATCCAGACTGTGTATCCACTTCAAGCTTTCTTGAATATCCTGGGACCAGCCAGGTCATAACCACTATCTGTTACTCCATTAGGACATGCATTAATTTGCCCCATTCTCTATTTCTACAGGTTGGCTGGGGAGAAGATGGCAGATCATTCTATCCATTGTCTGGCTCAAGATGGAGAGCTCACTCAGGGTGGGATTTGTCTAAAACATCTCAGTAATTTAGGACCGTGGGTTTCTGCTTACTTTTGATGGTTCATGTGAAACAGAAATCATGTGTGTACCTACAAAATTCCCTTCCAGGGTTTTCCTGCCAATAGCCAGATATAACATATTCTAGACAGCTCTTTATTGGCAAGATCATTTAGGGTAACTAGAGCTCACCACATTGTCACAGATGAAGTGGACATTTAACCCATCTGTGCCAAGTCGTATAAACCTCTTGACTTTTGTTAGTCATGTAATAAATTATGTTGGTGTACATCCAGTAATTTGCAAAATTGATCTGAGAACTTTGGAGGCTGTGTGGAACATCTGCATGGCATGAAAAATAAGTATCATGCATTAATAAAAAACAAAGCAAAACAAAACAAAACCACCCCAGAAACTGCATTGCTGAAATTGCTGTCTTAGCCATTCCCTACTTTTGTAGCAAAACCAGTTTCCAGGAGAAAGATTCATAAAAATATTTTCCCTGTGACAGCTGATGAAGCAAAGAAAGTCAAGAACTGTTCATGCTTCATTCTCTGAGCAGAAACATTGGAGACTGAGTGAAAACCTCATTCTTTATGACAAAATTCTCAAACTTCACCAAACTCAGGTTTTCACCCCAAATTCCCACTGAGAGAGGACTTATCAGCCTCTATTCTCTTTGTATTTATTGCACCTGAAATGCGCTTAGTATCCACTGCTCTTCATCTGAGATTGCTTTTGTTTAGGCTACATGGTTTGGAATATCACAAGGACATGCAAACAGAAAATAATTTTTGAGGCAGAGCCATAAGAAAGTCAGGGATTTGTCTGCAATAGTAGAAGCTTTGCCCAAGCCTTTTAAGCTTGGAGTATGTTTTTGGGGAAAAGTTAGTACTCACTGCTCACTGCTTGTAATACAAGGCTGTGATTAGTAAAATTTATAAAATTAACATTGAGTGGTAATAGTTTAAGGTTTAAATCCACAAGTAAATTGTCTTTACCTATATTTTTTTAAGTATATCAAAAAGACACTTTTTAGTGTTTTGGCGGCACTGATTGGTATTGGGTTTTCTTATTTTTAATCAGAATCTCAGTATGCTTCTAGTAAAGCATTTTAATATGAAAAACTCTCTAGAATCCAATCAACTAACAAGTACCTGAGCCTGGCTGTATCTTTATTCCAAATTAGTTAAAACACAAGACTCTCTTTACTCTTTCTGAGAGAATAAATACTAAGTGTGTATGTTAGGCATTGTACACAAACCTCTGTCCCTTTTGCAGTTGTGTTTGGCCTACGGCATATGAGTTTAATGTGGTTCACATGCAGCGCAGATACATCTCCTCCCAAGGCACAATGCATTTCTCTGGCAACAGGGGAAAGTGGGATTAGTGCAGCTGTCTTGGGGTGATTCTACGACCGTACTGTATTCCCCATCGCCTGCTTGATTTCTAGTGTACAGTTAAATTGCAAAGGGGGGAGAGAGAAGCGGAGGGAACTCTTCAAAGCGACTAGCTTGATCTTGCATCTAGAATGTTTTGCATTCTTTTATCTCCCGATTCTGACAACTTTTGTTGGTTAGAAGAGTTTTGCTCTCTAGCTTCTTCAGCTCTCAGCGGAGAAGGGGCTGTGATCTGCCTCAGCGGCTTCTGTTCGTTTTTGATCTGTTTTTGGCTTGCTTTTAGTCCAAGACCAGCTACCATCTCTAGACCTGCTCAGCAGGACCCTCCAATGGGCTCGTCGGACCCTGCCTGGCCAGCACCGGTCCAGCGTAGGACTGCAGGTTTTATCTACAGAAAGAACTCTGAAATCCATAGTCCTCTTTTAGGGGCCAGGGGAGGGAGTTTCTATATCCTTTTTTGTCCCATGACAGTCGGGGATTCTGTTTGTTAAATAAATAATTTTTTCACTTTCACTCGAGAAATTATTTTCCCGAACCCGTGGGGGAGGTGCTGTCGGGGCCTGCTTTCCTGGCGGGTAGGAGAGAGAGAGAGAGACGCCCCACTCGGGTTGTTTCCTCCTGGATTCGTGTCCAAACCGGCACAGCAGCATTAGGCACAACAGCGGAGACCCAGTCTGACAGTAACCTGTCCCAGGGTAGAGGGTAAGACCAGGCAGTGCTCTGCCCTAAAGCTCTACAAGTCCTCCATCTCACTGCACAGCAGAAGCCTGATACATTTCTCATGAGAGGATGTTACTCCTGCTCCTTCAAGTACTCGTGGCTGATGAAACCCTTCTGTCCTTATGCTTCCTCCAGCACATTGTTTCTTTAGAGGATTGTGCCTTTACACAAGGATCCCTCCTATAGGAACTGAACCAATCCCCCCCCAAGCAAGAGAACATTTTGCCCTGAGGACAATCCTTTTGATAATCACAAAATTAGTGACAGGCAATTCTAGAACCATTTTGATAGATGACGAGACCCTGCTACTGCATTCATAATGACATAGGAAATAACACTCCTATGGGAAAAGAAAGACAAAGGGAAAAATAATACAGTTCAGGGAAAGAAGAGAAAGAAAGTGGATATTAATTTTGAGTAACTGCAAATTTCTCCTATCTTCCTCCCAGAAGTGCCTTCGAATCCCAGAGACAGAACCTGTTGACAGGCTGGGTAAAGCTCAGAACACACATTCAGATTTCATAGATGATATCTTGAATTGGGTTCTCAGAAGCAGGAGCCCCTCTGGTGGTGCTATTAACAGAGCGTGCCAAAAGAAAAGCTGGCCCAGCACCTACAGATGCATGAAGAAACCTGGCCAGAACACTGGGGCTCACTTTGAAAGGATCCATTTTCGCTGTCCTCACCAAATTCCTTCTCAGCAGCTTCTGCAATTGTTAACATGAGCATTAAGGAGCCCTTGCATTATGGAGGTGCAAAGAACTTTTCTGTTTTCTTTCCTAGACATGCATGTAGAGCCAGATTCACATAAGCCTAGGATTTTACAGGTCTGATCTGAGCCCAAGACTGCAAACATTATCCAGGCAGATCTCCATGGAAGTCAAGTAACAGGCTACTGGTTGAACCAGTTTCCACTTGGAGCCTGATGTAACCCCAGAGCAGGTGTGAATGCAGACATTGTATCCACCAGAATGAGGATTATGCAAGGCTTTCTTTAAAAAAAATTAATATAAGGCATATAGTGCCTTAAGACATTTTCTTTACATTTACTGAAATGAATTTAACCAGATTTTAAAAAATAGTAAAATAAACAAGTTATGAGAAAAAGAAAAACCTACTGTAGATTTCAGCAACTTGTAGGATTAAAGAGGTGGTCTCCTCTTTCATCACACTGCCCACTTCAACCTGCTTGCTCAGTATCTGCCAGGAAACTGTTTAAAGTTCTTGTGGCTTGAAAAATGGCCAATCTTTACAAAGAAAGAGATTTTTATCTGACCAGCCAAGATCTTAGAATGTCAATACTTGGCTCTGACTAATACAAAAAAAACCCAAATATGCACACACACGCACATATAACCTAGGATGGAGGTCTATTGCTGGGTAGTTAGAAAGATTGGACTGTTCCATTTAAATATGGTAAAATTCAATAAGAAATATAAAGGTAAGGAAGAAAATTTACTAAAAGGATCACAGGGAGCCTGCAGCCTTTCATCCTTATGTTGCACAACATATGATGATCAAAATCATGTTTCCCCATTGACTTCCTAAATGACTTGTGTATTAGCCATGACTCATCCTGGTAGGCATCTGTGGTAGAACTCTTCTCATTCACCTTGAGGCATGGCTGGTCTAGCCAACCAGACTTCTATAGGCAGTAAAGAGAACTGGAACGTGACTATTCAGATCCATTTCAGTAGCATCCTTAAAACAAGGTAGTTGTACTCCAGGAGATATTAACCTCCTCTCCAGGAAGTATAAAAAATGAGGCTTCACTCTGCATGAATAACCAATCTTCCCATGTAGTCAAAGATTAACAGGGGCAAGGAATAGAAGTTTTACCGTAAAACCCCTCCACTATGCTGTGAGAAATGTTAAATTCTGGGCTCACCATCCAAGGATATTTAATGTTCATTGATCCACTCCTTTCACTGCTACACTTTTCAGTGAGAGTTCCTCAGTCCAGTTAAACTCACACATCTAAAGTAACACGTGTGACAGGACAAGTGGATGTTGAAAAGCTAAGTTTTCTCTCTCAGTTGCAAGTGGAAGCAAGTAACTGAAGAAACTGAGAAACTCAGAAATTGAACTCGAGGGGCTTTTCAGGTGAATTTTGAAGCTTTATGAAGTGAGAGAGCTTTCAAGAGAAGTTTCTTAAAAGATACAGTCCAGAAGTCAAGAATCAGTTGTCAGCAAAACAAGAAGACTAGCATGGAAACTCACCTGTCATCTTGAGCACAAACATAAGACTTTTGTTACACAGGGAAAGCAAATCCATACATTACCTTTCCTTCAGAATATCCAGCAAGGGGCAAGCCAGTCCCAGAATAGACAAGGATGTTCCATGCATTTTTGATGTCCCTGATACTCAAAGGTGCTTCATGTTAGAGAGTCATCATGGGAAGAATAACACAGAGGGCCAATGTGCTATTTCTCTAGGTAAGATAAGAACTTCAAGTAATATTTCTTTCATTTTGTTAATGAAAGATAAAACTATGCATTTTGGAACCTAATGTAAATATTTTTCTTCTGACCCTCTCCCCTTGAAAATATTTAATATATTAAATGGGAATATTTCAAAATATGAAAATAAAAGAAATCCAATCTGTGAAAGCAATTATATGTTTTTATACTACTCAGTGCTGAAGGCAGAAGAGAGCAATTTTTCACTTGCTCCTGCATCACAGTTAAGTCTTTTGAGGCAGCAAGTCCTCCTTAAATTAAGAGATGAAGAACACTGTAAAGGACTGCTAGTTGGCATGCCTGCTCTGTCTTTGCAGCACACTTAATCTGTACCAGGAGAGAAAATTTGGAGTCCAGCAAATGCTTTTGTATCCAAATCTCTTCCACAGCATACATCTACAGTCATGCTATTTGAAAAGCAGAGCTGTCTTAAGAGGCCAATTGCAAAATTTTGCAGGTTCCTGTAGGAGGTAATAACATTGGCTGTTCTTTTGTATTTGCTTCTCCAAGACAAGAATGCACATGACTGCATCTATCCTTCAAAAGCTTCAATTCTGATTCGATGTGTTTTCTTGATCTGGCTTAAATTTGCACCTTTGCGTTCAGCCCTTTTATTTTGAATTCTTTCGGGTTCCTTTTTTTTTTCCGTGCATTATTTTAATAGGCAGCTGTTCTGCATTAATCTAAATGAAAAGAGCTTTTTCCTCTCTGCTTTAATTATGTTCAACTGATGTTTTTGATTTATCTTCTTCAAAGCTGTATCAGTGCTGTTTTAAATGCCTACATTTCCCCCAGATACTGATTCTTTTTAATATGCATTTATTCAATTCACCTGGAAGCTGTTTTTCAGGCACACCAACATAGAAGCGCCACTTGCATTTCTGAGGCATTTATTATGGGATCCGAAAGCTCAGCAGCTAATAAAACAGTCAGTTTTGGATAATGATCAGTCCAGAGAGGCTATATGGGGACACTAGGGACACTGGGGAATTTTTACTTCTTATGGAATTGAAAGAAATGGAAAATTGGATAACCACTTACTTGAAATTGTTTGTCATAAATTAGACAGCATTCTAGGAGGAGTTGACAACATCGTGTCATTTCCATTGTGACAGTCAATTTTGAAGTGAAGCACAAATAAAAGGAAGAAACCCAGGAGATCAGTCTCATATGTTCTTGATATGTTCCTGACACAGGAATAAATCAGCCTCCCTAGAGGGAGGTGAATTTGCATCAGAGAAAGCCCATCTGTTTTTATAACCTCCAAAAATACTGAAACAGTTGCTGTTGCCAAGTTTTCAGATCCTTTTGTTTTCTTCAAGTTCTCCTCACCTTCACGTGTTTTTTCCATGCCACTCCTAATGGAATTATTTCCTCAGCCCAGAACCTGAAGATCCATCTTCCTTCATTTAGGGTCTGATGCAAACCCATTTAAGTCAATGGAAAGAGTTCCACTGACTTTAGTGGGCTTTGGACCAATTCTCACATTCCTCCAAAATATGCTTTTCCTTCCACGGTGCTTACAGAAAATAGTGTCAGTTTTACATAGTCCAGAAAAAAAGGAAAAAAGACAGGGGGCTCAACCTACATGGAGATGTCTTGGCATAGATATAGAACTGTTACTACTCCTCAGTAGCTGTGTGTACATGTATTCTATTTTAGGGGAAAAAAATTTAAATTGCTGCATTATTTTTTCCTTCTCAAGCATTAGTCAGTTATGTTTATGCTGATCAACTAGTCTAGTCAGGAGAGTCTCAAGATGTCTCTTAACATATTCTTGCCAGTCTCTTAAGATATTTTTACCAGTCCTTTGTGATTTTTTATCTTATACTCCATGGACTTTCTGCTTTTTAAGCACTGTGAACATGACAAAAGCCTGCATTCCAGAAGACATTTAGTTAGCTGCCATCAGACTGTTGTCTTCTAATGCCCGTTGCTGCTTGAGACAGTTTTGGTCACTTACTTCTCACACAGCTGCTTCACCAAAATTCCTACATGTGGAACAGTCCATTCTTTCTCCATAATAGGAGGCTTTCTCATAGATCCAGTCACAGTACTTGTGCTCCCACTGCAATCACAAAGGATCTGGGAGCTTCAAGAAGAGTGGAGTACTATGTCCAAGCACATGCAATTGCAGATCTAGTCAAAGTGGAAATGAAGACTTCAAAGGGACAGCAGAGAGGCTCTTACTCTGCAGGGGTAAGAGCAGTCAGATGTCAGCCACTTCCCACCAGGAGTCATCGTGCACAAGCAGGTAGGCAGAATCTGAGTACTGCCCTAGGAATAAAAAAAACAAACCTCTGTTGGATGTTAGCCTTTATTTCTGGAGAAGCAATTTTGTAGGCTTTGGGGTCGGCCTTTAAGTTTTTGCAGTACTGATGATTTGGCTAAAGTTTTTGTGGAAGTGGAAACTCAACGCACCGTCCAACATACTTTCAGGAGCGCTACTATTTAGCAGGAGGAAGGAGCTGAACTCTGCATTTACTGACTTTCAAAGTAACTCCTTTAGAATAAAACTACTTTAAGACTAAGTAAGATAGAAAATATATTAATTTATTGGGAACAATCAGTTCACTATTAGCCAAATTCGTGTCCTGCTAGAATTCTTGATCAAGATTTTAGTCATTCAGACTTAATCACTTGAAATTTTACATTGATTCATAACTATGGAAAACAAATGTCTCTAATCAATTTTTTCTTATTCTCAGAAGAGAAATATGGATCTACATTCTCATAGATAGATCAGATTGCTCATTGTTCCCTTTATTTCTGCTCCAAAAAAAATAGTGAGTTATTTTTTAGAGAATATAGAAGAAACTATTAATTTTTCATCACAAAGCTGTGAAGAGTGATGGTTCTAAGACAGTATCACAGGAGGTATAATTATCTATATCTGGTCATGAAGGAATTACAGCAATCTTCTCAGAGATCTATAAAATGTAGATATAGATAGATGTCATATAAATCATCTTTGGTGACGGCCAGGTATTATATGACAATGAACACCCTTTAAAAACAAATACTGAGTCATCACCTTTGATTCTTAAGAAGTGAAGGTTATGATAAACTTATGTAAGAACCAATTTAATTTTATCTCATGTCAGTGACTCATCTTTCTCCCACACAAAATAGTGGTTCTGACGCTCCTGCTGTTTTGTCCTTCTACAGGGTGTAGCAAAGAAATTTACTACTTAAATGCATGTGCTTTATGTTTACAGAAAAAAATGCAAAGAGGAAATTGTTCCTGAACACATTTCAGAGGGCAAGGGGCCAAGACACAATGAAACAATTTAAAATACATTTTGAGGACACTGATGTTTTAATTTGAAATAATTTGTTTTATGTTAAAAAACATTCTGAGTATATCCATTTCAGTGTCACACTTCATAAAGCCTCTCTCTCCCTTTCTACCTTAATTGCCTACACAGTTTTACTAGAAAACACTTAGAATATACTGAACAGTTGGAGTAAAATACAAGGAGCAAATAGGCATATTTCTAGAACAACAGGAAATATGCTGTAGATGTTCATCTGACTTGTCTGTCACCTGCTGACATCAGAAATGTCAGATGCTGGAGGGAGGATGATAGTGTTTCCTCCAAATGCAATATACTTCTCCCAGCCAAGACCTCAATACTTGGTTCAAGGGAGTCCGTCTTCAGTCATGCTCTCATTTTATTCTCTTTCTTTAAATACTGCCTATAGTACCATACTCATCTTTTAATTCCTTTTTTTTATTATTTTTAACACTTCGGCATAATTTCTCTTCATATGTTTTTTGTGTTTCTGCCTTCATGGTATAAAATTCACTGTCTTCTCAGTCTCCTCATCAATAAACAAGCTCTTCAAGATTACTCAATAAAATATTTGAACCAGCAGTGCAGAAATTCCCCCTTTCATCACTCACTTATACAGTTGTCAAATCTGATTCCTACTTTATTTTCCATTTATTTGCTCTTATTCAGGTAGCATTGAACTTCATAGTTCCGCTACAAAGTGAGTTTCATCATTTGTCCCTATCTTACACTGAAAATAGTTTGAATTGCTTTGTCATTCTATAGTGTCTACATTATCTAACCAATCTAGAAATCTTTTGCTTCTCCCTCGATAGTTTAAGATTCTTTTTGTTCACTTTTTCATAATAGAAGTTTTTGCTTGGAACACAACACTGGACATTCCTGAAACTCTTTGTCTATGTTTTTCTCCAGATACTCATCTTGCCAGCAGTGTGTTTTCCATCTTTTACTGCTAATAATCTATTTTGCACCCCAATAATCATGTTTCATGCACTGGTGATGATAATTCTCGCCTTGACTCCCATATCCACCCTCCAGCACTGTGCCTACAGCTCTTGCACGAATGATGAAGCATCCACTTGTTGCATGTGGTGCTCAGCCTGAGCCGCTGTCCACTGTTTGGCTGTTGTCTTGGGTGTCTGGGTTCTCCATGCTGCAGCTGGGAACAAACATGGCCAATGCAGCAGAGGCTCCTGCTAGATGTGCTTCCTGCAGATTTTGGTGAGGTCCCTCACCCATGCCTTCTCATGAAACAGAATTAGATTTTTCTCAGGAAATTTGGACCCCAAACATACAAATGCATCCATCTGAGCTAGCTACTTAAGACTTCCTTATAATCACTGATAAGAAACAGGCACTTCTTGGGCACAATTATTATGATACATTTTAGATATCTGCAGCAGGGTGAGGTGATTCATATCCTAAAAATGCTTATTTCTCTCTAGTGACTGTACAGAAAATTTAAGACAACTAACTTTCAGATGTAGACATCAACATTATAAATACCCACACTTCATCATGTGATTTTTATGTATGGAATCTCAGGCTGAGGCTGGTGAAAATGAGTCTTATCCCTCATTTAGATGAGTAGCTCCACCAAAAGCTGAGTGATTAGCCTCTCACTGTGCCCTTAAGTAGTGGCAACTACCGGTTTTGGGTTGTTTTGGGGTTTTTTTGGTCTATATCTGACCATTAAATTTCAGCAGAATAACTTATATGAAAAAAAATTATTATATGTCTTCCTGAGATTCAGACTGCAAAGAACAGTGAGGAACAGCAGAAAATCAAGCTTTCAAAATTTCTTTTTTTCCCCCTGCTTTCCACAGATGGACAAAGATGGGATAGGGAATGTGCTGAGAATCACAGCTCTGGAGTTTAGCCTTGTCTATGAGGCACGACAAAGACTGTATATATAATTTTGTATATATAATGGAGGGGATTTGTATATACAATATATTGGAGGGGAGTAGTAAGAGCTAAAGACTTGCAGAGCAAGAACTGTTCTAGTTTTGAGTATTGTTTGTTTGATCGTTTTCAAAAGGCATTGAATGCTTACACAGAAAACAAAATATTTCATCTTCCTGTCTGGGAGGAATGCATCATACTCCACCTGGAACTCGCTTTAAACTTTCATTGTCCAGATGTGGATGGATTATTTAGAGGAAAATATAACTTACCTATATGCTTATGGTATGCACTTCATGATATGGCTTGCAATAAACACAGTTACAGACATACATATCACTGTTATCTGAAACATTTGGAAGCCCAAGAGCAGCGAAGAGAGTCTAATACTGATTTATACAGTAATTAATTTAAATTCTGTCCTAATCAACATCAGTGACAAAATTCCATTGACTTAAGCAGTGCTGGAAGTTCAGTCCATGTTACTTTGTCATTTGCTGTTAGCAAACGGTTTGCATCATGTTCAAAAATGAATGCAATTTAAAAGCTCTTCTGTCTGATGCATCAAAAATGCACTTTGATTCAAAGTGTACTGTATCAGAATTCAGCCTATTTACATAGCTCATATTCAGGAAGATCTCATTGTTTCAAACCTCACAACTGGAAAAAAATATTGATAGGTAACATGAAACAGATCTTTGTGAAAACATAACCATGTAAAATATATAGTTTATTACAGGTCAAAAAGGTTGTCTTTACCTACCCATGTCATAGCCCTACTCAGTGAACACACATGAAGCGCACTATTGTTGTAAAATACAGATCTAGTGGTGGCCTAGCTTACCAAAATTTCATTCTCATGTGATTCATTAATCCCTCTACATTGGTGCTGTCAACATGGTGTTGCAGATGAGATATGTTAGAGAACAGCTGAGGGGCAGTATTTTTAAAATGTTCCTTAGCTATAACTGATCCAAGTGAGCACTGTGATTTCTTCTTCCTGAACGAAGCCAAACATGTTAGCTTAAGCTGAGTCTGAAGATAACTTTATCTCACCTGTTTGACTTTGTTCTGAAAGGGATTAGGAGCACGCACACTATCCTTGGAGAGGTAGTTTATCACCTCCTTTTTGTTTTTTCTCAAATAATATTTATAGCTGAGATACATAGCTAACTCTGCCAATGTCCATTTCTGCTGCAGAGGCCTGGTTTGTGCTCTTGTCACTGGTCAATACACATTCTTATAAAATGAGGGGCCACTCTTCATCTACTCTGGAATTACTCATTTGTGGATTCTGAGCTTGTTGTTTAAGGAGTAAATTCTGTACCATGAAAAACTACCTGTGCAGGAATTCAATTTTTAAAAAAGTTCAGGCTAAAAAATGTGCTTCTTAGCTAGCAGGAAAATTAATAAAATGGAACGTGCACATTGTCTGTCTGTAGAGATGTTTAGACAAGTTACTGGAGGTGACTGAAAGAGAATATTGGAATTTATATTGTATTTAAAACTAATTTTGTTTTCTTCAGGTCTCAAAGTCACAGATATTGAAAATAATAATAAAAAAGAAGCTGTCTTAAATATTTCATTATTATAAGGCAGCTTATTTGCAAAGCTTTCTATTAAGAAATGTTCAGAACATCATTATATATTCAGAAATTTGTGAGTCAGTATTCTGACGGGTTATAATAAAAGAATAATTTGAGAGGGAAATTCTGCATTTTTAATCTCTTATTCTTCCATCTGTGACAATGAATTAATTTTTAGTGTTGGCTGTAAAATTAGTGTGCAATGTTGGAATACTTTTATAACAAAATTTTTATTTTCCTTTCCTTAGAACCTTGGCATCTGTTTTCTCATATGTTTATAGTCTATTCATCAGACTTTGGACTGTTCATTCAGGTTACAAATGAAACAAACCTCAAGATTAAAGCCAAGTCTTCAAAGCGGGTACATGTCCAGTGTGGTCTGTAAGGCCAAGATGGAGAAGCATTCCTGTACACACTCAGTTTTGAACACAGAGATAAGTGCTTTACTGAAGTCATGAAGAGATGGAAATTAAAAGTTCTTGTGGTAAATGGACATTTCTAGCCTGGGTGAAAATCACGATGCTTGTGTGAAGTACATGTGTGACACAAGTTTCAAAGAATCTTGCCAAAATCTTGAGAGTTTTACAGTGCTGAACACATTCCAAAATATTTGTCATACTTGGTCTTAAAAAAATAACTTGTCTCACTATGCAGCTTCTCTAAAATAGCTGTTTTACGTTTGTCTTTAACGGGTCTTTTCCAAACAGAGCATATGAAGTCAGAGAAGAGGAATGAGGTTGCTTTGCAGGGCCACATAGCTGACCCGTGTGTGCTGTAATGTATGGAATAGCTGAATGTGCACTTGCTGCCATGGTGATGTAAGAAGCAGACGTTCCCCATGACGGCTGTCGGGGCCACAGCCGGACAGGCAGCCTCGCTGAGGTGAGCAAGGCTGCTCAGCTCCCTGGCCCCAGACCAGCACGCTGATTATTCATGCACAGCAGGATATTTGCTCCGGGAAAGAGGATACAGTTGACAATGGATTAGAGCAGCTGAAAGTTCAGCAAATTTTTTTGCAGAAGAGTGCAAGGCAGGAAGTGTTGTTTGGTCAGAGCTGAGTTTCATAGCATTCTCTCTCAAATTATAAAACTAGCATATGTGCTACATTATACATCTACACGTGGTTTTGGTACTGTCATGGGCATTGCTTCTATGCAAGACAAGCCCTTTTACTCTGACTTCTAAAGTGGTAGCAATGACTTTGATTTGAAAATCCAATTTTACATGTTCAGCTGCCTCTGAGACAAGAGGTCTGCAGTGTACCTTACCCCAGCAAGACAGCAGACATTCCAGAAAAACAGCTCTGAGAGATTTAGGTATGTCTCATAATGCCTTTGGGCCAATGGGCAAAATAAGTGACCTCTTGATGCTGTCCAACCTGCTCTTATTTTGGAAATGAATGTGTTGCAACATGTCCTGTGGCCAGGTTCTCAGGTGGTTCTAAGCCAGTCTTATGCACTTGGGTTAGTGGCCCTCTGCTGACTTCTGTTCAGAGCATATGGCTTGGATGTAGCGAAGGAAGCCACAGGGTACTGCACTTCCACCTTAGAGAGGTTCAAGATGAAGCAGAATGATACTTTTTAAACTCACTAATTGAAGAGTATTAATTCCAATGTTCAGGTAAAATCAACAGGTGGTTACAAGATTCATATGTGCTATCATGCTCTCTGCAAAAACAAATCTTTGTCTCGTGCTCCTAAAACTGGCACTCAGCATTAACCCAGGGCAGAAGGAACTTCTTATGTAAAATTAAATGGTCTCATATATTTTAGTTGCAACACTGTTTGCTCCTTCTGGGGAAAAGTAGAACAAAGCAGTCTGGCTGGGATCTGAATGCAAGATCCAGACAGACTGAATTCACATGTTTAATATGTTTATTTTCATTACCAGACCCTTGGCTAGAGACTCAGAGGTAAGGGTTATATCGAAGAATTTCCTGGAAGTAACTGGTGCTTTTGAAAGGAAAACGCTATTAAACAGACATGCTTTGCTCCATCTTATGAGAAAAGTCGGTTGGTGCCCATCTATATGTGGCTAGATGCCCAACTAGGCGCTGCATCGGCAGGGCTGTTGGGTACCAGACTGACAGCATTAGGTGCAAGCTCTGCCTGACCGGTGCAGGAGATATATCCCAACCAAGCCCTACCCAAATTGCTTCTAGAAGCACTGATTCCCTCCTGCTGCTCCAGTTTACTGCTGCCTTCCCTTCCTTCGGGTCTCAGCTAACACTTCTGTCTGGCTGTTGGCTTCCAAACCATTCAGACTGAAGTTGTTCATCCAGAGAAGTTGTGGATGCCTGTTGTGTTCAAGGCCATTTTGGATGGAGCTCTGAGCAACCTGGTCTAGTTAAAGGTATCCTTGCCCATGGCAGGGAGTTTGGAACTAGAAGATCTTTAAGGTCCTTTCCAACCCAGGCCATTCTATGATTCTAAGTTAGTCAACTAGTGTCTTTTACACCAAAAAGGGAGGTACAAGGCATACACCTCAGTGTAGCTTACTAATTTTAAAAGGTTTGGGTGTTTGTTGGTTGGTTTTTTGCAATGACTTCTGTGAATCCCCTTCCTGTGTCCAAATCTCCTTGCTTGTGCTTGGTGACAGCTGGGTCCTCCTTGAACCTTGATCCATTTGGTAAATGGAGGTTTTAGTCACAGTGAAAGAAGACTTTACAGTTCTCCTTGTTCCCTATTAATTCCTCTGCTGTCTCTTTCCTAGAGCAAAGAAGGAGACTGAAGAAAATCCTACTTATGAAGCACCCCCATTCTTAGCTCTCCTGTGCAAATGCTGCCATTTCCTTAATTCCACAGCTTCTACCTCAGGGAATTTATTTTGGACTCTCCTTCCATTTTTGCCAAAGAGCTCACTGTTTCCAAACAAAACAACCTCCCTTCATGACCTCTTCAGTTAGGACATTAGCTTTCTCCTGAGGAATAATATTACTTGCTTGATAACTGATCTGCTCTGATTTGTGCTGAGTCTGCCTGGTGTGCCCAGCATGCTGCCAGCACCCTTTGAAGAGAAATTAAAAAGTCAGAAAGAGTTAGCAGCATTCTGTGCAATGAAGAACTTAATGGATGAGGAAAACTCATTTAAGCCATGCTACCCACTCAGTTTAAGCCAGGGAAAACTTAAAAATGCATGTGTTTTACTAATGCAGTTCTATGTCAGTCACAGGTATATGCTTGAGTATTTGCATGTCTTGTTAATAGCCTTAAATAACCTAACACCCAATCCATGACTTGTTAACAACTTCCTTGGAATAATAAGGGATGAATAAATCACTGTGTTTGGGTAATCATGCCATTAACCTTGAAAAGAAAAAAGAAAACAGATGGGAGAGAGAGAGAGAGAGACAGGAAGTCCCAAAAGACTTTACTGCTTGAGAACATAACACCGATATAAATTTTCACGTAAATTTATATTGTGAAATTAAAGCAATGCAGAAAAATTCATCCTTTTTCACATCTTATTTCACAGTAACAGCAACATTTATTTGGATTTACTTTAAATAATTTAGTCACAGATTAAACTGAACCAAAGTTAAGGCAGTCATTCACAGATAAGAGAATGAACCCAGAAAATTTTACAAATGTAAAGGGAGATTTGAGTTATACTGGTCCAATTATTTCTCATCTAGGAGTATTTAGTGACGGCAAATGAGCAAAGGCATATGTGATTGCAAAGATGAAGGTGCAGCAAATTACTTATTTATGGATCTCTTCCTTGTTTTTTCTTGGTCTACCCATAGTAGAGTTAACAAAGGAGAAAAGATCAAAATCTGAATAGTAGCATTTAGCTAAGTTACAGCTAACGGGGATTGTGCAGGGACAGCAGAGTAGGAAGAAAGTGTTTCACTGCCTGAAACTGAGAGCAGGCTCATTCAGTTTGGCCTGCAGTTGGTGACAAGGTGTTGGCAGAAAGTCTGTCAACTCATTTGGCTTTCTGTGTGTTCCTTCTGCCATCCCCAGTACTAGCGACTGGAATTAGTTCTGCTAGCAGGTGTAGTCATCTCATATTTCTTCTTTCATTTCTTCAAGGAGTATATAGGGAACCTGTGCAGTTTGAGGATTTTTCTCTTTCTATGTGTTACAGTGCACGATGTAAATGAAGCAATGTATTTGTTATTACACAAACCTGAACAAGACATGTAAGGTCAGGTATGTACAATCCTTACCTGTACTTCTTAACCTCAAGGACGCTGGGTTAATGTGACAAACCTTTTCCTGGCCTAGGAGAGAGAGTGATTGGAAGCAAAGAATGGCTCCTCCTTCACCTCATCATCAGGGCCTGCCAAAATTGCAAAGAACTGCAACAAATGTATTGCCATTATTGTTTACCACTTCTCCCTGCCAGGAAGTGTTTCTTGGCCTAATGGTTATAAAGTGTTGTCAGTGGAAAGTTTGAATTCTCCAGGTAGGTAATATAGTTCTTCCATTCCTATTGTCTGGAAGGTAATATTGTGGATTTGGGTATCAGAATATTTTATTCACAGATATAGTTTTAGAGAACACAGGCGGCCTTCCCTGTCTTGTGGGAAAGACAGTGCAGTAAGGGAGAGAAATTAGGCAGTTTAGCATAACAGTTTCTTCCATGAGATCCTTGTTCTGCGTGCGAGATGACACAGTCCCAGAGGGAGGTTGGACAGGTCAGTATGGTGGTTCCTGCCATCCTGCACTTCATCCTGGCACAGGAACATGAGGTCTCCTGGTCTCTTTGTCTCCTCTCTGACCCCCACAATGGTCCTGGATCTGGATGCAGGGCTGCAGGTTTTCCACCAAAGTCATCAGGGACTCCTGGGAAGGTCCCAGCATTCAATCCCAGGTTTCCTCAGTTATAGGATTAGGTAGGAAAATACTCCATTAGCATTTTGTCTGATCAGCTTGAGCTGTTGTTGCTTTATCACAGTTTATGGAATCCATAGTCAGTTTTTTCCAGATGTGTCCTGGACACTTCTGTATTTCCTAAAGATTAATTTTTTGCATAGTTTCACTCTCTATTTTCTGAGCATACCGAAGTGCTTTGTTGTTTGGGGTAGGTCGTTGATCATATTTCATATATTACAGCAGAAATTCATTAAAGTTCAAGGGCTCAAGCAATGTAATTTAGGATTAATAAAATAGATATTATTTGGAACAACCCATAACATATAAGGACATCAAATAATTTTGCCTGGTAAAGACTAGCTCAATGGTAAACAAAACTTTGCAGAATGTCCTGTCATTTTGTAGAAAATATCTAAAGACTTTGGTCAGTTCACTTGGTCAGCTGCACACAATCTTTGCTTGGACTTTATCTGAATTGCAAACAGTTCACCTCGTACAGTAAATGCAGCTGCTATCTATGGACTCATTACCAGGTCATGATTTCTTACTAGCTGATGTCCTGTCCATTTTTAAGATGTAGAGAGTGCAGAAAAAGAGCTGGAATATTGCTCTAAAGCCAGTTTGTATTTAGATAAGGAAATGAAATTAATATCTGCCCCAGGGTTGTGCTGTGGCTAAGTAAAGTACTTAGAGATGAAAGTGATGAGGCAAAAAACGTATTTTCATTGACTCAACTACATTTTTGTTAACTACATAAACACTTGCATTCAAATCTTTGTTTCCCATCTTTGCTATTGCGAATACCTCTGGTAATAAGCTATTTCCTATCTTTGTACAATACCATGATGCTTTTTATACACTCTTCCAGTTCTACACTCCACAAAAACAGAATAGATCAAACTAATATTCATATAAAATGGAGCTGGTTTTTTTTAATGGGTTTTTTGGTTAGTTTGTTCTTAATTAGAATTGAGGAACAATCTTTGTACTTATCATTTGGGGAAATCTTATGTTTTATTTAATAAGAAAGTCCAGTATCTGTGAAAAAAACTAAACCCATGTTCCATAAGCTAAAATAATGTGATTTATCATAAGGAGAGGGTTAATAAACCAAGTTGCATTTAACCATTCTTGAAGTCTGGCCTTGCTGAATGAATTACTGCAATTAGACTTTTTCTGGGAGCGTGTTGTGTTTAACAGAGCTCACACACCAGGAAAGAGCAGGATTATGAAGTCTGAGGAGCAAGAAGACCTCTTCTTGGTGAATGTGCATGTACAGGTCTAGCAATCTATATCATTACTCTTTCAAGGGTGCTACTGCGAATTTATATGCATGGTCCGGCACAACCAATTTAGAGACAGCTTCTCTTTTGGATGCCTGTTTGTGAGACTGAATCTAGTAACACGTGTTTCATCTGCCCATCAGTAAGGATCCCAGTATCAGGAGGATGCCCAGTGACTTTAGTGGGAGTTAAATTCAAAGTAAATGAAGAAGTTTAAAATAGTCATTAGACCATGGCTCTAAGAAGCTGCTAGTCTCTGATATTTGAATATAAGATGAAGGAGTGTAGCCTGGAGCCTGAAGGAGAAAATGCTTGCAAGGTTTAATGTTTGAGCAGCTTAGCACAGACACATGGAAATGAATGTTTGGGAGTCTCTGGTAGTTGCAACAGGCCATGGCATGATCACTTGAGTGTATGTTAATTAGCTAGTTATTTCTGACCTATGACCTTTTCCTTTCCTATTAGGTATTTTCTATGCAAAAGTGATTAAAATGGGAAGACTACAGACACCTGAAAGGCTAGAGGCTATTCAGATGAAATCTAAATCCCCTAAACTTTGCTACCACATTCCACTAATGCTATGAATTCTGTTTAGCTGATGCCAGCATGGTTTTATTAATATTAAATTTCTCAAAGTTTTATTTGCCTGGTTTAAATAAAAATAAGAATTGGTCTAAGCCTTCCAAGAAACAACCTTAAAAGACTCAGATTTGAAGTACAAAAAGATGAGGTAATTTAAGAGGGAAAAAAAAAAGACAGAGAGAAGTAAAAGGAAAAAATAGTAAAAGGAAAAAATAGAATAGCTGTTCCAGGTTATACTGTTTCAAGAAAAAAAAAAAGGTCTGCAAATATAATGCCCTCTAAATTTCCAGTGTAATTTTCGAAGCCTCGAATTTGAGGGCTTGATATGTATTTAAGCTGAATATTTTATTATTCAATCAGTCAATATTTTGAGAAGAGACCGGCATAAGCTGTCATCAAGACATCCTATCCAGCTTTTTTTTTCCAAAAAAATTTGCAGATTTGGCTCAACTGAAACATTTAGTATGTCTAACTCAATTTCCAATAATTATTTTAAATTAAAAATGAGGAAAAGTTTAAAGGTAGCAATTAGATGTTTTAAAAATCAATACCTTTCTATTTAATGCAGAAATAAGTCTTCATTTTGAAATTCAGTGTTTTGTGATGTCTAAACACCTTAATTATTTTCCAGTAAAATAAAATTTGTTTTTCAATCTAGTATTACTCTTTCAATGTTTTGATCACTTAAATATTCTTGTTGTATATATTCTTCGGTGGCAAATTTTCTGCAACAAAGTCGCTTTAGTCAAATATTACTACTTATGTTTTCCAGCATCATAACCTATGAAACTCTGTCCCAGACTGGAACCATGGTGCTGGACAACAGAACAAATACTGATTAGCAGTGGGTGACTGAAATTCTGGCTCCATCCCAAGGTGAGGCTGACTTGTTTTACAGGTTTTGACACATTACATGATCTTTTTTCCTTTGCATTACTGTCCATTTCACTGTGTAAAGGGGCAGCTAGGAGAACAGGCTGCCTGGGCCTTGGGGTGGGTGAGAACTGGCATCACCACACAGCCTCTGGCAAGGGAGTGAGAAGCACCCTGCCCTTTGCTCAGACCTGTGCAAAGTTACCGTTGCAAATGCTCAGCTTCAGCATCCTTCTGGAGGTGTGCGAATAACCACGTTGTTGCTTTGCAGGGCCTTTAGCAGGAGTGTGAGTAAATGAAGCAGTATTGCAAATCCCAGCTACACTGCCCTCCTGTGTATTTCAGGTACAGCACCTCTGCACAAGCCCTGCTATCATTAGCTTTAATTATCATGGTGAAACATTTCATAAACAGCAACACATTGAGTGTTAGTCATGATGTTCTTTCAATTGCAAGGAATGCAACTATCAAAGGCAGGAGCATTTACAGGGTCTCCCAATGCACTATAAAAAAATAAACCAGGTAAGTAATCAGGACTTAATTTCTACCTGAATATTTCTTTAATCTTCTTAAATAATACACCAAAAGAGCAAGCTCTGTTGCTTGTTTCTTAGCTTTCTCCCTATAAGATGCTTCAGAGTAATCCTTACACACCAGCAGAGTAATCCTTACTCACCAGCAGGGAAACCCTTACTCACCAGCAGGGAAAACCCTTGTGAACCCTGTGATAGAGCTGAAGACCAGCATTTAGCTCCTGAAGTCAGAAGAGCAGTCTGAATGTTCCCCAAAGCAGTTCCCCTTCTCATCTCATCTCATCAGAAGATTGACACTTGTGGGAAAACACTAGGTTTCTCAATCTCACTGTAGATCTTGGAACACAGAAACAGAGGATGAAATTTTTGCTGATATGAAGAGGCTGTCCTGGCTATTTGGCATAAAAGTACATGTGGCACTGGCTGACCTGGGCAGTGGGAAGGAGAGCAAGAAGTCCTTTTGCTAGCTCCCCTGCCCCAAGGAATAAGGCTGTGGTCCTGTCCCTGAAAAGTGATGTCTACAGCATGCAGAAACATAGGCATGTGAACACAGTTGCACCAGCCTGCATTGCTTAGGTTAGTGCTGGAAAGGACAAAAATAGTGCCAAAAACAACAGGTGAGAGAAAGCTACTGAAGTCCTCACTGAGGAAGAGGAACCACTGAGCAATTACAGAAATCAGGAGAAGCCTGGAGCCCCTTTTGGGCCTTATAATGTCTTGATCGTTCATTGGCTTAGTTTCCTCATATTTAAAGCAAAACATCCATATTACTTTTCACTTGTCCCTTTTTATTCTCTTCCAGCTTCCTTGCAACTGACACCAGACCGAGCTATACGCTTGAGTGCTTTGCTGATTTTTTTTCCATTCCAAAACACTTTTTTATGGAGTGACAAAATAACAATTTTCTAACTTAGTTTTCTTGAGCCTCCCCAGATGATCGAGAAGACTTTTGGAATCATAAGCTCTCAGAAATAATATCTAAACAACTGTAGTTTTTTATTTTTCTCCTTCAGCGGGTCTTTATCATTTATTTTTCCAAATTCATTGTGTAGGGATGATTGTCAGAATGTGCTGACTAACAGGAATACCTAATGGATGCACTGTGCATGCCAGTAGTTCTAAATTTGAAATGATTTCCAGCTGTCTTTTCTGGAATATGAACAGTACCTGCTTTTCCTCTCTATACTGTATTTCAGATCCTTGCCTGAACAGCCAAAATATATTCCTCCCTAAGAAACTGCATAAGCACTAAACCTTCAATTTCACTTCTTCATTGCTCAGTTGATTCAAAAATTTACATAATTGCTCAGAACTTATTTTCTTAGAATGAATATGAATCTTGAAGGAAATAACTCAATCCAAAGTCCACTTGTTTTCTAGTTCAAAGGTCTTATTGAGTCCATTTTCATGTTGTGTGGCCAAGAACGCCTTCATATTCTGACTGTTGACTAAACATAAAAAAAAAAGCTTTAAAATATTCCATTAATACAGTCAAATCAACAGAGCATTGCTCTGAATGTGTACAGGCTTTTTCCAGGAAGAAATTCCAGACCAATAGAAACCATATTTTCTCAGCATGACGTGCCAAGTGAATAATGCATCAAAAGATTGTATTTTCTTTATTTACTTTCTAAAATGTGAATGAACAACAATGACAACAGAATTCTAGAAAGCAACCACTTCTTCCAACCATTTCTATACTTTCATGAAGTATCCAGGATGTTCTTCTTCAGGAAAAGGAAGTGCCTTTGGGTGATTTGTAGCCAAATTAGCTGTGGAGATTCCTGAACACCCAACATCCTTGCTTTTCATAGGGGCCAGAGCCAAAGCTGGGTCTTAGTGGGGATTGCAGTAACTGTACAGGAATTCAGCGAGACCTCTCAAGAGGCACCTGCGCTACAGGTACCACTGGAGGTATCTGTAGTGCACATTGAAGACCATGAACTCCAGAGCACTTTCCTTGATGTCAAGTAGGGATACTGGTGTAACTAAAGGAAGGGAAATACCATGTCAGGGGACTCACAGTCGGAGGCTTTGAGCCTCTGGTCCTCCTGGAGCAATTGGAACACAGAGAAATTGCCAGGGATTGAGCATCACCCACAGCAAATCTGTCTGGGTTATTTATTTTTTACCCCCCTCTGTATTGTCACTATAATTTTGAGGAGCAAGGCTCTGCTATTTGTCTAAAGGAGGTCACTCCCTATTGCATTTCGTACTGTTGCTTCGTAAAATTCTTCATATGCTGGATTAGATGAGGCCACAAATGTTAGCACTCTGTCTTGCAGAGCTACTGAGAGCAGAAGCTTAAAATGGAGAAGCTCCAACTTAGATAGATGAATAAAAAACTAATTCTTACTCCCTTTGAAAAACATATTCTACTCCCTGGAATCAGGACTTTGGTTTTGTCATGGAAAAGTGTATTTTTATCATCCTTTTTATCATCCACTCTTTCTTGTTATATATGTTAACATTGGAGTCCTAGACAACACAAATTGTTTTCAACCAAGATGTCTCCAATACCTAGTTCTATCATGTTACAGTCTTGACACAGACATATTTCATAGGAATGAGTGAAATGTCTGCTTATCCTGTATGTCATAATTTCATTTCAAGAGTTCAATTTCACTGCCTTCTTCCTCATTTGAGAATAGATATGTCTTTACGTTCAAGACAAGGCATGAAGAGATACCAGTGATGCAAGCAAAGGGACAGTTTTTCTTGAAAACCTTTTATACTAATACTGTGTAAGTGCAAACTGAATAAATGAAACACAAGGCAATTTAAACCCAGGCATTTTCATATTTACACTGGTTATATAAGTTACACCACTTTTTATTTTACTGTCTGCTCTCCCAAATATACATATAATGAAAAGCAATAACTCAAACAGTGGGCAGCAGTATAAATGGATCTCTTTGTTCATTACTATTGTAGGAGATCCATCCCTTATTTCATCAAAGTAGAACTGCACTTGACTAGAAAGCAAATATTGTGTTGAATTCAGCACCTCTGCAAGCAAAAACATTTTTCTACCACAGCTCATCTATCTGTCACACACATCATTCGGTATTTCAAACTGTTTTCTGAAAGTGGGAAGACAGATCTATTTCAGACTCAGTCTCTTTTTCCTTCATCCTACCTCTTTCAGATGCCTCCTTTTGATTTCAACTTCTCTGTTTACATGCTAATGCTATATGGAATCAATTGCTGCTAAACCTCACTGAAACCATGGTTGCCTTGGCTCAGCTTCACCTTGGCTCCAATGATTGCTCCACCTTAGCTAAGTGCTCTGAATTAGACCAGTCCACGCACAGTGATGTTCCTGCTCCACTTTCATCCTTTGCTTTCCAGGGCTGGAAATGTATGATTTCCTCCCTGAGGGGATAACGCTTGTGAAACACTTGGACAGTATGGTCGTATGATCCTAGACTTTAACTGAACTGTTAAATAACCCACTGTACAGAGTGTTTATTTAAAGCAAAAATGCATTAACGGCTCAAAATGTAAGGATTTTGCTATACCAATTGCACATATTCCAACTCCAACTGTAGTAGAAAGTGCTGGGAGTATGGAAAACTACAGTTCCCTAAAAATGCCTCCATCTCGTGATGCATACATAGCCAAAAGTATAATTAAGAGCAGGGAGTTTATAGCCTCTAGACGTGGGACGCACTGCATCGATGCCTTTCCCTCCAGCTAGGTCAAGACCCCCTCACTAGGAGCTACGAATTATTTTCACATTTACACCTGAGAACAGGTCTCTCAGCTAAAAAAATGCTTAAGTAAAAATTTCTAAGTGGACAAAAGCGGTATGAAGTGAGGGAAAAATGAATAAATGTTGGCCTGTAGAAAGAATGTACTTCCTGCCTTGGAGCATCTGTGATAAATACTGTGCCTACCTAGAAAAAAAAATAAGGTATTAAGCACAAGAAATCAAGTGGAATTAATTTAAAATATAAACTACTTTGCTGTGTGGTTAAACATATTTTGCACTTTCTAGTGTTTTAGGACTTGGAATTCACAAGGGGAAGAGAGAGGCTCCTTCTGCTTTCTCCCTGCCAAGAGCTGCTCCCCTCTGCTACTGTATTTGTGATGGTTTCAGAAAAGAAAGAAAAAGAAGCAGTAAGCATTTTTCAGGAATTATCAATACCCCTCAAAAAGGGAATGCTTAAAATCATAAGAGTGTGCACATTTATGCATCTGTCTTTTGCAGACAGTCCTCCAGTGAGTGAAGCTCCATAAGAGCATTGCTAGAAAGGCTCACAGCAACAGGAGCCTGCTCTGCAGGGGTGCAGGATAAGCATGGTGTTGGATGACACTCCATGAAAAGTAGCTCTTTATTTTCTATGTCACATTATTAATCTGTAGCTCTCTAGAAAAGATGAAATACAGAAGAGCTCATATTGATATCTGCCTTACAGATTTTATATTTTAGCTGCTCCCTAAAGCAGCTCAGGCTAATGCTTGCCAAGAAAAAAAGTAGCTCTGGAGAATGTCAGCTTGTGTTACCTGTGTGAGCCAGGCTTCTGTGGAGATGTCTGTGGCAGATTGCCAGCAACACTCTTGGGAACCCTACAACCCAGGGCTGTATGCTCTTAACAACTGTGTTTTTCAGACTTTATTGCATGCCCTTAAATGTTTTCAAGCCCTACTGTAGACTCCTGCAGGGTAAATTTAAGTATGCTGGCTGTAAGCTTGCTTTCTTAGTTGTTGTTTGTGGATCTGTTAATAAAATCACATTGATTCTCAGATAACAGACATTGAATGAAACCCATTAGTCTGGAATTTTATAAGTCACCTTCCAAGGAATATTAGAGTATGTTTTATTTTTAAACAGTGGGTAAGGAGGAAAAAATACATTTGCTTATCAATATGGTTCGACAGGAACAGAGCAGTACCCTCCATTCTGATGCATCATTAGGGTTATAAGTAGCATCATCAGCTCTATTGCCCTTCTTGGTTCATTAGGTTTATCTGTTAGAACTCACTCACCTCCAAAATTTCTTAGAGCTTTGTCTGTCCTGCTGCAACTGCTGAAATCAGAGCAGGACCTCCCAGCATACCTATCCTTGATTCCTTTTCCAGCCCATGGTGCTGCCACTGTTCTTTTGTCCCTATATCCTGTGGATGCATTCTGCAAGATCACATCCAGTCATGATTTTTTTCTCTGTATTCCCTCTCAGGTTCTCTTTGTAGAGGTTTAGCTGTTTGCCTTCATTAAAACACACTTTCAGAGTTCTCCTGCTTTCTTCAGATTAGAGATGAATTAAACCACTGATTTAGCTATAAAAAGTAAATGCCAAGAAAATTATTAATGGTAGGAGCCTTTTTTAGGATACATGTAAGTTTTTCTTTGTCTGAATCTGCACAGACTTTGCAGACTTCACTCTACAATAGAAACAGAAAAAAAAGACGTTTAAAATGGCAGTTGCCATGGCACGGTGCCCTTCTCTCCCAAAAATGCTTATCTACCACTTATGAGGTTCAAGAGACCCTCAATGCAGCCTCAATAAAAAGTCTGTCTGCTTTCTTTAATGCCAACACTAGTAACTGTCCCCTTTCAGGACTTGTTTGAGGAGATACATGGCTCGGACTGATGTCAGTGCGTTAACACTACCTACCTTTGATCTGTTTGCCAGCAGTTATTTTACCCAGCACTTTCTAAGAAGTCGCATTGGGAAAGCATTTCCTAGGACTTAGGAGTGATGTGGAGGTTTCCTGAGTGACTCAACTTGTTTCAGAGGCAGTCAGCTGCCTATTCATTGGTGGTACCAATGCAGATTTTCACTTGGAGCAAACATCTCATTTTCAGAACTATTTGTGAGAATATGAGTCCTTTAATTTTCAAAAGCTACTAAAAGTCAATTCTTAGCAATGCATTTACTCCCTTAAAAGTGTAAATAAGGTATCAGATGTGATGGTGACACAGAGGAAAATCATGACTCCTGAAGAATAATCCTAGTAGGCACCTGCTTACAACTCTGTGTGCCTCAAGGTGCTTGAAACAATTTTGGTTCTGGGAATAGTGACGTTTTTGAAAATAGCATATTTACATTTATGTTTCACTGAGTATGGTGGTGCACTGTGCATATTTAGGGGTCCGATTTCACTACATCTAGATGAAACCCACATTTTCCCAGTCACTTTTATACAGCAACTGCCAGTACATCAAAAAGATGAACACAACTTCTTGCTTATGGTCTCCCACACTTGGCATCCCATTTGTAAGGCATTTTTGGAGAGCTAATCAGGGAATAGATTCTGCAGAACATTATCCTGGGAAAAAATGGCCCATTGCAGCTGGTTATGAGCCTTTTCTGAGACATAGTGTGGCTGCAGGGACTCTAGGAGATGCAGAATGAACTTCTGTGGTAAGTGGATGGGACAAATTCATCTGGTGTCAGTGCCAGTTTCTACTGGGGTGAGGCATTGGTGCAGAATCAGGGTCCCAACACCGAGTACATACCATCACATGTCTGCAGTAGTCTGAGGAACATCCCAACAGGGGGATTTGCTGCCATATACTTCCGACCTCTCCTAGTTCATGCATTTAGTCTTTCTTCTTATTACAACCAAGACGTGGGGAATAATAAGGCACGTTCCCAGGTCTCATTCTGAGATGAAATCTAGATATATCCAGTGGTGCATGTTGAGATCTAGAAGCTCCGGGCTGCTCTGTTTTGTGGAGGTTTTTTGCAGAGTTTGGCTGCTTTAAGTACTCTAGAGATTAAGTGTACAAACTTGGTCTACTTACTACAGAAACCAAAAAGGGTTAAATATAATCATGTTTTTAGTTAATTTTCTTTAACTAACATGTCAACTATAGTATTCAAAAGAGAGAAGAAGACACAGTCAGGCACACTTGTTTGTCATATTCAGACTCAAAGCATTTGACTTTTGTGAAATGGACTTCACATCCCAGGCACCTGCTGGCAAAAGCTAACATCTCCTGGCTCGTACACAAATCTTTCATTACCATATCTATATTCTATAGTTAAAGAAATCCCTAATGTTGCTGTGGCTCCAAGAAAACTTGTTCAGTTAATATGCTCTAGGGAGGACTGATGATGAATTTGCACCTTTCTCTGTATTAAGACCCTCTGCGGTGGATTTACTGGCAGAGGGGTGAAGAGGTATGACCTGGTGCAGTATGCAGGGTCCTGGGCCCTGTGGTCCATTTGTGGCTTCCTGGCTGCACAGTCCTTCCATTCAGACTGGACTTATATCTGCCTTTGGAGCAAGCCAGAGATCATAATTTACAGGCTGCCTTAATTAGCACTTGGCTGTCAGAAGGGCCCATCAGTACATGTACATCCTCAGGGTGCTGTCGGTCAGCTGCACGGATCCAAGGTTTGCAGGAGACATTCTTTTCCACGAGACTTCTTAGGGGGAGAGCAACTGCATCCCCGCCGGCAGCTTTCTTCTGCCTCTGCTGTGTGGAAGGGGCAGCAATGTGGTGCACGAGCTCCTCACTTGAAGAGAAATCCGTTGTGCTTCTTCACTCATGCTGGCCAACAGGGTGAGGTGGAAAGCATGGCCCTAATTCAAGTGGCTATTTTGACAGAAGAACATTTTAGGCAACTATGATGACTGGCTTCAGAATGGAATGGATGTCTGTGCCATCATTTTTAAAAAACGATCCAGACCGTGTTCAAGCTGCAGTGCAGAGTAAATACAAACTCATGAAAAGCCTTAACAGTGGCTTGCCTGTGGATGTACTGGGAACGAGCAGAAGTATAAACGACTGATGTCTCCAGGTCAGGCTGGCTTAGCATGCTGCTCCTCGACTGAATTGTGTCTTTCATAGAAATGTTCTCATTAAATCCAAATGATCACAGAACCCAAACAGCCATCTTACTGCAATGATTGGAGACTCAGAATCACGGCAGTTCCTTTGGACCCTTTAATTTTCACAGCTTTTAATATAAAGAGTAAATAACTTATTAACCCTTAGGGTGTGAACTTGGATTTTTATCACTTCTATCCTGTCTAGCCTGTCACACAAGGGTGCCTGGACCACCTGTCTGCCTGGTACCGCTCCTCATCTCTCCTCCAAAACACCTAGACAAGCACCATCACAGATCATTGCCCAGAGTCTGGGGATGAGGCATTAATTTCTCCCACTACCTAAAGTGTCAAATGGAACTGATTTTGTTTTCCCTTCTGTTGTTTACCTTAATTTGCAATGCTGGACTGCTGTTTTAGGAGGTGAAAGCACTAAAGAGTTAAAAAGCACGGTAGTCCCTGCCTAACCTTCCTAAAGTACTAAAGGCTATGGAAACTCTGCCTTGTGCTGTTTGCTGTGACACCAAAACTGTGATTACAGGGCAGAGAACAGTCCCTACTTTTAAGCCCTATTCATTGTGTTATCAGTGACTGGTTTCTTAAATGTCTGTACAAGATGCCTTTATGCTCATTGAGATTTTATTTTTAAGAGCTTTAGTGGGGGTGTGGAAATAAGAAAGACATTTCTAGCACAGTCCATAGACACAAACTTAACGCTTAAACTTTGACCATCCAGTGGAGGAAGTATATTTCTTCTTGCCCCTTAGGAATAACTCTATATTTAGGAATAATATACTAGAATTATTTAGTTACCATTGGAGTTCAGATTCACAGCCCCACTCTCCTCTCTCCTTCCCTCAAAACCAAATTCTAATAAATAGCCTCAGAAAGCACTCTGTCTCTGTGCCAGGCAGTTATTTACTCAGCAGGAGTTAATGGAGCTCCAGGTGATGGAGCCCCACATTTCAGGATGCTGGTTCGCTCTGGTAACAGCACTGCAGCTTCTCCCATTGTCAGTGCTTTTCTTCGCCCGCGCATGTTACATTCTCACAGCGCCTCATGCAGACATGCTTGGGCTCATTTGGAGTTGGCAATGCTGATTGAGTTCTGCAAGTAAAAAAATCAATATGAAGCAGGCTGAGATCAATCTGACAGTGTCCCTGCAAGAAAAGACACCCTAATTTAATTGACTTTAAGAACTGCACTTTTAGTTAAGGTCCTTGTGTAAATCAAAAAATCTAGTGAGCAAGATTGCAAAGAATTAGGCAACCAAGTTCTCAACGCCTTACTCATAAATTCCCAACAAAGGCAAGGAAAACCAGGTGGATATTAAGGCCTGCACCATTAGGACTTGCTATAAGTGTAGAGTGGACACATTCCAAAGCCTTGGAGAGCGGGGGGGAAGATGCACCTGTGTGACAGACAGTGTGCCAGCACAGCTGCAGCTGTTTGGCTGGCACAGGCGCACAGGCTTGGGCAGTGCCCCTTACAGGATGTGCCATCAGTATCAGTGCAAATGTCAGGGACCTTCCAGCAGCAAATTTGGGTTGTTGCAGTGGAAGAGAGAGAAAGTAGAGTGATATAAGGGTATTGACTGACCCCAGGGAGGAAGGGAGGCTGTGAAGAGGCTGTTAACAGAGTCTGGGTGAGGGAGGGTTGAACAGAGGCTGATGAACTTCAGGGAGGTTGAGTGCAAGCGAGGGAGAGTGTAATGTCATGTGTGACTTTGGGAAGATCATAGGGATGTCTGCCATTTTCTCCTGTTCCTAGTACAAATTAAGACACTAAGAAATTAATAGACATGGGTTTGAACTATTCACTCCCCTCTGAATAACATAGATTATAGCTCTAAGATCCAGATTCTTTGAACCTGTGAGTGACAAAAATAATCAGTTTGAGAACAAAATATATAGGCAACCATTAAGAACTGGGTTTTTCAGAAGGCATTTACAGTGCTATGTTTTCCTATGTTGATATCCCATATAAAATAATATCTCTCTGGCACTGCATAACTGCTGGAGAGTTTAGATATTTTGAAGCCAAATTAAATTGCCAATTTCAAGTTTTTATTTTTTATTTTACTCATGTTCTAAGAGCAGGACAAGAATGATTCACTTTCATTGTATCTTATTTTCTGACCTGGCACCTGGTAATACTTTGTTCTAAGAAAAGTCTTTCTAAGATCAAACACTGAATATGCATTTGAAAAGAAATATTTGTGTTTGTATGTTCAGTGAGATGAACAGGATGGAGAAACAAAAAGAGAATGGACATGGTAATCTTCCAAATGTTATTTCATGCATAGAGAACTTGAGTTTCTCCCAGTATAGTTTTATCTTGGGGTAAAGGTGGAGATAAGGCTCAAAATACTCAAAATAGCCCTCTCAGTTCAGAAATCATTCTTTTTTATTTTTTTTAACTAATTTCTAATGATATGAAGTCTTTTCCTGAAAACATAGTAATTAATTTTGACTTACAAGCCTTTCTTGGTTTTTTCCCAAAGGCATTGCCAATGCATTAAGCACTTTGTTTAGTAACCTTAGACACACATCCATAAATCAAATATTTACACTGCTCAAGATCTGTGTAAAATAGGGTCATCAGTGAATCTGGAATTCATTAGATACGAACATATGTTCTATTTGCCACAATGTTCTGTATTTCCCCCATGTTCAGGTTTCTGCTTATGAGTTTTTCTTCAGAATTTACTGTTAGGAATAAAACATGATAAGGCATATAGCTTGAGGTGGTTAGAGCTTCCTAGAAATTAGAATTTCTATTCCCTAGGAATTTTCAAAATGAAAAATAAAAAAGAGCTCTATTTAAAAAGCTCTATTTGATTATGTTCTTATGCGCTCTCCGAGTGCTGTTAAAAAATAAACCAAGCAAATAAAACAAAGGCATAAAGAAAAGTCTTCACGTTCAAAAAGTCAAACACTATTTTATTTCTGCCTTTTCAAGGGGTTCTTAAGACAAACACAAATAGTGGCATTTCAGTGATCACAAAGCCAGGCAGGTCTGAAGTGTGGAAATCAACATCCCAGAATGGGGAACCTGGCCAGCGGACTCCAAGGCTGGCAGTTCCCTCTCAGCCTTGTGAGGCGATTGCTGGAGAGCCAGATATCCTGGTATCATTGGTAACCTGCCTGCCACTCCATCCTTCAGCTGTCCAGGTTCTGGTGGTGTTTTCTTACCTGTTGAGTTTCTGAGGCAGGAGGAGGGAGGAAAATATGTTGTGGTCTCACAAGTACCATGAGCATTCCCTTCCAAAATTCCCTAAAGAATGAAGCCAGATACAGGCCTGACCACCTACTCAGAGAGAAATAACAGTGAATATTGAAACCATTCTACTAATATATTTTAAAGAAACTACTTTGTAAAGGACAACAAAGTGTAAGCCATGGGAGTGACTCAAACCAAACAAACAAAACCACTGATATGTGAGAGTCCACCAGTGGAAGGGAGAAGCAGAGAGTAAAACAGCAGCTTTTCCACAAGTGGATGAGATGATGCAATGGGATGCTGTTGTGTCTCTGCAACACGATGCCACTACCTGTCTTCCTGCAGGTTAGCACCCAAATCCCAAGGCAGGGGAGGATGAGAATCACTGCTGTGGGCCAGACTGGCTATCCCTGGCTCAGCTTTCACTGTGTTGTGAGAAGCTGGCCATTCTTTGCCCGTATCTCTCGCCCACAGACAGTCAGTTATTTTTTATTGGTCCCAATATTCTTACTTCACTTTTTACTTTGTGGATGTGACTTGACCCAGAAAAACATAATAAATGTGCAATTGCTTCTGTTATCAGACTTGTTAGGTCTGTCACACTGCTCCATCCCTACTCGAATCACAGTGAAACAGCATTTTCTTAAAAGGTGCTGAATAGTATGATGGGAGATACAGTAAAAATACTTTGTTGGGAACAAATTGGCTTTACTATCAGTTTTTCTCTCTAGGACATTCAAAATGAGTGAAAGTTGTTATTTTTTCACAGAAGGAAGAGCCTAGCACCTTTCAGTTTGCTAGCAGGGAAGATATCTATGTGTTTTGAAAAATCCAGTGGTGATTGATTGGAGAAACCACTAACTTGTGCAACATCTGTCCATCTCTTCTGACATGGCATTTCATATAAAAAACAAAGTCAGACACTTACTATCCATTTGCTGTGGATAAATAACTCCTTTCCAGCACAAAAGGCAGTTAAGTTTATAAAATATGAAACTTGCATACTATGTAATTGTCTTTTGCTTCTCCTTTAGACCTCATTTATGTCTTAAATCAGTTTGCAGTCACCAGTTCCTTCCTGTTTAGGCATGTAACCTGCAAGGCAAAAAGAGAAATTGACACTGTCTGCATTACCTAAATTCCCTCTTCAACACATCCTGCCATTTCTGAGGTGCATCACTTATCCGTGAAGAGTTTTGAATCTCAATGCTGTGTGGGAATAAGAAAGTAAAAAGCTAATTCAAGCAAAGTACAACAAACAAAGCTCTAATTTAAAAATGGAGAATGACAATAAAAGTTGTCAGAAACCTCTGTATCTTTTTCTCGTAATCGGGTGCAAAGAGAAGAAAGCCTCTTTGCAAAAACATTCCCACAAAATGAAAATATTCCTTCAAAGGGCATTGTTTAAATGTTGCTTAACATTAGCAAACTGTGAGCATCAGACCCGTTTTGATACGCGCTTGCTGCTCAACGCCAGGTTTCCCACGCACTGATTCTGCTGTGAAGCGTCCTGCTCCCTGAGGCCCATGGTAGGAAATGCTGTCAGCATGTTACTATAGCTCTGCGCAGAGACTGTTGACTGTGACAATTGTTTGCTAATCTCTTGGCTGAGTTGCCGTTTGTTGAGCACAGCATTTTTAGGAGTGGTCCAAGATGACCACACTTTTTTGTTATCTTTAGCTAGTCCCTCAGGCTGATCTCAGGTTTTGAAGTGCTTTGTCATCTGGTGTCGCACTGTCAGAGCTTATCCGATCAGTTAATTTGAATGTTGCCATTTTTTGCTGAAAACTTCATATTTTTTCCTGCACACAGGTGTGTTATGATCTGGTGGGAAAAGCCATAAGTGAAGTTATGAATCCATAAGTGGATCAAAGTGTTTTCAGGAGTAAAGAACGTGGTAAAGAACAACCTAGTCCCGCAGGACAGCATACCTCTGGTTAATAAGAAAACATTTGTAAAGGTAACCTATTGAGAACTGCTGCAAAGGCGAGGATGTAAACTCGGGATGGAGCCAGTGCAATAATGAGTTAATACTGTGACTGATGTGTGACTGATGTGTAACCAGCTGTATTTCACAAGCCTTGCCAAAAGTCTGCCAGTGGAAGGAATGCCTGTACTGAAAGCACAGCAGTAACAAAAGGAAGAAAGGATGTTGTGTAGGTGACTAGCCATGCAGGACAAAAATGCCTGCTGCTGCCTGAATGGACAGGAGTCTGCAGTTAGTGTTAGCAGGATAACACTAAAGGCCACACATGCCCTTTTTTGAAAGGGAGAGCATTCTGTGCTCTCATTTTTCTCATTAAATGAGTGAGTTAGAAGACTAACCAGGTCTCTTTTTTTTCTCTCCAAGCAAAAAAAAAAAAGCATGACATGAGCTCATGCTGCAGATTTTAATTTTTTTCTTTGTGCTTGGGGTGGTCCAACTATGATTTTCTGACCAGTGGGAAAGATAATGGCTCGTGGACTCCAGGCAAAAAGCAAAGCATTAGAAATAGAGTGGATCTAGTAGGCATATGGAACTGTCCCAAGACTCTTCTGCTTTGCATATTTTTTCCTAATTTGTTCATCTGGGTGCTTCCTTCAAGACCATTATGGATTGTCAAAGACTGATAACCAAGAAGTTCTTAATAAGAACTCTCCAAATAGTCTCTTTTACTCGTTAGCTGTCATGTCAAGAATATCTCTGGGGGAAAAAAAAAAGAAAAAATAAGTAGTTCCAGCATAAAATTAATATGAGTGAGAGAGGAATTGAGTTGTGTGTTTTGACAATTTTCTCTTGCTGTGATAGTCAAGCTTATTTTGACTGGCACAAATTTTAGCATATTAGTAGCAAATGAGAATTGCTTTGTGAAATGGAAATGCAATCGAGTTCACCCATTATTGTAGTCTAACATTCTAATTCAGTACATTCCTTGGATTTTGTTTATATAGTACTTTTGGATAAAATAAAGAGTGTATTCTTTTATTTTTATAAGTATCATGGGGAGACAGGCAAGTTAAATTATCAAGTTAAAAATACACCACTAAGACTCTTAAAAGTGGCTATAAAATCTATAAAATTGTGTAGCTAAGTTTTTTTTTTTTTTTTTTCACTTTCACACACTGCACAGCTATTGTATTTTTAAACTCTGGCAACTAAAAGGCTGAAAGTCAAGCTGCCACATTTTCAGTACTATTTTTTTTTTTTTATTTTTAGCACTCTGTGTAGTTCTTCTCCACCTCTGACTTCTGGCTCGAACACTAGCCACAGAAAACAATGCTTCTTCCCCTCATCCCTTGAACATCTCTTTACAACCACACGATTTTTAGTAGAGAACATTTGAACAGTAGACGAATCATCTGGGATTCTTTTATAGAGTTTGTGAAGATGCAAACTGTGAATTGGTTTCTTCTGCTGCTGCTCTGCTTCTGACCCACTGGCTGCGATTAATCTGGTCAAATTAGGTTTCTTCCTGACCTGGTGTGAGCATCTACTTAGCCATTTTTGACTTTGTCGACCTTTGCAAATTCCTACTGTCTATTGAGATATCTAAAATTAGCTGCTAAAGGTCTCTAGGTACACAGATCACCTCTCTTGCACATCCATAGTGCAGATATCTGTGTTTTTATGATTTTCCAGTGCCCTGATTTTTAGACACCTAAATTGTACATATAGTGTTTTAAAACCCCAGAATTCAGTTCTTCTGAAGCAGTCTTCTTCATCAGTAAGAAGCAAATTAGTGACACCATCTATGTTTGTCCCGGCACAAATGGAGGGCCCAGGAAGAGCATAATTTGTTGCAATACACATTATTTAGTATAAAATGAGGCAGGTAGGGATTGTTGAGGGGCAGTAGAAAGGCTTAGCTGGTATTGATAACTAGAATAAAGAGTATGAAGAGGCTAGAGGGAGTTTGAGTGCTTTAAGGAAGTGATTATTAAGCTTGGGTTTGGGTGGAATCTGGACTAGGGAGGGGAAATGAATGGATGAGTTCTGGAGAGACCTGAGACAGGACCTGAAAGAAAATTGATTACTTCTACTGAAGCATGTGATGACAAAAGGTGGTATACAGAAGAAAAGACTTAGGAGGCGATGAGGCCCTCCTCCACTTCATCTTCTTAGGCTTCACAGTTAAGGCTGTGGAGACTGAACATTGACGCTATAACTCTGGTCCTCAGCAGACCATGGATTTACTGAACACTTGAACTGTGGCGATGAATAAGAGGGCAATATAGGGACATGGAGAGGAAATGCAATGAAGGATGGCAAGTGGGGCACGCTACTGAGAAGGTGAAAAAAGTTATTCTCCTGCTGAACTCAGTTTTTAACATGTTTCTGAGGATAATGACATACCTAACTGCTGATACATGTTTCCTGGGCCTTATCACAGGGTCTCAGTGATTTTTCTTGCTCCTTCCTGTTCTACTTCATCAAGAAAATTCTACCTCCATGTCTTAGGTATGCCATTCTTTCCAAGGACAGATGGAGCACACGGACCGTTATGTCCAAAAGTGACATGTCCACAGAAGATTTTTGTCACATGAAATGCAGGTGGACGGCTGGGCTCCAGTGCCTGACCATTTCAGGTACAGCCTAACCTCTGACAGATGAGTCCTAGTCTTTGAGCCCTGTATCTATTTGAATATACAGTCTGAATGCCTGTTTTTAGCTTACCACTTAGATTAATTTAGGTGGTTTCACTGTCTAATGATGTTCAGTCTGAAAAAAAGACTAATTGATGCATGACTAACAGTTTTTTCCAGTTGTGGTCTCTATACTACATTAGCTATGTTTGGCTAAATAGACTGCATTTTTCAAAACCCAAATATCTTTCCTACTGTTTCTTAAACAATTTATGGTCTCAAAATGTTTCCATTTAAAAAAAGAAGTCACTGAACAAAGGGACTTGCTAATAGAGTTGCTGACGTGTCTCAATTTTTGCTAACAGCAAGGATCCACTTTTTGGAACTTCAGTCAAAGAAGGAAGACAAATATTTTATTTACACAGCTTATTATTTATATCTGGTGTCATGGGCATCCTTTCATTTCTCTATTGGCTTCTAAATCTCTTCAAAGAGAACTGCAGCTGTAAGCAGACGTTATTCCTTGATGCTGGCAGACAACTATTCTTCAAGAGTAGAGTCCTACAGGGCAGTTTGATAAAGCAGACTGTTAGCATCAATTCTGCATTGAAAGATCCATCCTGCTGTCTTCTCCTCTTATTTTTAGTCTTTTATAAAATCTCATCTCCAAGTCACAGGAATGTTTTGACATCAAGCTGAGTTTCAGATGACTTTCTGAAGCAGTCAATTCCACTCATTTACTGTGAAAGAAAGAGGCCTCTTAGAACTGCAATTCAGTCTTCCCCAGGTCTCAATTGCCCTCTGAAATATCTCCACTCCACTAACTAAAGAAGGATAGCTGCAAACCTAGACATCTCAGCTGCCTAAGGGGAGGCCTATATTAGTGTCCTTCTAATCAGAAGTGCATTTTAAGCCAAGTGTCTCTAACATGCCTATTTTCTATGCTTTGGTTCATGAGCTGTGCCAGAGCACATGAACTAGATTTCATGCTTTTTATACCAAGCTGGAAGATATTCTCCAGAAGTGCACACAATGTGCATCAGTTGCTGATAGTTTTTTGGTCCATGGGAGTGGAGTAGAGCCAAACAGAAATACCCTCCCTTGTACAGTATGGACAGCAAAGCACTCTTGCACTGAAGTTTTTGTTTTACAGATCTGCTTGTGTTCTACTGCACTATCTGTAGCCTAAAAGAGTGAATAAGATACCCAGGAGGGTGCCAGGACCATCCTCTGAGTGTATATTCAACAGACACCTAAGATTGAATTTGCATTGAAATAAAAATATGCTTTGCAGCATGCTCAGCCACAAGGTAGAGATGCATGTCCCCATTTCTCTCTGTGGAGACACCTGTCTGTGCAATGCTCAGATGCTTTTCCTTTGGACACTCAGGTAAAAGGAACATGAGTGTTACCAATGGGTCTCCAGAACCGAGTGCTTCAGGTTAACACTGGAAGCCCTTTTGGGGATTTTATAACTCTAGAGAGAAATGGCAGGAAATATTTTGCACTTTTAAGTAAAAAGAAGCAATAAACATTATGATGAATTCAATGAAGGTGTATTTAAAAATTCTGGACAGATTTCTTTATATGAATATGAGGAAATATCAAAAATTAAGCATATACATGTGCTAATTGATCTGTATGCAAATTCCAGACATCTTACAGAGGGAGAGAATCCTTTGAGCAAGGCTGAAACTGAAACTGGGAATATTTTTACCAATATAAATTGAGAAAACTAGCTCAGCATTTTGCTCTTTGAGTATGGGTTTCCTTGAACAGGAATCTGAACACTGTGAATCCCTTCACATTGCCTCTACTGTCTCCCTTGCAGAAGGCAACACACATACTAGGAGACAGAAGTAATAGGGAAAAAAACGCAGGGAGGTGGAGACACTGTCCAAACATTTGTTTTGCAATACCTTACAGTTTAGGCTATTTCATTCAAATCTCAGAAGCTACAGCTTCCACAACAAAATAAACAAAAATAAATTGACTTTGGCTAAAGACCACCATGGATCTGGCTGGTTTACCAAATGGTTTTCACCTAAAATATGTGAGGTCAACCTTTGGCTTGTGAACAAGGTTTGATTTTCTTAAAGACCAGTTTGTTAAACTGCTTCATGTCTTGCCATTCTGATTATAGTAATATTTTAAGAGCAGACACCAGGGTAAATGGCGAGCCTCCTAGTTTAGTAACAGGTAAGCTCATACATATCATCATAATGGTCACTTCCATTTTTCATCTAGCAGGCCATGTAGTGCTGACCTCTGATGTGTTTGAAATTTCTGCTGAATGTCTGCAAAACATACCTTCCCTGTCTATCAAATTTTCATCTAAATGTCCTATGATTTCCAGCAAAATTATTACTCTCTCTCTTTTTCATAAATGAAAGTGGAGGTGCTAACAACATCCTGTAAAACATTACTGGCAACCAGCCATGATTTCAAAGATGCCTGAAACACTTCAGTCAGCAATCTGGCAACGTGCTGAGGACAGATAGCAGAAGAGGCTAATTAGGGGAGGGGAGCAACATGTGGCATGGTCTGTCACAGGTACTCCCTTTTGGAGATTGAGTGTACTGCCTGCTCCTTTGCAGAGCAATCAAACAGAAAAGCTGGATCTGTAATTTCAAATTAAAAATGGATCTCATGCATTACCCTAGTTTAAATCCAGACTAGCTTAAATTTCGATCCTCCTCTTGAATAAAATGGACTCTGAGGAGGACTCTCCAGACCAGGAGCAGAAAACATCAGTGATGAGTAAAAGCCAATGCAGGGATGTAAAGATATCACAGGTCCAAACTCCTTCCAGAACATTTTGGGCAGAGAAATTTGTTTCTCCTCTGCTAGTGATAGCTCTAGGATCCAAAAGGATATTCCATATAAGGGGCATTTAGTGTAATTTTCAAATGCTGCTGCTTTTTCATGAATGAGCTCTGGTCCCTAAGAATAATAGAAAATTGTGAGAAATGTGTTATCAGCTAGCACATAGCCTGACATCTCTAGTGTTAGTATACTAATACTGATGTTCTGGTCATCACTATTTCAGGACTTTCACCCAGCAATGCAGTTTTGCAATTTGGATTTAAATCTGGAAAGACTGAGCTGAGTGTTATAACCCGAGTAATAAAGTGTTTTGGAGATTTGAACAGATATTCTCACTCTATTCCACACTTGAAAGACAATTATTTACACCTCAAAAACAGTGGAAAGAATGGAGAAAACTACACCTGGCTGACCTATGGGAATTTAGCCTGAAAAGCTGTTTCACTATGCGAGACTTAGGTCATGTCAGATAAAAATGTACAGCAGCTACAGATTCACAGACATGGAATAAATGCTATTGCACATACTAAAAGCATTCCATCTCTCCATTCAGACTGGATCATGAAGGATACATCAAAGAAAAATTTCCTTGTTCAGATCTCTTGAAAAGTCAACATCATTCACTTAAAAAACAGAATATGAAGAGTAGAACTCCATCAGTCCATTGGTGTCAGAAGGACTAGATGACCTCCATCAGATTCACTTGCATGGAGAAGGTAAGGGAAAAGTACACTCATAATACAATTAGACCCACTGGATCCAGGAAGACGCAATCCATGAAGGGCTGTTAAGAACAAAGCTGCTCTGACTCAAGAAATCTCTAAAGAGCATGCTATGAAAAGATGGGATAGGGAAAGGAAGCATCATGATACACCTTGATTTTACTTTTCACTATGAATCATATATTGAGAAAATCAGAGACTGAACTGAATTAGACAGTCCTTTCTGTCTGACCAAATACTGATAAATGTTTCTGGGTCCTCAGGAGAATGTTCATGGGGGGCTGATTACCACTTTGTTCACCCGATCACTTTCCTCTAAATCAGATCTAGTTGTCTACACTAAGGAGAGACATTCTGTGTGGAGTTAAAATCTGGATTTTATTGTCATTGGAAGAACATAAGTTTAATAGCATTTCACCTCAGGTGAAAAGTTGTTTACCTTTTTGGACCTCTGTATTCATCTGGTGTTGGTTTCAGTATTCTGAAAATGTTCTAAAGCAACTGCTTTTTCTTGGCAAGGTGACTTGGTTGATCTGAACAAATTACTGCAGCAGTGAGGGGTTAGCCATGCTAAATATCTTGCCCAAAAGAATGTGTGGAGATATTTACAGATTCAACCTTGCTCTTGGTAGTCTGAGACTCCCATTACAGTGCACTTGGGAAAGGGAAAGAGAGAAATAAAAATCTTCATGATAGATCACATTTTGCCAGTAGTTTATTTATTACACTTCACTGTCTGGAATTCTCCATTATTTAAATAACCTTTCCTGCTGAAGCTAGTTTTGTACCATTCAGTGCTATGGAAATTATGTATTCTTTTCCAAAAAATCGAAAACCTCCTCCCAGTTTCCAAGCTTGCTGTAGGCACTTAGGTCAGCTCTGCCAGAACAGAGTACATATGTCTGCATATTGCTAGAAGTGTTTCTCAGTGGTGTGTGAATGTACTCTTGTGCACTGTGTAGTTTTGGATAATAGCTCCTTTCCCATGCAGCTGGCCGTGGAACAGTATGCTGTGGCTGTGCTCCTGCAGGGAGACATAAAGGGCTGGAGTGTCTGCAGCTCCTCAGCAGCCATCATAATTTTATATATATTTATTATAATTTGTTTTTTATTGTAATTATATATTTAGAATAATTTAGTTCAAATTACCTCCTTTTCCCTCCTTTTTACCCACTCCTTAGTACCTAGGTGACATGCCAATGTTGCACAGAGCAACCCTTGAGCTTCTTGTGCCGATTTTATCTGGGGAAACACACCAGGGATCACTGCATCACACGTTAGGTGCAGGAGTCTTTAAATGATGGATTTTCTTTAAGGAAAAATAATTACACTCAAGGCTTACTAAACTGTTGATCGAGATTTTCCTTTATAAGAAATCTTTCCATCATTAGACCAAATAAACGAGATGGGTGAAAACCAAAACCACTGTTGTTGGTTCTGTGCTGAAGAACAGAAACAAACCTCTCAGCAAAGAAATCCCATCACAAGTATGCCTTTGAGTCCTTTGACTAAATTGAAAGCACTTCAAGCTATTTACAAAGCAGGAGATTCCTCTCGTTGTTTATCTGTGGTGTGCCTCCCTGGTGCGTTCTGTCCAAGCATGAATGCGTCTGTTCATTTCATTTCTAGCTTACATCCACAGCAGTCCCAGCAGAGAGGCTGGAAGAACTACTATGAGCAGCCAAATCTGGAACTGTTTGGATTTATTGTCTTTTCTGGGCATATGGCTGTTGGTGTCCAATAGATGGATAATGGCTGATTAATTTGCTCCAAGTTGTGCCTGGAGGCTGTGTCTGGGAGGATTCAGCTGGAGCCATTGCTTGCTTGCCTGCTGCCTCTAGTAATCCCTGACTTCTCATTGCCTCAGTCCCTGGGTCCTGTTCAGCTCAGCTAAGCGCAGGACCTGGTGTGGGCAGTTGAGATGATCTGAGAGGGGGGAGAAAGCGGCATGGCTGTGGAGGAATGCCCTGTGTGTCTTCTTGGGGCTGGAGATTTCTGTGTGCCCAGCAGTGCAACGCTGAGATCTGGGGCCTGCCCATGGGCACAGTGGATCAGGACACCCCAATTCCTTCTCTGTGCCATTTTCCACTTTGTGATGCTGGTGTATGAACAAAACTTAGTAAAAATCCAATTTGAAGGTCATTTGAACACCAGGAATGCACAAATGAAAACCTGACTGAAGGTACTGACTCCAGTGTAGTATCTGTATACAAATGTAAGTAAAATATTGTACATCTGTGCTGGATGAATTGCATCCACTCTGCGAGCCCCAGCTCCCTTTACAAAAAGTTGATCATGTGTCAGGGACTGCTAAAATTGAAACTTGACTGGTTTTTAATTACTTGGTTTTGACTTTCAAATCTCTTGTGCCTCATATATTTTCCATTAATATTGTAGACAGTAAAAATTTACAGGACTGAACACTTATAAACTGAAGGAACTAGATAAGGAAAACACAGATATTAAATAAAAATAATTTTTAAATTGTGCCAAATACAGTGCAATTCATGCTTCATTACTGAACAATGCATTGGACAGAACTGGAAACAGAAACTAAACCTTGTGAGTTTGTGCAATCGTCACCTAGCTCTTCTGAATTATCTAAGTGACATGCAAAGGTACTGAAAGGACCAATTCAAGAGCAGCTTATAAAACAAAAGGATAAAGTGAACATTTGTGTATTGTAAGTTATTGGTTCAGTTTCTCTTGTCATGATTTAAAATTAACTTTAAAAAAATTAAGTCTGACCGAAGACTGCAAAACAAATGATACACAGCCATCCAAACACAATCTGTAGTTACTGATGCACATATTCTTTCAAGTATATGTCCCTTTTAGATTTTAAAAGCATTCAGGATTTGCCTTTTGGGACTGAGTTTGATTTCCCAGGGTGAGTTTGATTTCCCAGGGTGACAACGCTTTTGCAAATACATAGACTGTTGGCTTACAGAGTGTTGAATCATATGTAACATAATAACCACAAGGATTTGACCTGATTTTTTTCTTTACAAAGTTGGAATTATTGTTTCAAACAGGGAAAAGAAACACTTCAGACTTCACCTCTGCATTGTGAAAGTGAGGTTATTTACCAGTGCAGTTCCTGTGGAAGGAAAAAACCTTATCCCACTCTCCATCCAGATAAACATCTCCTTCTTGGTCAGCATAGGCCACTTTTGAGATGTTTCAGTGACAGAGCCATATTTCAGTCAACCAGAGGAAAAGGGAGAGTACTATTCATCCTGGACAAAGCTGCACAATTGTGTGTTGGGTGGTGACACCCAGTGGGTCCTGGTTTCTTCAATGGTGCACAGACTGTGCTGCAGTCCTGTCACGGTGAGTTCATTGCCCACAGACAAGAGTTTACTCTGTAATAGCATCTTGGGTCTATACAGGTTTCTGGACATTTGGAATCTCAGATGGCTATCCAGGCTTGGCTCAGGGGTAAGAAAAAGTAAACTGTTCCAAGGGCAAAATAGTACCTACTGAAGGAAGCTGGGTCCTGATGAGGGACCATTTCACCTCACTGAATATGTAGGACTGTGCAGCAAAAGAATGTGTTCGGTGGCAGATCCAATGGCTTTTAGCTTGTAAAAGGTACTCTGCAAGTGCATTCCCTTTTGTGATCGGTTGTGGTGCTGGACTTTGTGCTGGTGTGGGCACTGTCCGTATCTGTTTCAGGAGGGAAGCAAGTCTGACTTTACGGAGGGTTATAAAACTCCAGTGGAGACAGACCATCCTATCCCTGAGGTAAGAATTACCTGCAAATGTGAGACCTTCATCCAGAGCATGTATCTCTTTTAGGAATTATAACTGCACTCAGCACTTGTGCAACGATGCAGGATTGTTCATTATTCCTCATGTGAATGACATAGGCTTGTTTAGTGTTCCTGACGTTCACTTGATACAGATCATTATGCTCAAAAAGCAGTCTGGACTGGCCAACTCTTCATGATGAATTCTGTTCCATGATCTCATCAGAGCTGTGGGGTTTGAATAGCTCTATATGTTATTGCATTCCAGCATAACAAGGAAGGAATAGCAGTGGGGTTTTTGCAAAAATATGGAACTATGATTACATTTAATGTAAACGTGTAAAAATATATTCACAGATGTCTCTTCTAAGTTATTAGAGAAGCTGCTCCTGCAGATAGAGCTCATCTATCTTCTTTGTCTTCTGTAGGAGCAGTCCAAGGATATAATCTAGTCTGAAGCAATGTCTTGTGACTGCAGCCCATACAAGGTTGTTAACACCAAGGCTAATTTGGGATAGTTTTTGACTATTAATTACTGGTATCAAAATTTTTCCAGCTGCTTTTTTTTTTTCCAAGTTTCAACAGCAAAAATTCATGAGATCTACCAATTTTAGTTGATTTAAAGTTTTGGTGACTTCTAGAAAAGGAAGTAGAAACTACATGTTGTCTAGTTTGGGATATAGGTTAATTAAAAAACCGCTTGTGAGTTTACAGCGGGGAATAGTCAAATCAAAAATCTGTCCCTGAAATTCAAAATTTCCATCTGGAAAGTATAACTTTTAACTCCTAGGAATGTCCTTTCATAGTCTGACATTAAGTGTTGTGCTCTGTCTTCTGTGCACTGCACAGAGATAGCAATGTAATAAAACCCAGCAGGGTGACTTCAAACACACATATGATGCCACTGGAACCTATAATTCACCTTATCCTTAAGTGCACTTTTAAAGATAACTGGAAAGGAGCTTACAAAACTGCACGGGGAAATCATCGTGCTCAGGGGTGACTGACAATGTGTGGAGGTACAATATTCACCTCACAGCAGCAGGAGATCACTGCAGTAGCAGCAGCAGAAGCAATAAGCTGGCACTCCACAGCTAACAGGAAAGTAAACTAAGTCAGGAATTAGGTCCAGAATGCAAACACAGAAAGAATTTCACATACTGTGCCATCAGCATGCAAGTTTCCAGAAGCTCTTCCAACCCCATACTGTCTTTCCTCTCTGTTCTTTCTCAGCTCCCATCCTTTCATGTTGATGTTCGGAGACAACTTTGCCGTTTCATTTCACCATACCGTTCATTAAAAATGAAGAAAATTAATATAAAATATACATTAAAAATCAGCAGAGATAAATCCCATATGCCTCATTGCATAGTACTGTACAAAATGTACTCCTGTATGGGCAGTAACAGGCTGCATTAAGCCAGAAGGAAAACTCTTTACTAACTTTGGCATAACAAAACTATCTGTATATTAAAAACAAGTCCTTATTTATTAAGACCCCCAAATCCCAACATCCATTTAAAAACTGGGCCTCTTTCAAAGTCTCTGAGTCATCATGAAGAGCATGATTCATTCTGTAACCCCAGCTTACCACGACTCTCTTAGGAGTAAGAACAGATTCAGTTTTAAGCTTCCTCTGGCAATTTGAAAACCAGTATCTGGCTACCAATCTCTGTTTCCAATCTTAAAGAGAATTGCATCCTATTGCTGGTTCTGCATTCCTATCCTAAAAATGAACCTCTCTCTTTTTTCTGAATAATTTGGAGTATAACCTCTTTAAATGCCTTTTAAGGAGCCATGAAATTCTATTTTCCAAGTCAGACACAGCTATTTTGAGGACTTGCCTTTCCAGGAGAGGGAATTTCACAAATGTTAGTCCTTTCAGAGAGCTAGGAACTAGTGCTGTCCAGCTGTGATCTCCTGGCCCCAGCCTGAAAACACGCTGTTATATAAAAAGTTCTGTTAACCAGAGACTCAAAAGATGCCTGCGTCATGGAACATATTTGTTCCAGGAATCCTCACCAAATACAGGCGTCTGATGAATTTCTTTTCGTGAACATTAGGACAACTTTATTGATTAACCTCTTGTGTCTGTTCAGAAGGAGCAAACAAAGCAGAAGTGCTGGGATCCACATTTTGTTCTGTGCTTGAAGGCACATATGGAAGTATTTTAAAGCCAATAGTTCAGTGAATATTTGTGCCTTTCCAGTTTAACCAGTGCTTTCTGATGACTGCTTGCTCAGAAAACTTGGCCACCCTTCATCTGTATACATTTCCTTATTCCTATACTGAATGGCAGCAATCCATATCTTTTGTGTTTGATAAAAAATACTGGGATTTTTGATGTTTTCTTATTGCTTTCCACTTCGTGATGCGCTGTATGGTGCTCTTAAAAAATGCATGAACTCCCCTTGATAGGCACTCAAAGAAAGTGTGTGACTTGTTCTCCAAAACATCATGTGAGTTATTGTGCTTAAAGTATCAGAAAAATGACTCCAAATTCCTGCTTCTTTTCTTTTGGGAACTCTCCAGATAATTTGCCATTTAAAAAATGAACAATCAAATTACAAATCATTCACTTTTCTAGGATCACCCATTTCATACAGGTTACTAATTAATGACTTGCAGGCTCTACAGATAAAAGATGAATTTGGTGAGTTTTACATTCAAGGCTGACAGTTTGACTCAGAAAATTTTTTTTTGCTTTTCCCTACATGTAATTTAATGGGGGGCTTGGTTTTTGGGTTTGGTGGGGGGTTTTTTGTCTGTACAGGTGAATGCAGACATTCTTCTTTTTGCTCAGTTTTTTTGATTACTCTGGCTCTCCCAAATGATGCTGAATTATTTAGTAACTGATCTTGCTCTTTTAAATTAAAATAAATTCTAGACATATTATACAACGCATCTGATCCTTAATTTCTTTTAGATAGTCACCTCAGCCATAATTTACAGTTTGTGGTCTAAAACCTTGGGAATGTCTGCACTGTTTTTAGGTGGTCTGCAAAAGCATAACTAAGCCTGTGTTTGGGAGGCTTAAATTTTCTGACAAGGAGTCTTCCCTTTGATTAAAAATTGTTAAAACCCAAAATTTAAAGAAAAAAGGATTGCAATCACTCCTCTACAAGAAATTATATTAATTAATTCCCATGCTTTCATTGTATAACAAAGTAAATAGTGAATTAGGCACGTTTGTTTATGTGTTGATGAGGTCATTTATAGGAGTAATGGTACTGTCTATAGTCATGTCTTAAGAGAAAACAGTAACTGGAACTTGTAGAAAAATGAACAGCAGTACACAAAGAGGATGAAAGTCAAGAAGTCAGGTTAATTTTCAAAGTATTAGTAAACATTCTTTCTGTTGTGGCACAACCTGAACAAAGAACAAAATTTCAGAAGCATCACAGAAATGAGAGTTCTCTGAGTAATTACTTTGAAATTAAATTCTTTTTCTAACAAATCAAAACTGGAAAGGGAAAACAAAAGATTTTAAATATTCCTTGTAAATGTCTCAGAGACGTCTGTACCACTATTTTAATTGTTTGGCTATTCCTTCAATGAATACTAAACTCCTCACTAAGATGGAGAATTGATTTGGAGTACTTGTGAAATGAAAGAACCACAAAATTTAAAGTAATGGAAATGGATTTTAAAGCTATTTAAAATACTTTAAGTTGTTGTCTTAAACCCACTTAATGTTAATGAGCAAAGTTAGAACAACGATATTTTTACTGAAGGTAAATCAACTTTGACTTCCTTTGGAGATATGAAAAACACTATGCAGAGAGATAAAATTATGATCATCTACACATGCAGATACATACTCATATATTCAAATTTTAAAAATTAATAAAATAAGGCATTTTTCAAGTAAGAAAATATTCTGTACATTCATTTCAAAGCAAAAGAAAGCAAGAATTAACATTGTGACCCTGTGGAAGTCTGTCATTCATTTCTGTGGAATGAGGACATTGTTCTGCATTTTTTTGAAGGTTGTTTAAATCTACGAGTACTACAGTTGTGTCTTTTCACAGGGCTGTCTGCTGCTTGATGTAATTTATAACACCACTTAGCATGACTGCAAAGCTAAAACCTGTAACTTACAGATGCAACTACAAGAAAATTTCAGCAGTAGTGAAACATTTCATTATCAAATGACTACTCCAAAATACACTGGGATGAACCATCTTGGTAGATAGGTAGCTACAGGAAGTAAATATTGCTACTTTGTCACCATCTGAAGGATGAGATATTTGATCTTGAGAAATGAGTTAAATGTGCTACTTGCTCATATTTGAAAGATATATTTTCACTGTGCTGTAAGACCATGTTATGCACCAGTGGTAATGTCTCTGGCTCCATCTAGGAGGCATACATCTACTCAGTGACAGCACAAACAGAGCACTTCATGAAATCAGTGGGATGGCTTGGACACGGCTGTTTCAACTCATTAATGAACTGGTAATCTGGATGCATCAAAATAACAGATCTAACAGACTTCACTGTCTAAAACCAAAAAATTTGCTTTTTTTTCTAAGCAGTCAGTAAGTTCCAATTCCACGGCTGCTGAGGCTGACCCAAGGGACCAGAAAAGTGAGAAAGGCACATGATTCGAAGCTAAGGTTTGACTAGAACTAAAGTTTGACTGGAACTAAGATTTGACAGAAATAAGAATCTATTACTCGTGGATTTCATCCTCTATGTTCTATGAAACAGCCTCCTGCTAGGCTGAAAGCCAAAACAGCTGCTTGCTTAAATTCCTTGCCGGCTGGAGTACCCCAGGACTGCCTCTCTGGCTGTCCTTAGGCTGGAATCCAAGAGTAAGGGAAATGAGTCCTTAAGCACACAGTCTGAGCTGTACCCTGAAGGGTTTGACTCTTCTTCCTCCAGCTACATCACTCACCCATGCCAGGGATGACAGCAGCCATGACCCTAATTCCCTCCCAGGGGCATGGAAGGGCTGGTGAAGTTGGTGGCCTGAGTACCAGGTCACTCTGCAGGCAGTAAGATTCTTGTGCATGGCGGGTTTCAAGAAGTTCAGAGAACATCTGGACATGCTCTTCTTGAGGTGATGAGGCTGCAGAAAGGATCTCTTGAGCTGTGTCCATTTTGCCAGGTATAATGCACTGAGCTAATCATGGGCAACAGTGAAATCCTCACTCATCTTCCTGAAACTAGGCTTTCACCTAGAAATCCCTGGCAAAGAATTTGCCAGAGCTCCAAATCTAGCCAGTTCAGAGACCTGAGTACTTCAACAAACAGAAATTTTTCATGTTTGCATGCCATTCACCAAACCATAATTTGAGGCCCCTCTTCATTTCTGTGTGAGCCACTGGCACGGGATTTGTCATGTTGTTTCAGGTGGGAGACCTGCAAGGTTCAATATGTGCTTGTTCACCTACATATAAATCAGTGGTCATTTCTGGAGGTGTTTTTCTCCAGCTTTGTTTATGGCGGCACAAATATTATATCAGATTAATAGAGGTCATGTTAAGCAGTAGTCCATGGCATGTATTTGAGATTTTGGCTATAAAAAACAGTAAAAATAAATGCAGCTGGGTTTCTTAATACTGAGTTTGTAGAATCCTTCAATACTAGTTAGAAAACAATACCAACACACTCTAAGCACTCACTACAGACTTGAATAAATAATTGAAAACCACATGTCCAAGTTGCACTACTTCTAAGAAACATTTGGATGCTCTGTTTTCTTTAATTTTGCATATTTTTAAAGATGACATAATTTCTTCTTTATTGTCATTATGTAGCTGTAAAAATGAAACAAAGCAAGCTTACAACATGCTGTCTGCTTTCCTGTCTGACAGTTGCTTTAGGATACAAACAAGCATTCATTCTTCCCTGCTAGGGGTGCCAACTTCTTTTAGTGCTCTTTTAGCAGCAGCTCTGAATAACCACCTCCTGATGCTGTTTGTGTGACACTAACTGTCCTCATTGTGAGCTGATTCAGTGGCCCCGCATGCTGCTCTCTCGCTCTCTCTCTCTCTCTCATACAGCACTGAGAAAAGCATTCACTTACAGCATTGAAGAAAAGGTGCAGATCGATGCTCTTTGCTATCACTTTTCAAAAGCTGTTAATGAATATATCTGGATCTCTGTCTTCACAATGTCTCCACATTCATCTGCCACCCACCTCCTTGGTCAGGGAGTGTGAGATGGGAACTACACGTACTGTCTTGCAGATCCACTAGTTTAATTAGACCTTGTGCTTGAGGCTGCGGAGCAGCATCTGTAACAGAGACATTAAATCAGCCCATGCACCCAACTCTCCCCAAATGAGAATGGCTTGTTCTTTCAAGCTCATGTGCATCGACTTCCATGGCATCAAAGTACTCATTACCCCTAAAGCTATGCCTGTTAGTCGTAATGAAGGAATATTTCTTGCTTTTTAAAAGCACACAAGGTTACAGATCATCCATGTAGCATCAATAAAAGTATATGAAATGAGACAACACTGTAACAATAGTTTTCCTCTTGGTTTGTAAAGGAGCACTAATTAGAGAGGATTTTCAGACATCAGACTGGGAAGTGTTTGCTATGTGAAATAAAGATCCTAAGGATATGAACTGAGTCATAACATCTCTGTGGCCCCGAAGTTTGTTTTTCTTAATGGAAACAGTGTAATACAGTTCAGAAAAGGAATCTTGTTGAACTCCCTACACTTAAGGCTGGCAAACAGCAAACATGAGGAGTTATGCAAGCCACAGTTAAAGCTCAAAATGATGCCATGGCTGTGGAATTTGAGAGCCTTATAATTTCCAGTTCAAAATCTTCTTTTTGGAAGAAAAGACCTTGCAGTAATGAATGAAGACAGATTTAATCATAAATATACAAGGGAGCCTTTGCAAGGATCCAGAAGAAGCTGTAAGGGAAATCAGCTTAAGGAGGCTACAGAGTACCCGCCATCCCTGTGAGAGGACCACATCCTGGTGCCGTCATGATGAGCAGATCCCTGTGCCACTCGTACCTCCCTGATGAGGTGAATGGAACTATTCAGTGAGCAAAAAGCTAATTGGCACTAGCAAGCTGTTGGAAGGACTAAAATTTCATAGCAACAGGACTGAGAGCTCTATTTTTGGGGATGTACGTGGTATGTGTGACCCTTGTGTTGTCCATTAGGAGTACATTTCACTCCTTCCTGGTTGAAGAGCAATCCAGACATACTCATGACTCATTAAAGGCAAAAGTAAAAGAAAAAAATGCAGATGAACTGATAATTATGAATCATCCAGTTACTTTAACACTCAGATATTTTTAAATATTCAGCCAGATTATTCATTTTTGTTTAAAATCAAAACTTCATGGCTAGTGTAACTGACACACTTAAGCAATGAAAGACAGTCTTACAAAATAAGATTTCCAAACAGAAAAATATTTTTCATAGCTGAAGACAAGATTGTTTTCCATTATCAAAAATAATCAGATTAATGGAGAGGCCTTGAGACTGTCATAGTTTGTAGATCAGGTCATGCCATGCACTAATAGCTTGTAAATGGACTTGCTGTGGAGGGGTATTGCTCCAGCTAGAATTTTATGCAAAAGCATTGGCTTCCTTCTCAAAGCAACCAGGTCTGTTGTCTCAGGGTTGGACTCCCCAAAGGGTCATATGCTGCTCCTTAGGTTTCAGACAATAACTTCCACCCAGGTCAGCGGGATCTAATTTCTCACTGTGCAATGTATAAGGGGAACATACTTTCTTATCCAAAATTTTCAGGTTTCTTCCTTAATCCTTGATACACTGAAGTTTCCAAAACAGTCCCAAGTCCAAATATACCTAAGCAAAAACAGAAAATGAAGGGGAGATACTTTTTGCAGCATGGTCTACACTCTGGTACTTATGAATTATTAGAATAATTAGAACAAAATAAAAAACTAGTGCAAACGAGCAGTGAGACCACAGGAAAGTGCATAGACAGCATTTATGAAGGCTCAGTGTGACGCAAGACCTTCCCACATTCCATTGGTCCTGTGGACTGTGTCTGGAGTGACTGGGACTCCAGAGTTCCCTTCTTCAGCCACTCTACTGAAAACAATCAACCATTCAACAGCAAAATAAACTTAATCAAGTTTAGCCTTTCTTCAAAAAAGTAACACACCTTTCCATACCAAAGGAAAGGTCAATATTCAAATGATTTTTTTAAACTAATTTTCAAGAAATAATGAAAATTTCAACACAAAACTGAATATAAGAAAAAGTTTTCAGCAGTAGATGAGTAGTCTCTGAAAAGGACCACATATTTTTATAGTCGGGGTTTCACTGAATATTTTTCTCCAAAAATTTACAAACATCCTGTCTGTCTCTGGTTTTATGTCCCTTGCAGACTCTTTTAAACTTAGAAATGTTTACAAACGAATAAGGTATTGCTGCATTAAATTTAAAAGTACTGTTTTAATGAAACTAAGAACAAATATTGGTAGACTTAAAGAAAGAACAATTTAAAAAACCAAAAAACCAAACCAACAACAAAAGTTTACCCCCTCCAAGAAGTTAATTAATTATCAACAAAGAAAAGAGAAATTTCAGTCTGAAATTTTAATTAAAAAAATTCCAGTACTGCCGTTCAAAAGCACTTACAAACTCAAAATAGGTGAAAATATTTCCATCAGGACAAAAGAACTGGATGCCACCCAAAATGGAGTTGGTTCTTATATTGCTGCCTGAGGCCCAGAAGAGTGACATGGCTCTGAGGGCGCTCACTGTCCAGGTGAGCACGTGGAGATGAGCTCAAGGGGAAGCAGGGAATAATCAGCTCTGGTACCCGACCTGAGACCTGAAGGTAGAAATGTGAGTGGCCGAAGCTGATTATAAGAAGCATCAGATAGTTTTATATGTCAGTGATTTCATGACAGAGAATGCTGCATTCACTTTTGATTTTTTTGGTTTTTTCAGGAATTCCAGTTTTTCTTCCTCAGCTTCCCTTTCCTTTCCTCTCCTTATGCACCTGCAAAAACAGCTCAGGAATCTCAGTTTCCATTTCTTCACTGGAGCTACGCACAAGTTCAGAAAAGCAGTAATCCAGGTGTTTTCTACTGCAGTTTCCAGCTACAGCTCCACTGACTTGCAGCACATTGTTCCTCTCAGCTGTCTTGGTTCTGCCTTAAGCCCTATGGTACATCATGGGAATGGCAGTGCCAAGCTCTCTCTTTGGAGACAAAGCCCGGCCAGGGCCCCGTGCCCAAGGAGAGGAATGTACTTCCTTGAAGCCCTGTTCCACATCCACGGAACAGTAGGATGCATCAGAGCTGCCTTTGCCTGGAGGCATGGTGTGAGATGAGCATTTAAATGGATTGAATCGTACTCAAAGCAGATCGTATTCACACGATGGTGCACACAAAGAACTCTGAGGTGGTTGATCTTCATGACACAATGAAGTGAACCACTTTGGATCAGAGCCATTGTTCTGTGAAAAGTTTAAATATTTAGACTTTTGGCCTCAGTTTCAAAAATGAAATATTAAAGTCATGCCTACCACTACTATTTTACCAGCTGAGCACAATAAAATGGAAAATCTCAACTTTTTTTCCACTTTTTCTTTCCCCTTTTTCCCTTGTTAGTCCTTAAAAAAGTTAGAACACCAAAGGAAAAAATGAAGGAAATGAAAAATTATTGTTTTGGAGTGGGCAATGAAGGAAACTAATACCTGACATTATTCATTCTATTTTATTTTATAGCAAAAATAAAAAAGGTCATAAAATGGTAAAATGATAGCGAAAAAGCAGAAAAACTGGAAAAATCCAAAGGAAGTTTGCAAACTAGGTTGTCATAGCTCAGGGAACTTATTTTTTGGTTAACCTTTAAAACAAAAATTCAACCATCTCAAATGCTATTCTTCTCTCCTAAAACACAACTGAAATATTCCCCTAAATTTAGGTACCTCAATAATTTAACTGCTGTCCTCTGTGATAAGAGTTACAAGAAGTTACACTTGCAGGTTTCAGTTCATTTCTGAAAATTAGAAAAGATTATACACTTGAGGCATAGTGGTAAGGAACTTTTAAAATAATGTTGGACACTGGCTAGCTGCATTTTGAAGCAAACTGATGTCAAAGTCTCAAAAAATCAAAGCACTTATACAAAGTTAAGAGTAACTCTCCTATAAAATGAAGGAAATCTTCAGCTTAAGGATGGGTATAGTATTGCTCCCCCTTATTTGTTCATAAACAAGTTGCTTCTTTGACAGGTGCCCACATTCCCCATATATTTTACTTATGTGTACAAAACACAGGCAGGATCCATGAAGCACTCTGCTTCACAGCTGAGGTTTCTCACCTCCATATAATGTCCTTTCTATTATAATAGCCTGCCTGCATAGCCTCCAAAAGCAAGGTGTTGGGTTTGTTTCAGAGACTTTTTGAGGGATTGCCTTTCAATTTTGCAGGCATTTAAACTTAACACTTAAACCATGACCATACATGGGAACTTATGGATATCTACGTCAAATCGTGAAAAAGGACTACCTAGCCCCCAATATCTGGTCTGGCAAATCCTGTCAATTCACCATCCTTCCCTCACAAAGATCAATAGCTGAAACCTGTGAAAAATTACCAGGAGAGCATATTTCTTTCATCTGCAGTCTGCGAGATTTCTAAGCCAAGAGTATGAAGTTTTATGTTTATCAGCCCTAATAGATTTTCCTTCCATCAGTTTGCCCAAAGTTCTGCTTGAAATGTTTCCCTGTTAACATTTATCAGTAACAATGTCCTATGAAAAAAAAGACGGCACTTCTTCTTTTTACCATCTTATTTCTGTTGCCCATTGTATCCCTCAGTGAAAAATACGCATATTGCTGGTATGCCCTGCATCAGAGGCTTCCATCAAGGAAAGGCAGCCCATGTAACAACATTCTGCAGGGAAAATAAAGAAAATAAAAGTAGAGATATGAAGTAACTGGTAAGGTCACAGCACTTCCAGAAAATACAGGCAATTCATAGGCATTTTTGATCAGGGCTATAGTATTTTTAATCCTGGGGTTTGTTTTCTGTCCCATCCTTCACTTTTGTTTCCAATCCCACAGCTTACATTTTTAGTTAGCTTCCTTATTTTGGTTTAAAGAAACAACATAGCTGCACTGATAGGCTAATTTTTCATCCAGACATTTTTGATTTTCTATTGTTTGATTTAGGTGACTGTATTTGCCAATGAAAACGTGTAAATTCTTTTCTCTCTCTCTCCTTTCTTTTTTTTTTCCCAATGATGCAATTTATCTTGATCATTTTCAAAGCCAAGATGCACCTGCCACCAGAAGGGTCCAGTTTCAGGGGACTGGTTGAGACAGGCCAATTTCTGCCTCTGAGTAGGTCTTGTTGGCTCCTGAACGTCCAGTTAACCCCACTCCTCTCTCCCTCCTGCCCCTGTCCACAGGCAGGGGCAGCTCATTGAGCACTGCAGTACCAAGCCCTTGAGGTGAGTGTCGCCCTGTCCAGGCTGCCTGCTCCAGGCTCCCAGCCATTCCGGTGTGTGGAGTCAGCTATTTGTGTCTGGCTCTGGCAGGCAGGAGAAACTATTTGGCTTTTTGTATCCTGTTTGTTGTTCAAGCATCATTTTCCAAGAAGGATGCTGAGCAAAGTAGCAACATTATGCAAGATGCCTGTGGGAAAAGGTTTTTAGAGCCAAGGGACAGCTTCAAAGCTTCAGCTTTTCAAATATCAGCATCTCTTTAAGAACAGTGAAAAATCTTCTTATTGCCTCTTAAACTTATGGTAAACCAAAGTGAGGTACATGATTTATGTGAGACTTTGGACATGATTTATGTGAGACTTTGGCTTTATCAGGCTGCATTTCAAAATAGGACAGTAGTAGCAATTCAAATAGATTGTGAAAGACATTCAGGAGATCAGTGCAAGGCAGTCACTGACGTACAAGGGTTAGGTGTGTGTTGAATAAATCCTTCTTGGCAAGGAAATCTTCCTCCCTGTAAACCTGTGGTGTTCACAAAATGCTTGCAAATGACACTGCGTAAGAGCTTGTGTCAAACGGAGCTGTTCTGCCTCTGAGATGATATAAAATACTTCAGCTCAACTATTACTTAACTAATGTTTCCTGGATAGTAAATCATTCAGCAACCAGAGAACACTGCTGTCAAAACATCTTTCCTCTTCATATCTCTGTAGAGCTGGTAGCACTTCTATTAGGTTTAGCTTTACAAACCCGTAACAAAGCTTTCTGTTTGTTGCAGAATATTTCACAGCTATAGCACTCTTGTTTTTAGTCTGTTTTTTGACTGATCTCTCTCACACTTTTCCATCCATCTTCTTGCTCTGTGAACTCCATGACCTGAATATTGTCAAAAGCAAGGATTTCCATCATGTTTCTTGTATTCATTCCTATTGATCTTAGTAGTGTTGAGTCTCAACAGCACTTTCTATAGGGCTGAACTAATTTTGCATGTCACATCCCGCATGTTTCTTGTTCCAAGAGAAAGGTGAAGAGTGTAGCTAAAAATTTAATCATCAAAGTTGCCAGCTCTGAAATGGAGCATGTTAAAATCTCACATTTGGTGAGACTAATCTGAAAAATGAGCATTCCTGCAAGCACTGAACAACACTTGAACGGCACAGGAAAATGGAGACTTTTTCAAGCTAGTTAAATTGCATAATGACATTCCGTCAGGTTTGGGTATTATATTTTTTCCCTTCCCTCCTTGGCTTTTTAATATGGTTTAAATGATAGCTTGATCACGTGATGAGAATATTTCCCTTAGTAGTACAATGCAGCTTTAAAAGCTGTTTCTTGACTCAAGTAATACTAATACAGTAAAAAATTAAAGGCTTACACCTGAATATAACACTTATTTTTAAGAAAAGCATGGCATAATAGCTACTCATGACAGAACAGTAAGCAAGGAGGAATTTTGAATTTATAAAGATTTTCATTGTGACACTTGTGTACATCCTGTTGCCTGTACCATAAAATAAAGCAATATCAGAATAAATAGTTGCATCTGCTCAACATGGTCTCTGATTAAAGAAACCAGCTAGAAATTACACCTTGGTGATTGATAACTGTGGTTTCATTTCTGCAGCAGTGTTCGTATCTCGCTTCCAACTTGTTTTGAAATAAATGTGACGACCTTCCATATTCTCATAGATATTCTCATAGACTGCTGTTTTGGATCTATCTGTGTTTGACAAACTGACAGCAGTGCTACCTGTGGAAAGGTAATTACCTATGTTTATTGCACTTATCCTACTTATATATCTTCCCTTAAAAAGAAAAAGTGTTCTGGATTTCAAGATACAGGTGCATAGTTCACTTCCTATCCAGCTTAATAAATTGCTTTGCACACTTATTATTTGTAGCCAAATTTTTAAAGATTGGTTTTGTCAATTTGCTAGAGATTGCTGAGCAGCATGATCAGTTACACAATGAAGTTTCTACTTCACATGCTGTTGCTTAATCTCAGTTTCTGATTATTCTGAGCCTGCAAGACGTGCTCATACACTCTTCTATTGCCCTGACTACTAAAAGAAGAAGAGAAGTCATACAAAAAATCCCAATATGTTACTGCTGGTAAAACAAACAAAAAGTACAAGAACTGTCCAAAGTCCATATGGATTTGAGAAAAAAAGAGGATTATTTTGGTGTAGGGGACTTCCCACAGCACCAAAACAATTTTTTCCCATGGTTGTGTTGAATACCATGAAAATAAGCATGTATTTATGGGCCATATGAAAACCCTGAATCTCTTTATCTTGTCTTATCTGGGTAACACCACAGTCTATGCAAGGAATGTTTCTTAACACCAGTACTGGCATCAGTAATAAAAATGTGAAAATGGGATCTATTTTAAAGTTTTCCCATTACTTGTAACCAATTCTGAAAGTTTCCTGACTATGACCATGACTAAAGCCATGACTGTGGCTGACTAGTCCACTTTGAGAAATCAGACACAGAGAAACGACTAATCTGGCCTTATTTTAGCAAGATGGTATGAAAGAGAGGTAGAATGAGGGATCAGCATTGCCCCCAGCCTCATGCTTTACCCACAGACATAGAGTGCATGAAGAGATCAATTACTGCTGGTGTTAAAAAAGGGCCATGGCTGTATTAGATTGTAAAGAACATAACTCCTCATAAAGCTAGGATTACTTGTAGTTCCCAGATACAACCTGCTTCAGAAATCCCCAAGAAAGAAAACTGGAATCTCCTACTTCATATGGCATATTAGTGCTACTGGCAGTGAAAACTGGGTCTGCCCTGGTGACCTAAGTTCAACACAAGTGTTGAGGTATTGGAGGACATTCTGCAAGGAGACGTGCGCATAATACATGATTACTTTATGTCTTCTGTAGTTTAATCAGTTAATTCTTTGAAAGTGAGTAGGTCAAAGGAAGAGAAATCTGACAAGAGAAGGAAATATAAAACATAAAGTGGGTGGAATCTGCGGTGAGAGTAGATAAATCCCTATTTCTTATGTTGAAGATACTTACTGGATGGTTTCCTACAAGATACAGCACTATTCAAATACAAGGGAAGAATTCAAAATTATTCCTTCTTCAGATAAATCTTACAGCCAGTGTTATGAAGGAGTGGAGCAGCACCAGTTTCTGGTAAACTGGATTTCACTGGAAAGTATGATTTTGTCAGGAACATCACGGTATTTAAATTCTGAAAGTTCCAGGTCTGACGGGACGGAGCGATTTTGGGATGTCAGGCAGCATTTTGGTTAAAAAAAAAGGTAGGGCAACTGAACAGAGTGCTAGTCCCACCAAGTAGCTGCTGCATCTGCTAGGCACAATTTACTTTAGAAAGTGTCTTTGATGGCATATTAAAATTACAATTTTTCAGAAGTTTCATTTTTTTAAAATTTCTACTAATTTGGTTAAGTCTAGTTAAAAGTGAGGAGTCTGTTCCCTTCCAGATCAGTCTGCTTGTGACATCTGTTACACTCACTGTGTGCTACTACAGCTTCTGTATTCTCTTAGTCTGTGTCTACTGTATAGTTGTTCTTGACATTTAAGATTTTGACTATCACAGAATGGGATGAAGGTACAAATTTCCATGAAGGGAAACCTTGTTTTCAGGAATACGAATAATGTCTGCAGTGAATTGGGATGTAAAAAGAGACACAGGGAGGGAGAAGTGGAAGGGGGAGATCTTCCCCAAAATAACCTCTCCTACAGTCTTCCACAAAATTTCTTACCTGTCATCAAATTATGTGCCTTAAACACTAGGAAAATTGTTCATCTTCTTTCTATTATGTCATACAAATGGAAGCCATATTTCAATCCAAACTTTCAAAAGATTAATATAATTTTCAAATAATACAGTTCAAATAACATAAGAAAGTTTTCCCTGACTTTCCACTGTAAGGAATTAAATGTACAATACCTTATGGTTTTGGTTTGGCAAGTTTCCCAGTGCCTCGCTAGCATTCATGTGGAATGCATTTTATTTGAGCCATGGATTAAGAGGGGTGTATCTGACAATGCTGTGCACATTTTATTGCAGTGTATCTGTTGGAAACTAATCTGAAAATGTTTCAGTTGTCATCAAGCAAATAAAACTTCTGTACCCAGATGAATTGGTCTTCAAATCTTCTCTAAAACTGGAAATTATGTAGATAGAATTTCACTTCTTAAAAGAGATTTAGGCATCTGGCAAATTCATTTTCTCGTGTATTTTCACTTCATTAAAATTATGTAATTGCATCATACATTATAAGTATTCCATTCACTTCATTAAAAGTAACATAAGTATTAAAAGCATCTATTGCTTTTATAAGAAATAGTGTGTTCAGCAGGCCTAGAGAAGTGATAACCCCTGTATTCAGCACTGGTGAGGCCACATCTGGAATCTCATGTTTAATTCTGAGCCCCTCACTGGAACAAGAACACTGAGGTGATGGAGCATGTCCAAAGAAGGGCAACAGAGCTGGGGAAGGGGCTGGAGTCTTATGAGGAGAAGCTGAGGGATCTAGGGGTGTTTAGCCTGGAGAAAAGGAGGTTTATCTCTATCTACAACTACTTGAAAAGAGGCTGTAACAAAGTGGGGGTCATTTTTTTCCCCAAGTGACAAGCGATAGGAAAAGAGGAAATTGTCTCCAGTTGAGACAGTGAAGGTTTAAATTGGATACTAGGAAAAATTTATTCATGAAGAGGGTGGACAGGCATTGGAACAGGCTGCCCAGGGAAGTGGTGGAGTCACCATCCCTGGATATGGCACTTAGGGACATGGTTTGGAGTTGGAATGGTCAATGTTGGGTTAATGGTTGGACTTCATGATCTTAAAGGTCATTTCCAAACTAAATGATTATAGGTTTCCAAAGTGTTTGACACGATAAGAAACAAGGAAAAGCAAGAAGGGAGAAGTATAAAAAGAAGTAAAGGAGAAGGATAGAAATTTTCATTTCATCTTCCCACTGCTTCCTTTCTCTTTCCTCCTTCACTTTTTATCCTTTGGCTAAAAGGAGGCAGGACAAAAATCAGGATCATTATCCTGGATGTCAGGGGAGACAACTTGCCTGGTCTTTGGCAAGTTCAAGGATCTTATTGGAGGAATCTCATGAGATATGATCCTGCAAAGGAGAATGGTCCATGAGAACTAGATGATTTTTAAAGATCATGTCCTTTCCTCCTGCTCAGGACTCCCATCCCAACCATCAGAAAAATCAAAAATAGGTGGGAGCAGCAAAAGGAAGATCAGAGGAAACATGGACATGCTAATGGATGGGGCAGGGTACGTGGTGACAAGGACACAGAGAAGGCTGAAGTATTTGATGTGCTTTTTGGCTTGGTCTTTAATGATACAACTTACATTCAGCAATCACATGTACATGTGGAAAAGTCTGAAGCAAGGAAGGCTGGTCCCTGGAGAAAGAGGACCATGTTAGGGAACATTTAGAACTGGACATATATAAAACCTTGGGACCCAATAGGATGCACCCATGAGAGCTGAGTGGCCTGTCCTAAGCCACCAGTGTCAATTATTTCTGAAAAATTTCTGACAATCAGGGAAAGTTCATCTTTTATAAGGTCAGGAAGGAGGATTCAGTAAAATACAGGCTGGTCAGCCTCACTTATAACCCTGAGAAGAAGATGGGGAAAGAAATCCTGGAAACCATTTCCAGACACATGAAAGACAAGAAGGTGACTGTCAGCAGTCCACATGGATTTACAAAGGAGTTTTGGATCTAATTCTGGGCTTCCCAATGCAAGAGAGATACGGAGCTATTGCAGCAAGTCCAGTAGAGCACTGTGAAGATGATGAAGGAATTGAGACTGCTCTCATACAAGGGGACACCGAAAGGGCTGGAACTGTTCAATCTGGGGAAGAGGAGATGTCTAAATACCTGATGGAGAAAGAAGGGAGAGCCAGACTCTTCTCAGTGGTGTCCAATGGCAGGACAAGACGCAATCATCACAAACTGAAATGCAAGAAATTATATCTAAATGCAGGAAAATATGTTTTTACAGTGAAGGTGATTGAGGAGAGAAACAGTGCCCAGACATTGCACAGAGAGGTTGTAGAGTCTCCAGCCATGGGAATATTCACAACCTGACTGGCCATGATCATGAGCAACTGGCTCTAGCCTGCATGAAGAGGGAGTGGAATAAATGTCCTTGTTGATACCGTCTGTGAATCGATAATTCTATGATTCTTATCTTATTTTTTCTCTCTTGTTTTTTTCATACTGCCTTTTACATATCATACACATGCATATTTATTTTTCTAGATTTTTATATGCTCCTTATGCTCCTTTTTTAAAACTTTTTTTCTGTTTAGGAATTTTGCCCTTTTTCATGTTCTTGGAAAATAAATAGTACCCTTTTACCCTTACCTGTTTCCTCTCTCTCTATTCCAATCCATATGTATATCCACAGCCTTTTCTTGTCTATTAATTGCCTTTTCAAATCTGTCAAGTCAACTTATAGAACGCATAACATTTTGTATCTAAATTCCTACTTAACTGCATTTTTCTGCAGTTCTTGCATTCAGCAATACCAGCCCACACCACAGACCTTCTAGATACGTAGTCAACTTATATAAAGTTTCCAGTAGAGGCATTGACTTTAAACAGGTGGCATGAAAAATCTTTTTAAATTCAAACTCTGAAGTCAGTAAAGAGAAGAAAATTAAATCAATGTTTTAGAGCTGAAGTTATAAAAAACAGGTTATAGGGTGTTAATCTTTTTAGTGATTGTTTTTTCACTGACTACAAGCTTGAGCTGTCTCAGCCTCTGGGCTACTTTAAAGTCTTCACAATAAAGCTCATTCAGTTCTCACTAGACCTGTGAGCTTCATCAAATTTGTTCTGCAGTTTGATAGCTAAATTAATATTTTAGGAGCATATCCATTGTCTGTAACTAATGTCCTGTAGTGTGCTCGCCAGAACATTTACTTACTGCATCAATACTTCTTATAGACTGCAGAGCACACCAAATGATCCACATCCAGTTTGTGGTTATTGCAGTGTGAATCTGCCACCAAATCTTCAGAGTATACTCTCCAATTTCTTCCAGTGTAATGTGGATGGGGGAAGAGTGTGTTAGGGTACATTTATTTATCTGCACCATGAAAACAGGATTATATAGTCATAGTTATATATTGTATGAGAACTGGAATCTGAAAGTTTATCAAAATTGGTCTCTAATAAAATGCTCATTATTTTGATATGACTGGAAAGTTAGACTTAAAAAGCTGTTTATATTAGGAGCATTAAATCAGTTTTGGTTTGACAAAGTGACAAGGGATGTTTTAACTAGTATGTTTTCCCCTGTATTTTTTTATTGCTGACAGACCTGGACTTTAGTCTGATATAACTCCATTCTACCAGTAGAATTTCTATTTTGGCTCGTTTTGAACAAGTAACACTGCCTCTGTGTTTGAAGTCTTCGGGTCTGCATGTTTCACTTGGAGTTTTGCAAACCAGGAGGGGCTTCAAAGAATGATGAAGAATTATACCAGACCTGAAATCATAACAAAAATCCTGATGTCTTTAGTATGGTTTAAGTGGGAGCACAAAAAAGTCATTTTGAGAAACTTCTGGATGTTGTAATCATGGGTTTTATGAGTTATAATATTTTTTAATGGGTCAAGGCCATGCTAGAGCCCAAATTATCAAAAGAAACTGATGACTGATAAGGCTGATATGAGCCTGGTCTACACTTACACTTAACTGAAATTTGTAAGCTGATTAGAAGTATTAAAAGATTAGATTTATAACAAATATGACTATGTTAGCAAAATGCATGGAGGACACATTTATCAGACAAAATGTTCCCAAGAAAATATATTTTTAGTGAAGGAAATGAAGCTGATAAATTAAACCAGCAAAACAGTATTTTTTCTAGTTTAATTTGCATTTAAAATTGAATTCTAGTTTTAGATAATATCCTTATTCCTTGTCTGTGTTAATGCAGCTCCTATTTTCACTCACTGAACCCTGTTACACATCCTGGTTGATGGACTGGATACATTACAATTATTAAACGTAGCTTTTATTGTATCCTGATTATAAGTATATCAAAGTCTAACTTAAACAAACTAGACTGAGTCCTGTCTCGCTCACCACCACCTGGAGTGTCAATGAGAGCTTGCCAGCAGTCAGGCAGCCACTGTATGCCCAGTGCAGGGAAGATGCCTCAGTCCCGCTCCACTTCAGAAGCAGGACCTACCAGCACTTTTCACCACAGTCAGCAGTCGGCCCATTCCCTCGGGACCCAGTGCTTCACAGATCGCTGAGGACGCGCTGACTCTCCTATGGATCTCATGTCGTTTGCAGTGCAACTGTTTCCTGTGTTGAAAAGTTGAAAAGTTACTTGCGTTTTCTGCATTTATTGGTGTTTTTAAAAAAATAAGCAGAATTTATATTCAATTTAGCAAGCAATTCCCCTTGTTCTGTACTGAAGGCCTCTTCTTTTAATTGATTACCATTCTGCTAATTGTTATATCCTTACAAAAAGTCCTCATCATTTCAAAATCTGTCTTCTGGGGATTTTCACTGGAAACAAACGCACGCAGTTATTGTTGATCTTGAACACATTTTGATATGGTTCAAGAAGCTAATCGCTGTTTTATTTTCTGTCTTCAATACATAAATGTCGTGATTAGAAAATACACAACAATCTATTAATGATATAACTACCCTAAGCTAACCATGTGAGTGAATTAAAGGAATAACAGCTTTAACTATCATTCTCCCTGTAGTCTTATATTAATTAACATGAGCTCTTTTTCCCTAATTTAAATTTTTTGTAAATATAACCTTCCTCTTGCAGGTTTTTATTTGACTGATGACTGGTCATATTATCTCCTAACTGTTCTGGAATTTACCCAGCTAGGTTATTGAAAACCTAGCATTCCTGGTACTCGGTCAGCAGGCTATTCTCTTAGAAATCTAGGATGCAAAAGTCCAACACCTCCTAACTTAAAAGCATGGATTTAGAAATTTGTCTTTAACCCTTCTCTCTTTTTCCCCATCCCCCATCCCCCCTTGGCTATGGTGTGAATGATTCTACCATTTTTTCTGTAAGAATGGATAAATACCACTCTTTGGGCTATTGCCCTAATGCAATATTATGGAGGGCGGTAGGTGATACAGAGAAGAGTTACCATGCACAGGATGTTCTGCTATCTCAAACCCTAGTGCATTAATTAGGTAGGGTTTTGTGCTCTATCCCACAATGGGTGTTCCCTTATGCCATAGCTTCCAAGTTCTGCACAGAAAAATGCAGTGTACTTGTGTCAATATTACCTATAAATAGCAGACTCATTTAATTACATGCATCAAGTGCTGCACCAAAATTTAATCCTCCAACCATAAGACCCTAGGGCAAAATATCAGCATCTGACTCATAAACCTCAGTTACAGGTACTGAGATGAAGGCATGCTGTCTTGAAAGTGCCTAAAAATTATGTCCCACTTTAACAACTTTTTTTTTTTTAAGGAATTAACCAAATCACATTAAACCAAATAGATTAGAAATCTCTTTTGCTCTGCTATCAGCTGTCACCAAGACCAGATTAATTTTCAGGCATAAGTCTGTTAAAGATAACTTTCTTCAACAAGTCATGTCTTGCCTTTGCTAATATATCATTTGGTTTATTTACACCTTATTGTTCACCATGAATTCAGGTATAAAAGGCACACCTTATTTGTTCGCTGTGTTTTCAGAATCATTGCCATGAGAAGACATAGCAGCTTCTTCTCCTTTTGTACAGCAGTATCAATCCTCCAAGACTCTGGCTCTGCTGCGTAACATAAGCAGACAGTAACTTCTTGTCCTCTTTAAATGGCCTGTTGAGTTTTTTCTTAATAATGAAGTCCATCAGCTGGCTTTTAAAGTCTGGTCAGAACATAATTTATATAGCTCTAGAGTATCTGATAAAATTAGGAGCTGTTTATCCTTTCTCATTCCAATTATTTACAACTCTGACTACATCATTCCTTTCTGTGTTATTTACTTCAAATTTTTCAATGACTCTAATTGGATGAGTCTCAATAAATTTAGGAGAAAATATTTAAATGTTTGTATCCCAGCTTTCCTCAGAAAAAAGTTATGCCTAAGGCCTTATTTCTGCATCTTTAGTGATCCAGTTGCCTCAATATCAGCAGTAGAGTATCTTAGCAGAATGATAAAAAAGAAGTAGAAATAGAATCCTTTGCAATCTTCATATACTATCTACCTCCATATGTTGAGATGTTGGTGATGACTGGGATAGGACAAAAAGAAAAAATGCTACCTTCATTTAAGGTGTGATTAAAAGTAATCCCAAATTATAGTAGACTGTGCAAGCTGATCCCCAGAAGCTCCTTGTTTTTTAAGTCTTAGAAGCCAAAGCAAAGATGAAAATAAAGAGTAAAGAAAAGGATATGGGAGATGAGCAGTCAACACATTATCTGAGGCTTTTCTTGGTAGTGCACAAGCTATAAGTGTGAGAAGGGAGGAAAAGGGACAATGATGAGGCAGAGGGAGGGAGAAAAGGGCATGGACGGGTCAAGCACATGGTGCCAATGGGGTTATGGTTTGGTTTCCTCATCAGAGGATGCCATAGAAGGCTGAGAAAACTGAGGCCGCTTCTGCTCATTGGCCATGAAAGCACTGTAGTAGCACCGACCCGCACCCGCCAATGGAGGGAGGTGGGATGAGGAGGTCTGGAGCAGCAGCTATAACCTTCACACACGAAACCCACCAGGTGGGCTAAACAGAACCTACTCCTGCTGGACTAACACTGCCTACTGCTTCCCCTCTGCTCCTTGTGCACTGGGCAGGGCTGTACACCCTGCAAACAAGGAAGCGGATCCAGCATTTTCAGTTCAGAAAGGTCAGGGTTGCATAATAGCTTAACCAGCATTGAACACCCAGGTTGCAAGATAGTATTGGATTTCAGCACATGGTGTTTTGGTCTCCCGGGCCTGACAAACTAGTACAGGTTGAAATACTGTTTCTGAGTGATAGGAGGATATCCATGTGCAGGGAACAGTGTGTCACTGTTTTTTGCTTTTAAATATGCTTTGCATTTCATTCATTTGCAATTGCTTTCTCAGCATCATATAAATGAATCAGAATAACTGTGACTCAACAGGAACAGCATAAGCTTGGCTGCTCTAATATCTAATGTTTCTCACAGAACCAGTACTCATCAGTTTTACAACAGAGGGAGATGAGACATTGCCAATCAATGGTCTTCTTTATATGCATCATATCCATCTTGCAGGTGGCACCAATCCATCTATTGCGCATGGTAGGTGTGCTGTGAACTTTGTTTGGAGAGCAAAATCTGTTCAAGGTAAGAGAGATACTAGGGATCCATACAGCTTTTTCCTGCTTTTTAAAGCAATGGCAAGACATGCAAGGAAACAAGTTCCGAGATTCTTGTTCCTAATTCCTATGTAGCTTTACTCTGGGGTTTTTTCGCTATTTTGCTCTGTTTAACAAGGAGTGCCTTTAGCATTCAAGTTTTACTTGGAGCATATAGATTGTATCACAAGGAAACATAGACTGGATACAAGGCTGATTCAAACATTTAAATTAACATAATGCAAGAAATTGGTTTTCTTTAAACTCCTAGTCTCCATTCACAGACGTGCAGTTATTTCTTTCAATTTTGAGGAACTCAATGGAAAATTTTAGGTTGCCTTTTGTGTATCTGGAATTTTCTGGGTTAAAAAAAAACTTTAAGATCTTTACTAACAAAAATGTTGAGGACTGGAAGGCAATGGCTATTTCTTATTTCCAACAAATTAAAAGCACAGAATCCATTTGTAAGCATTGCTGAGCCAATGGCAATTGTAGGTCTGTTAGAAACAAGGAAACGAGAAACCCTATGGATGTAATTGCAGCTCTCTGCCTACCTTGAAACCTAGCATAGTATGACTTGTTTACCAAAGATCATGGATTTGAAAGACCCAGCTCATGCAGGCTGGAACAACCACATTCTCGTCACTTAAAAACAAATTCTAGAAAGGGAAAAAATATTTTCTCAAAGTTATACAACACCTAGTTTGTTTAGAGTATGTTTTAAGTTTGATTGCAGCTTGTCTTGAGCAGTAAAGCTATTAGAGTAGTTAAAGTAACAGAATGAACAAGCTAACACTTGCTAATAAATAATCATTAATAGCTGATTAATAAGCTATGTTATGATCTGCCTTGGAATGTGATGAAAGATATGAAAGGAACTTGATGCCTTATCCATTGAGCAGTCCAGACACAAATTCTTTTGTTCAGAAGTAAACAATGAGAGTAAAAATACTCTCTCAAGTATCTATGAGAATTTAGTTGCATTTTGTTTTGTTCAAAGATTACAATGATTCCAGTCAATAATCTCTTCTTTATATTCTTTGACATGAAAAGAAAAGGGAAGTTCAACCTGTATTTCTTTCAGATCTCATTCAGGTCAAGCCACTGTTGAGATGGAGGAGTGCTTATTTATATCTGTGCCATCAGAGTGAGCGCTGATAAAACTGGAGCTCCTGACTGTTTGAAAAAGTGATCACTACTGGCCAAGTGAATATTTCACCAAGAATGACAGCTTTCAGTGACACATTATTTTCACAGCATTTTACATTTGAGAGATATCTTAAATCTTTTGCTGGTCATGATTCAAGCAGTGAGAAGTCAGATCCACTCAGCTCATACATTCTGGACCAGATTGCTTCATGGCTGCTTTCTGTGGTTATTAATATTTAATGCTAGAAATATTCTGTTCCCATCTCTATAACTTACACAAATATGGTGGTCTCACATATAATAGAATAAGCACCTGTCAGGGCAGTTGCTTTCATATGTTGCTTAGCATTAAAGCACACAGATTACCTCATCTCTGTATTTTTGTACCTAGGACAAAGAATATGTGTGTTGTAGATTAATTTATGCAAGTGATCCCACAGGTTTTTAATATTTTCCCTTTCCTCATAGCATCCTGGCAACATTCTAAAAAACATATTGCTTTGTCTCAAAAAGCTGCTGAGTCCTTCTTTAATTACTTCTGTTGATATCCTCACAATGAGATCCAAAAGGAAAGTATTTTTCTATGGTATATAGTTTCCTTCATTGTGCAAAATCTTTCTGAAAAGATTCAAGTCACTTTGTCATGATAAACTTATTTCAGGTATGTATGCTTTCACAATTCTTTGCAAGACAATTGGCAATAGAGCAAAACTTTTGGTTTTTCTTGGCGTTTCAATAAAATATAACATTTTTGTAAAAAAATGCATGGGTATGCAAGGAAAGTTTGCATTTCATTTCAGACGTGAATTTAGAAGACTCTTTTACTATCATTTTCTTATTTAAAATTTTTCCATGCCTGTCATTAATGCCAGGATGTAGCCTCAGATATGAGTATGTCATTTTCGTCATCCACAACAATGTGTAACAAAACATTGTATTATTGAGGCATACTGCTCCCCGGGAATTTTGGGTTTTGTCTTTTTGGTTTGCATTTTGGATTTGGGTTTTTGCTTTTTAACAAGTTGAATCAAAGCATTTGTTATCAGCCAAAATCTCTGAAGCAAAAATATTCTACCTGGCTAAAATCTTTGACTATTTTGTATTGGATTAAGGTGGGGGGTTTTTGTTTGGTTGGTTGGTTGGGGGCTTTTTTTGTTGTTTTTTCATTGTTTTGGTTTTTTGGGTTTTTTTTGTTTTTTTGGTTTTTTTTTTTTTGGTTGGTTTTTTTTTTTTTGGTTGGTTTTTTTTTTTTTGGTTGGTTTTTTTTTTTTTGGTTGGTTTTTTTTTTTTTGGTTTTGGGTTTTTTTGTTTTAGTTTTTGGGAGTTTTTTGTGTTTTTTTTTTTCCCCGACATGTCCCTGGGCATCTAAACTGCCTCATGATTGATGTTAAAAAAAGGACCTTTTCTTTAGCTGTATTTAATCCATGCAAGGAGGAAATGCTAGGTTTTAGATTTTCCATGGGGACATCCCCTTTTACTGTATGAAAGAACAAAACAGTGTAGTAGAGAGAGATAAGACCTTGGGGGTGGAACGCTTGGATTGTTTTCCTAGCCATTTCTGCAAGATTTCACTCCTCCGTGCTTCAACTTCACCATCTGGAAAAAGGGACTAATGGTACAGACCTCTTTTGTAAAACAAACAAGCAAACAAAGAACCTCTTTGAATTCTCCTGGTGAGAACACAGCTACACAGAGGGAGTTTTATTATTATCAGCATTATCGGCTGTGCTCCACAGTTGTACAAATCCTGCAGTAATCACTTCCTTCCTTGTTTTTTTTCCAGAATAGAGAGGCCGAGGCTGTTTAAAATGCCAATGTTATGCAGAGGATACGCCTGCATTCTTGTTTGTCTAGAATGCCATGTTTCTCACATTAAAATTTATGAAACAAAATTCCAATTAATCATGTCGACAGAGTGGATTTTGTGGGGTACCAACACGGAATGCATAGTCCTCAGTTATCTGGCCCTCAGATTTGCATTCCTCTGTCATACCAAGCTTCAAAGAAGACACTTCCTTTAATTTTGTTCTTTGCAGAAATTGTAATTGATAAATCCATAGAAAACAACTGGCCTTTAGGACTCCTAAGGGATGTTATGGGCTTTTTTAAAAACTTATTTTAAACAAGATCTTCAAATTTTTTGGGTGGTATTATTGGCTACTCTATTTTTCTTCTTAGTAAAACCCTCTCCCTTCTCTGGACCAAATATATGAAATTGATAGAGAACAGCTGCTGTTCAGTCTGCTGGAGTTTTATAACATGTTATCAAACCCTTTGAACACAGCTGGTAAACAGACACTCCTCAGAGCATGCATGCCAGCAGCTCTTTGTGTTGAAAAGGTAAGACAGTCATTTGTGGGGAATTCTGCTAAAGCAGTACAGATACTGTCAGAAGCCTTACATGCAGGGATTGTATGTTCTGCATATACGGGGTTCAACCAGAGGTTGACAGTCACATGTGAGATGGGAGATCTGAACCAGAAGTGATGTCAACTTCCACAAAGGAATTTACCTGGAATTACAGAACTTTAGCAATGAATCTTTGAACAGGTTTTCTCTCTGAACTGTCTTTATAAGAAGCATTGGGAAAAGGCCAGTGTACTGCCGGGATATTACTATGTAAACATGGAGTTATTGTGTGATTGCCCAGAAATCCTGAGTACTCAGAGGAGGTGGTCTGTTGACAGGGGTGTTAATCTTGGTTTATATGGTTGTCTATCCCCTGTGGCTTTCCGCTACATGCAAGTATTCCTGCAAAGCAAGCAACACTGAGGTCCTAAGGGGATTTCTGGAAATATGGCAGCAGTTTTCTAGGCAGAGCAGAAATGCTTTGAATACACTGCTGAAATGGGGTGGCAGCTTCGCTCTGCCTAAGGGATCCTCTGATCACAGACTGCAAAAACTGCAGTTTCTCTGGCAGCCACTACAGCTGTTTCCAACAGAAACAGTGTGGCTGTCCTTTGTGGCCAAAAAGTAGAAATAGCAGGGCGCTCTGGCAAGTTCCTGGAGCCAACTGTGCTTTCTTGTGGACACCACCCAAAAGCATGAGACTCACAGGGTTGTGAGTGTTGTCAGCTCTCTCATCCTGAAACTGAGCAGACTCTTTAGCTGGGAAGTAAATATACCCAAGAGGTCTATTGCATTGTCAGATGCATTTACCACCTGTGAAAAAACCGTGCTTGCTGCTGCTGCTGTGTTGCAAACATTATGTGGCAAGGCTGCTGAATGACTTAAGCAATGACGTGACTGCTCTACCACATTTTCCAAGGTGGTAAACCAGAAAGGAAAGTGTGCATCATTTAAGAGGTGTTGTTGGGACGTCTGGTTTTCATATAGATAAAAATAGATACTATCAAATGACTACTCTGTAGGCTACATGATATTATTTTGTTCCCAGTTGATTATCTGCCATATCAAAACATCCACCGTCGTGCAGGCATTAGGCTCTTTTCTTCAAAGGCAGGAGTGGAATCCTTGATATATAATAAAACATGCAAAGGGCCAATAGGATGTACCTTTTGCGTATCAGCCTGGTCAGGCTACTGTTTTACGTACTTGGGTGCATAATTCAGATTGATCAGCCAGCTCCATACTGTGAGATGGCAGATTTGGTCCACTGCTCCCAGCCCTTTGGAGACAGTGAACCGCAGCTGCTATGAAGCAGTCCATAAGGAAAGCAGAGTTTAAGTTGCTTTCAGAATGGATACATAATCAAATGTTTTGGGATACTTCATATGTGGGTTGATCTGGACCAAAATAAAAGATCTTAGTTATTTTCCCAGTAGGAGATTCAACTTCTCTACATAGTTAGGAGATTCCTTGATTTTACTTTTTTTTTTTCCTATTTCAGAAACTGAAATAACTTTTCCAGTTATTGCTGGAAAAGCTTACTTCTAATAAGTTTGAAGCAGGCAGGGAAAATATGGGGAAAGATGCAATACTGTGCAAAAATGTCAGTCTTTGGGTCATATTTGAGTCATATTGGCTTGAGCTAGACTAATTCATGATGTAAATCTAAAATTCAGTGAGTGATCCAGTTGCTGGAATGTACTTTGCTTTCAAAGGAAAGGTTAAAGATCTTAATAGTCATAATGCTCCTGCATGTTAAGATTCTGGAGAAACACTAATGATGCTAAACAGAAAGTTTCCAGCTTGTTCCACCACATCAGTCTAATTTCCAGAGAAGCAGAAGCAGAAGCAGAGAAATTTGTTTTGCATATGTTCAGAGAAAAAATTACTTATTGCTTTGTACAATGAAAAAAGAAGTCGAAAATCAGCAGAGAAAATGGTAAACAGTAGTCAGCTGTAAACCCAATAGTGGGAACAGAAGGAGGAAAATTATGAAGAACTTAGCAAATTAAAGAAAGAAACCAAATGCGGTTTAGATAATATATCATATGGATTGTAAAACAGCATTAACGTCTTGCTTTGTCCAGCTGACAACATAAGGCAAACAAAGCCTTTCTTCCTTCTATAAATTGTTCATTGTTCTTGTAAATGAACAATAGCTATAAGCAGATTGAGGAAGGCTATCAATGCAGTATCAGATCATGATCACATTTACTGAAGGATGAACAAGAATTGCCTCCAGCCCCTCAGAAGTGTTATATACATTTAGCAACAATGGCAAGACTGTGCCAGAATAAATTACTTATGGAAATCTATGAAGCCCATAAGGCTATATTTTTGCCAGTTTGTGTGTCTGAACAAGCAATTAGAGTCTTCAGCCAGACAGGGATTTTTCCTTTAGCTTAAAATGTAACTAAGAGCCAACAATTCATTGCATTTGCATAGGGAAAAGACTTAGATATGTTTTCGGGTTCTGTATGGTTAAAATGCTTGTCTTGACAAGTTAATTCAGCCATAAGCATACTGCAAATAATGTGCAAATCTCTTCTTCCTTATTTGCTGAGTTACTTAATCTGTTTTTTCTTTTAAACTTACACTTGATCTGGTTTTCTACGCTTCTTTTACCAACAGATAAAAGACGATTTCTGTTTGCCATCTAAAGCCTTTCAGCTAGCAAAACAATTACTTAAACTCTACCTTCATCTGACATAGCTGTTGACGCAATATGTGGAAATTTACAGGTGCTGCCAAGAGTCACAGGGTTCACAGAAAGCACAAATACTGAGAATACACTTATCAAAGTAAGCAGGAGAGAAAAACAGTAGAATACATAGATACTGAAATGTATCTTGCGTCTAAAAAAGAAGAAACCCCCACGTTTCATGGAGATGTTAGAATAAGAAATTCTGCCTCCCACAAAGGCTTGAAAAGAATTTATAAAATGCTTAACTGTGGACAATCACAGTTTTCAGTGAAGTCAGTGATAAGCCTGTCTGGATCATCTACCTAATAACATAGAGGTAGGGCAAAGAAATTATCTAAATTTAGCAATAGTGGGGCAACCCACCCGTGTTGGTAAGGAAGGGAGTTGATACGTGATTTCAGGTCAACGGCCGGAGTCTGGAGTAACTTCACTGAGGTTCCATGGAAAAGGGGACTTCCTTCATGGCCTTGGATTTGACCACATGCTATATGTCCTCATTTCAAACTCATGAAGGCCCTTTTAAACCCCTCTTTTGCACCAGCTTGCATAGTCATCTTTAAGCTATCCTGAAGACTCTGACAGGAAAATATACAGAGATTACCAGTATAAAGCAATTATTTTTTGGCTAATGCACAACATTTTAAAAAAGCATAGCTCAGATTTACTGAGCTATTTGTGTAAGTGTTAGTGTGCTCAGTATCCTGGATAGGGCAGCTTTAATAAAGAAAATGTTAACTACACCCCTAAATGTTACATTATCATTACTGAAATGGAGCACGTTATTCCCGATGACCTGTTTGGTCATGACCTTCTTTTGGCAATGACTGAGTGCAGAAATCACTGCTAGAAGGAGAGGCGATCAGACCTAAAATGCTTGTGAAAATACCTATGAAAAGCAGCATAACTTTGAACTGAGACAGTCTGTTGTTTGGTGCGTGTGTTTTCCTATTCAAGCACCACATGGCTGTACTGATCACAGGAAAGAACAAGCTTCAGAATGGTGTTCATCTGAGTTTTGTGACTATTTTAATTTTTTGTTTGTCATTTCTGCCCTTTCCTAACACATTGAAATCTGGGGGGAAACAATAACTACTGTGACTTTACTTGTTTAGTATGCTTTCCTACTTATATACCTTCCTGATTTCTTAGAATCATGGAACCATGCAATCACTTAGGTTGAAAAAGACCCTTGAGCTCATTGAGTCCAACTGCTAACCTAATACTGTCAAGTCCATCAGTAAACCATACCCCAAAGTGCCACATCTATACATCTTTTAAACACCTCCAGGGACGGTGACACCACCACTTGCTTGGGCAACCTGTATCAATGTTTTACAATCCTTGCAGTGAAGATTTTTTTTCTAATATTCAATCTAAACCTCCCCAGGTACAACTGGATGCCATCTCGTCTTATCCTGTTTCTTGTTACATAGGAGAAGAGACTGATCAACCCCCACCTTGATACACTTTCTTTTCAGATATTTGGAGAGAGTGGTAAGGACCCCCTGAACCTCCTTTAATACAGGTCCCTGAGCTGTTCCTCGTAGACTTGTGCTCCAGACCCTTCTCCAGCTCTGTTGTCCTTCTCTAGACTCGCTCCAGTACCTCAATGTCCTTCTTGTCATGAGGGGCCCAGAACTGGACATGGCACTCAAGGTGTGGCCTCACCATTGCAGAGTACAGGGAGAAAATCACTGCCCTGGTCCTGCTGCCCACACTCTTTCTGATACAAGCCAGGATGCCATTGGCCTTCTTAGCCACCTGGGCACACACTGGCTCGTGTTCAACTGGCAGGGACTAGCACTCTCAGGTCCTTTTCTAACAGGCTCCTTCCAGCCACCCTTCCCTAAGCCTGTAACTCTGCATGACACTGCTGTCACCTAAGTGCAGGACCCGGCACTTTGCCTTGTTTAACTTCATACAATTCTCCTTAGCCCTTGTTTTGTTGCTGATGTAGCTATAGAAATGTTTTTTATTGTCTTTTATGCCAGTAGCCAGATTAAGTACTTGCTGGGGTTTGGTTCTTCTAATTTTCTTCCTGTATAACCTCATGACATCCTTGTAGTCCTCCTAAGTTTCCTACTCCCTTCTTCAAAAGATCATACTCTTTCATTTTTTCCTGAGTTCCAGAAAAAGCTCTCTGTCTGTCCAGGCCAGTCTTCCCCACTGACTCATCTTTCAGCTCATGGGGGCTGCCTGCTCCCGTGCCTTCAAGATTTTCTGCTTGGAGAACATCCAGCATTCTTGGACTCTTTTGCCCTTCAGGATTGTCTACCAAGGGACTCTGTCAACCAGGCTCCTAAACAGGCCAAAATCTGCCCTCTGGAAGGCCAATATAGCCATTCTGCTGACATCACTCCTTATTTCTCTGAGAATTTTATGATTGCTGTGCCCAAGATGGCCTCCAGACATCACTTTACCCACCAGTTCACAGATGAGAGGCCCAGCGGGCGCCTTCCCTAGTTGCATCCCTCACCAGCTATGTCAGGAAGCTACCTTTCACACAATCCAGGAACCTTCCAGACTGTTTCCTCTCTGCTGTGTAGTGATTTGAACAGATATCTGCTAAGTTGAAATCTCCCACAAGAACAAGAGTTAGTGATTGTGAGACTTCTCCCAGGTGCTTATAGAATTTTTCATACCTAGGCTAGGTTTAGTCAGGACTTGGAAATCTCTGAAAAAGGCAGCTGTCCAATGACATCCACAAAGAAAAAACCTTACCTGATTTGTCCTGCACATGGCTAGAACAGATGGTGTGTACTGTCAAAGTTAGAAAACTCCATGTTGCTGACTGGGGAGTTCAAACTGTATCAACACTGTGATTTGGAAAACTCTTTGTAGATTGCATCAGGAAACCTGTGGCTTTATATGCTGCAATATTTGTTTGTATGAGAAATGCCCAGGAGAAAGTAAGGCCTTGAATTTCTTGCATCTCTCTGGTGGCACAGATACAACAGGAGTAAAAGAGCAAGACTCATATGAAGTCTGCAAATTTCAGTGTTGGTTGACCGCTCTGTAATCCTTGTCAATATCTTTGACAAACCTTATGGTATTGCAATTTTCTTGATGACATTTGAAGGTGAGAAAGGCTGGAGTTATCAGTTTGATATGTCATTCAGTATATCAAAATAGTCAAGCAATCTGCCTGTGGATATTTTACTGTGTTACCGTGCTCTGCAATCAGAACTGGCATAATTAAGAATAGTGGATATCTAATGGGAAACACAGATTTTAATCGAATTGTTTACTGCCAGGGCATCTGGAGAGTTTTCACTTGCCTGGTTTTTGGTTTCAAGGGGAATAGATACAACAAAGTATTCTCCAGGATATTGTTTGGTTTCATGAACATACCTTCACTTTAAAATTTTCAAGAGCTTATGCAGAGGGGAGTAATGAAGAAAATGGGTTTTAAAGTCAGTTGTCCATCATAGAAATGAGTTTTGTAGTTTGTGGGCCCAAAAAATATAGATATTTGCCAAAGACTTTTGAAATCTATCTGGGAGGTGTCTCAGCACTAAGGACTGCCTCTAATAGAGGGAAAAGCATAGACCTGGCATAGTACTGTAATTTGAAACACCCTACTAGTTGATGGAAAAAGTAAAGGGTTCTCAATGTTTTTCCATCAAAATTCACAATACTTATGCCCTATGGGCACTGTAGAGATGCAGTAATTTTTAACTGAGCACTTGAGATTTCTTCTCTCAAGTTACTCAGGCAAGAAAAGATTTTTCTGCATTGCCTGGCTTAGACTGCAGTGCAGTGCATCAAAGGGAGAACATCTCCTCAGATTAATGAGCCACTTAAATTCCTAAACTGTGTGTCTGTGTGTGTGTCTGTGTGTGTGTGTTTGTATCTTTTCCTCTGAGACATTTAATACGTAAATAACAGCTGCACTCCAGTTCTTTAGTCCTGCCCAATTGTCAGATCTGTAATCAGCATGCTAGAGAGAACATGCTAGCTATGGGACTGTTTTTGTGACTGATAAAGCCATTGTAGGATCCTATCTTAAATGACAGCTATTTGTCTGAGAGGGGAGAAAATACAGGATGATGCTGGACATATTTTAATTGCTAAACATGGTTTGATTGTTCTGAAGGTTCCCTGGCTGTGATATGTACAGTACTTGTGTGAAGTGTGTTGTATTACACACCAGTGAAAAATGGCCAAACCCTCTTATCAAGACATGTACAAGTTTTGGTGCAGAGCGAGGCATTAGTCCTTAAAACCATATTGTTTAGAGGGTACATCAACATGCCCAGTGTTAGTACGGCAGCCTGGCACACAAATGATGACACCCATCCGCTGCCTGCAGCTGAGGATAAATAACACAATGAAGGTAAGATTAAGCAAGTAGTCAGAGCGATTCACCAACTGGATTAGCAAAACAAAAAAATCCATGAGGCTTTCCATGACCTCCCACAGGCCTTTGTTTTCCATGGAGCTGAGAGTGCATAATTTCCAGTGGACAGTGTGAAACAATGCAATATATTTTCATGGAGTGAGGGGCAGTCTGAGACATAACCCTGCTACTGCCTCTGGTCAGTACGGCCCATCCCTCAGTCACACCCCACTTCTGCTTTTATACAGAAAGGAGGATTGGAGGCTACAAAAAGAAAGATTTTGGATTGCATGTTGATTGGAAGTGAAGCCCCTCTGCCAGGGATTTCAGGTTCTAGCTTGGCTTAATTGTGCATGTGTGTTTTTTCTCCCTGTGAATTTTAATGCTTTGGTTTGAGTTCAGCCAAATCTGGCAAAATAGAGCAGCCTTGATAGTAATCATGTTTCATGAAGAAGGTTCTCTGGGCAGAGAGAGGAAACACTATTAACGCCTTCACTAACTGAACTGCTCTGGCAAGAGTCATGGGCATCCAGAATGAGAGAATCCAATCAATGAATCTCAATCCATAAGAAAGTGTACGGGATGACTCCTCAGCCATCAGATTTGCCTCTCACATTCCAAGCTGAAATGGTGGTTGGATGATCGAGATCCACAGCAGAGAAAAGAGCATGAAGATGTGGAAGAAGAGGGAAAAGACAATACACAGAGAACAACCAGTGGGAATGATGAATTTCTAGACCTTGTAAAATCAGGACAACAATGGGATCCAGAACTGCATCTGTATTCAGATCTTACAGGCTTTAGCATAGCTAGAGATTAAAGAAGAAAAAGCAGACAAATATTGTTTCCGTTATTTCATGAGGTAGATGAGAGGTGAGAAGTGGATAAAGCATGATTGCCAGTAATAACAAAGTCATTGAAACTATTGATAAGGTAATTTCATGTAAACTGTGACCCAAGACAAACTAAGCCTTAAAATTCAACTGCTTTACTTTACCTGTGGCCAAGAAATAGAGGGGCAACCAAAGCACATTTCAGAGCAGGGATATCTGATATTTTCGTGTAACTTTGGAAGGATTTTTAAATTCCTTAGCTGAAAGACAGGATCATTTGTTGTACTTGTGACTTCAGCATGCAGGAATTATTATTGAGAAAAACAGATACACTCTCCAGAAATGCTTTTGTAAAGTGGGGACAAAATATGGAGAAAGGATTAAATTCATGACAGACACTTGAGCAAAGGCAATAAGCACTACAAGAAATCTAGGAGTGGGGCCAGAGGGAGTCTTACTCTTCTGTTGCAGAACCACTGCTCAGAGCAAAAAAAAGAGTACTTAGGGTGGAAGAAGGTGGGAACTGAAAGGCATCATATGTACTTTCTTCTGATGAGCAGCAAAAAATAAAAAAACAGGAAAAAGACAATACATACAGGGTGTAGAGATATACTGCAGGAGGGCACATGCAATATGACTGGAGACACTCTTTGTGTGTCCACTGGAGCAGGTGATTTTCTCTCGGGTTTGAAGCTGGCAGGTGGACACCCAGTTCTTTCTTTCTTTCTTTCTCTTTCTTTCTTTCTTTCTTTCTTTCTTGCTTTCTTGCTTTCTTGCTTTCTTGCTTTCTTGCTTTCTTTCTTTCTTTTTCTTTCTTGCTCGCTCGCTCTCTCTCTTTCCTTCTTTTCCTTCTTTCTTTCTTTTCTTTCTTTTCTTTAACTGTGGCTCTCATGGAGCAACAAAGAAGGGAAGATCTGCTTTTTTACCCAAACCTCTCAATACACAAAAGTATTTTCTGTTTTAAGCCACTTACCCAAAACTGTGATGTTCCACGCAGATTTCGCTCTGAGGTGCTGATGCAAAACTTACTAAAATAAACAGACAGATCTTGCCCACAGTATGTTGTGGGTTAATATGGCATGTCTACAGTGTCGGCCACGAACGGGTATGATCTTGTTCTCAAGTTCATAGTCATATCTAGTACACACAGTAGACATAAAAATATTAACTCAAGCATATATCCCCCTGTGGACAGAAAGTCTAGATCTCTCCCAGTGAGTTTAACAGCACCAGGGCTCTGACCTCTGTATGATAATGCAAATGTCTTTAAGTTTACTTTTTGCATTGTCTTCAGCACAGCTTTACCCTGGGTAACATTCTCACAATTTCCAGCTTTCCAAGACTGTTCCCAAATTGCAGTTTGGATGTTGATAAGAAGACTTACGTGGTTCACGTGGTTTAACGAGTATGTTGCTGGACAATACTAGCTGTCATCAGGAGCAGAGAATAAGACTTGACCCTGCTTGGTCTCCTGGTAAAGATACAGGCTGAAAGAGAAAGGTCAATCATGGCGACCTTGCATGTCAGCATTTGACCCTGCAGGTCAGCCTCAGATGAGCTGTCTCACTAAACCCCTCTCCAGATGGGGGTACTCCTAGATCAGGTACTTCTGTACACTGTGTAGAAGCTCTGAACAGAGCAGCAGCCAGCACACAGGCTCCTGAAGGCTTGCATGGGCAGCCATAGAGACATAGTCGTCTGCTCTTCGCACCTCACAATGTGAAACTGCATGGAGGAAAAAGAGCATTACTAACCATAACATATCATCACCAGCTATTAAAATGTATGCTGAGCCTGGCTGCACAGAGAAAAGAAATACATTTTTGCCTCTCTACTTTTCCTCAAAGAGTTACTTCTGCCACTGAACTTACCTAAGTGCAGTGGTGACACCCGGCCTGGAAACCCCCAGGCAGTCTCTGTGCTGCTCAGAGGGCTGACACAGGCTATGGCTCAGCCAAAGTGTGCTATTTCAATAACAGAAACCAAACCCTGTGGTTGAAAAGAGATGTTTCTTCCAAGTGTTGGAGAAGACAGTTGATATTTGTGAACTTAAAAAACACATCAACTTGCCGTGAGGCCTATGAAAAATAATCTCATTTTCTTGAAAACAGTCTTTTGATTCCTGTTGGTTAGATGAAATGCATTTGCCAATATTTTGAAGTTACCTTTTGGTTTGTTTTCAAAGATAAAATGTTTTTTAAAAGAACTGTAAACGGAGTTCTAGAGTTATTTTTCAAAAACTAAATTATCTTGGGAATTGTTTATAAACCTCCTCCAAAACATCACAAAATTGAAATAAGGATAGTAATGAGCTCAGTGGAGCTCACTAAGCCTAGCTCATCCAAGTCTGCAGTGATCTGTGAGCTGGTTTTTCTTTACTTTTCTCCCTTAGAAGCTCTCAAAATATGGCTCCAACATTTTCCAGATATGAATGGCATGCCCTTTAATTTATTTATTTTCTTCATACTGTTTGCTCAATTTATTTCAATGTTTTATTAAATCTTTAGTATCAAATAATTAAGATTTGTTAAAAATATCTACCCCCACAACAAAACCTTCCAAATGTGTGGCACTGCTCACTTGGCTGCTATTTCTGTGAGTTTTAGAAACTGCTTTTTGCAAAGGGCATGTTTTTTGGTGTTGGGAAAGATCAATGCAATTGGTCACACATGAAAAGGCCTTTTAAATTCATTGTTTCCAATTATAATAGCAATTGTGGAGAAAGGTGTCTTTTTGCATGGAAATTTATCCAGTAGACATTTGCCAAGAATCTATTCATGCACTTTTGTACCTCTGCTTAAAACATTCTTTGACTCAAAGGAGTCCTTGAAAAATTGGGCTGGTAACTTAGAAGCATATTTTCAAGTTATAAAAGCACAAAGCCTTCTGGTGAGTGATGGTGTTTGACTGATCCTTCTGTATGTAAAGTCTACGCTTCAGATAAAGATAATATTAATTAGTTTCTCCAAATGCAAGCTTCAAAGCATGAGCAGAGCTCCTGAGAAAACTTACAACATCATTCGCTTGGTATTTTGGCAGCTGTCTTCCATTTCTTATATTGGAAGTAATTTTACATATGAGAAGAAGCAACACTAGTGCTTCCAGAAAAGGAAATGAGACATCTCCATTCTAAGTACATTTGCCTCCTCTATGAGAAATTAAATAGCTTCTTCCTCCCTGTGCTGTGCTTCCAATAAAAATGACCTGAAGACCGCAGCCCAGAAACACCATGCAGAATGTCATAATTGTCAGTGTTATTGTGGTGCTATATCTGTGATTCTTCTGCATCTTTCTTTTGAAAGATCTTGGTTTACTCTGCAGGCTGGAATATTTGGGCTTGTGTATAGGTAATGGAGTTGAAGCCAGGACTTCTCTGGCTACTCAGATTAGTGTCATATTGGAGGTTTCAAAACTTAAAACATATTTGGACATTCAGGCTACTGCATACTGCTGCAATATCATAACAAAATCAATTTAAGTAAATTGATGTACATTTGGGTAGCAGCCCAAAATTGCTAGCAGTGTTTTCCATTTCTGGGCAAACTTTGAAACATGTAAATAAAAGCAGTTACAAATAGAGGAAAAAAGAAAAAAATTCTTTTAGTCTTGTTTTATTATTTATTTGGTATAAAATGAAAAGTGTTGGACAATTGTAATTACCAGTGTTGTAAATAGCACTGTCTATAATGATGCTATTAGATAATCCTCGTGGGAAACAGAAGTACTTTTTATGGAGATGTGCTAGTGACTCTTTTATGTTATCTTCCATTCTAGAAATAAGGCATTGTTTGTTTCACTGAAAAGGCTCCTTTAATAGGAAAATCTATCTTTTATATCTGGTCTATCAGGTAAACACCCATGTTGTTTCAGCTGACAGTTAAAAAACCATGGTGCACTGTAACAAAGCCAAGTGCATTCAATAAAGGTCTTAAATTCTTGGCAGAGAGACAAACTGTTCAGGATTTTCAGTGAGACACTAATGGAGATCTGGTAGTGCTTTTTAAAAATTTTATTCTCCTTTAATGTCATTATAAAACCATTTCATAGACTGCATAAATGTTCTTTATTGTTTTACCTTATTGCCAGTGTCTAAGTAATAGTCCCACTCTCAGTAAACACTATGCAGTTCAGTAGCTATGTGACAGTGTTGCTTCACTGTTCTGATGAAAAAATATATTTTACATGATGTAGGTCAAAGAAATATTCAGTTGTTAATGTTTAGTGGCTGCTAGTAGAGGATGAGAAAAGGAAATCCTATACTGTCATCTTGCTTTTAATTTTCCACTCAGATTTACAAAAACATGACAAAGAATTATAGAAGGGAGAATCCACTTAAATACCCACAAAAGTACAAATAATTATCCTTTTTATTTTTATTTTCTTTTCAAATACAATGGAATTTCAAGAAGATGTAATACACAACAGTAGGTTTAGGAGGAGATCATAATGAAGTTTTAGGATCATGCCTTTCTCTTCTGGAGTCAAGGAGACCTCCTTGACTAGTCTAGGTGTCCCTCAGGCTTTGGTTGCTGGCCACTGCTTCCTGGTAGCTGCCATCTAGGTCAGGGAGATTAATTCATCTGGGCTGTCATTCCACAGTCACATGTGGCAATATTCAACATTGTCCTGCTTTTCCACTTGCCTTTGAATGTGAATGAAGCTACAGTCTGGTATGGAACTGAGTTATTTTGAATCAGCAATATTTAAAGTTGCACTGGGTAAGGATGTGAAATAAAGTCAACTATTATTTTTATTATGCAGAGAAATTTCTGAGTAACTCAACTCTTCACAGAAAAAAAACCCCAGCATAATTGAGTGCATAATTGAAACCTTGTCAGAGGTTTAAGAAAAGCAAGGTAAATTAACCTGAAATTAAATACTAGCTGAAGCTCATAAGAAAAATCTATATGTTCATTAAGTTTGATGTTTCTTTCAATTCAAAACATGGAATTGACAATCTGAAGCTGCAGGGTTTGGTTTATCCATAGCACTTAATACCTGTGCACCTCTATCCCCATTGAAATGGAAGGTAAGCACTGCAGACAGCAGAGATAGGTTAACACTGAATGGTTTTTCCATTGGCTTCACAGTTTTTTAGTAGCTTTTCTACATAGTCCTTTTGATTTCTCTATGAAAAGAGAAAAACAATAGTAAATATTCCTACCCAGGAACCATGAAAAACACCATCCTTACTTGCCATCTTCATAGATTATTTTTGCAGGAATTTAGATTTAACTTCAGCATCTACGTAATTGCATTAGATTGAGCTGAAACTGCATTGACGTTGGTACAGAACTACATTGCTTTATGATTTCATCCTGAAGGTTTTTATCTAAATATTTATTATTTTCAGGTTCTTTTCCAATAAAATTTTCATTCTTTGATGATCGTTTTTCTCATTAAGCTTCTTCAGTATTTAATTGTGTGTGCGGTTATTTGATGAAGTCATTTGGATGCAACACAAAGGCCAGTAAGACAATCAGTAAGACAATACTGCTGAAGATGTAATATTCTTTTTCTTTCATGTCGCTGCAGCCAGATTCCTTGATTCAGTGTTTCTTGCCACAGAGCAAGCTATTCAAACGTACAAGTCCCAGATTTGCTTACGGCAAGGCCTTTTAGATGCGCATTTAGTACAGCTCTCCTTAAACAACTTAATGAGTAAAGGCAGCCAGGAAAAAGAATAGCAAAGGGTGTGCTTGCTAACATTTAAACTGAGCAAAACTGCATTCAATGCTCACAGTGGAGAAATATTTTATGGGCTCGAAGACAAGATATATCTCAAAGGATAGACTTTGACACTGAAATTTAAAACTTTTTGCCCTGCTCAGGCACTGTGTAAGAAATAGTTTTGCCATCTCTGACCTACAGTTGCTCATGCCCTTCCACTCCCTGATATTGGCTGCCAGACTCTTCTCCCCAAAATGTCAATTAGTTTGGAATTGATTTTTACACTTCTGTGACAGGTGTAACAACTTGGACAAAGATGACGATAGCATTCTAATTTGCTTTAATGAATAAGGATTTAGCAGAATTCCTGTAAGCACGGTGCCTGTTATTTTGCATCACTCAATTGTCTGACTTTTTCAATAGTCTATTCTCCTCATCCTGTAGCATTTTGTTTTCTTAATTGGCAATTCATTCAACTTCCAAATACAGGTTGAATTTGGGTAGAATCTAACTTGCTGCTTCTAATTAGTTTTTAATTTCACCAGTCTAATGAAAGGCCCACTGTGGTAAGAGGATGTCTTGAAAGATTTAATTCCATTTGAGACTTACTAGGACTGAGTCAGTGCCTGACAATTTTTCATTGTTTACCCTCAAATCTTACTCTTCATGTGTGTGATGTCGGCACCACCTTCTCAAGTCATGCCCAGTAGCAGTAGTGATTCTCGGCCTTTAAATATGGGCACTGTGAGCAGCAAAACATTATTAAAATATTTCTCCTCTCCATATTTCCCATTGGTGAGTTGGACTTTTCTTGACAGGAACAGTTAACAATGTAAGAAGTATATTGCTTGAGAAGAGGTTTAGATCTTGCCACTGAAGGAGAAAGATCAATTCAATTTATGCTGCATGAGGCCTCAGAGAGCCATTCACAAAGCTGAGTTGGTATTACTAGCACAGCTGGGATTCTTACCCTGTATGAGCTCTCTCTGCTGATTTTAGGTGATGTCTGCATGCTCAGCGCCACGCAAATGGCACTGCCATGCCAATAATGGAGTGTGGGCTACCAGTGCCATGCACAAGCTTCCAGCACATCTCTGTCCCTCGGAAGGTGAGTGCTTCTATGAGGACCCCAGCTGCTTCCTCAACTGGTGAGACAATCAGCATTTATAATCCTAATTTTTCGTTTTAAGATGGCCAAGGAAAACATCTGGAAACATCCTAAATTAAGCTGCAGCAGCTTTAGCAATGAAAAGAGCAGAAGTAAACCAATTTGAGCAATTAGCAAGCCATGTCTATATAGATAAATTGGGGTTTGACATTTACAAGATTTAAACACAATGACAATATGAGAGTAGTAGATGCACATAGACTAAATATAATAGACATACAGGATGCTTTAATCTCAGAATTTCACACAAAAATTTATGAATCATACTGAATACAACAGCTCACACAAACAGAGCAGTATTTGTCCTTCTGATTTATACAAAAGGCTCCCTCTTCATCATTGTAATGTATAATATTTTTTGGGTGGATTTCCAAACTTAATTATTTCTTAAACTTGCAGGATCAACAGTTTGATAATTATTAACACCAATATGGAACATTACACCTACAGTTAAATCATTGAATGTAAAACCCAGACACTTCCACACAAACTAGGGATATTTTTATGTTCTGTAATGCTTTTTTTTCTCCCACATTACAAACCCTCTGAGGAATGTTACATGTTCCAAACTGCTGATGTTTCCCTTTTCATTTATTGGCTGTTTATAGCTTTTAGCTCTATTCATTATTTTGTTTTGATGTAGTAGTTCTTCTGCAGTAATTTTTTAAATTTTCATGCAGTTATGAGAGGAATCCAAGGAGAATCATGGTCAGGGTGTTTTATTTCTAAGTGTACTTTTTAATTGCAGGCTATTTCTGTGCCTTTTCCTGAATATATTCAGTGCAGGCACACCCTGTTGTTGGGTTGCTACCAATTCCATCATCTCTTCAAAAGAAAGCAGCATTTGTTTGCCTGTTGGACCAGCTAAGCATGACCATAACTAAAAAGAAAGATGTTTCAAAGGGTGGTTCCCATTAGGAAAAAACCCAAAAAGATACTGGAGAAGACAGAATCCTTCCTGTCTATAATCATGGTTAAAAATAATATCCAGAATGATAAAAAAATAATTTTTCAACTGCACTGAAGAAGAATGACAACTGTTGCAGGTGTTAAGACCACAGGGAATATTATTTTATGCATAATGTGATTTTTCTCAAAAACAAAAAATATCCCAGTTGTAGACTAAATGGAATTTTTATCTACTAAATATATAATTTGTTCACATCTTTGCCGGCCTGTGTATTGACTGTGTCTGTAGTGTAATGCTGACCAGGCTTAGCTGCTGGCTTGCTGTTTTCCATATTGTGGAACTGCTGGGCAGGGTTTCAGCCCATAACAATGACTGCGCTTTCAAATAATACCTTGGCTTGATATGGGGGATAAAGCAGACCAGGGTGGTCTCCTGTTGGAAGTTTGGAGGCCACTGGAAGGAGAAATATTTTTATCTATTTGGGCAGGAAGCAGATTGTGTTGCTCTCAGGGCTAGAGAATGGGACTCTACTATTTACTAAAGTAGACTTAGCTCAGGTTTGGACCATGCTGTGCAAATAACACATCAGTCTCTACTGGGATGTGGAAAAGTTGGACAGATTCATGGATGTAAAATAGATCCTGGAGCCTCAGTTTGTCTCTCTTCAATAAGGTTTGTGCCTAGACTACTCTGCTTTTTCATGTGGCAGTGACAACCAACGGAAAATTCATCCCAATATGCTAACCAAATGCTCAACAAAATAAAGTCTGAGGATATGAGGCACATACTTTGTCTGCTATATCAGACCGTAGACATATATTCAATTTTTTTATGAATTTGAGAGAGAAAATATAACCAGAATCAGAGAAAACTGCTGACTGGAAGCTTCAAAAATCTGCACCTAGAGTGATAAATTTTGACAAACTAAAAGAAAAGTAAATAATGAGCTTATCCTTTGAAGTCAGTATATATGCATGAAAATTCTCAGAGTTCTCAGTTTTAAAAAAATCACTATCATTTTCTTGTTTGACACATGACATTGAGTGCTGAAAGCTGACTTTGCTACTGTCTAGGTAAGAGCTACATCTCTTGAAAACTTGGCAACATGAAGGTACCATCCAATGATTGATGACATGGAACCAATGAGTGGTACAGATGAGAAAAACTGAACAGCAGATCAGCATAATCATTTTTCCAAGAAAACTAGTTGCTTAGTCTGTGCAGGAGAGAGGGTTCTGTATTTGTTTCATTTTTTTCATATGTTGTGTAACTTGTGATGTTTTGGGTTGTTTTCTGGTCGGCATGTGAAGGAGATCTGGTTTCATCCCTCAGTTTTCACTCTGTTGTACAAATGGAAGTATCAGGTGGTAAAGCTGACTCTGGGAATTCATAGACTCCTTAGCCTTAAAGTCACATCTGGTTGCTGGCTTTAAATGGCAATGTTATCTGCTAAAGGTGTCCTTTGCTTTCTGGATTTTTTTGATTTGCAAAGCAATATGAAAATGCTTGGCACTTACGGTTGAGACTAGAGTCAGTGGTTGGCCATTATTCCTGGAAAAGAGGTTGTTTCCCCATTTTGAAAAAAACAATTTGCCAAAAATGTTTTCAAGAGGAAATGTATTCAGAGTAGATGTTACAGGATCTTGTCAGGATTTCCAAAGTTTAGGAGTACCCTTCCAGGGGGTTACCTCAGAATGATGTCATCAAAAGCATCTGTTAATGGACTTTTCACTTCCAAAATCAGGATTTTTTTTGGACAAATCCTTTATTCAGAAAGTAGAAAATACACTGTGCTCAGCTTCCACTCCTCTAATCACTTTGAGTTATAGTCTCAATATATTATCCCTATAGTTAAATGTCTTCCTTATGAATCATTTCCATACATCTCCGAGATATCACTTGGAAGGACTGCAAGCTACTGTTTTCACTTTCTTGCACTTGTTAGATTAGACAGTGACGAATGGGATGATTTTTTTCCTATAAATATGGGATATAAATTAATGGATATGGATAATTATTTCAACTGGTAAAGGAAAATAATATTAAAATTTATACTATTCTGATCTTTGGTTTTCAGCTAGCATAATTTTTACACTTGTGAAGTGAATGTAAAAAAAAACACTTTTATGACTTCTTAAAACCATATATACTTTGTAAAGATGTAAAAATCTTCCCCAGATATCAACCAATCAAGAATGAGGCAGCAGAACTTTATCTGCTGAACTTTGAATCTTCTCCTGCTCTACAAACCTCTGCAGCAAAAATCTTGAAAAAAAAATTTCAGGTGTTATCAATGTCGTGTTATTTCAAACAACAATATACGGAAACAAGAGGGGGCAGCAAATTATGTTTCATAAAGAAAATACTTGAATGGTTGAACTTCTGTGTAGCAAGCAAACTGAAGGAAGCAGTGCTACGGATGACAACGAGCAGCTCTTTCTCTCAGTACTGTCATCCACAAACAACTCGTTGTACAAACTCTAGCATTGTGTTGCTGGCACTTGCAGGCATGGTCCACACCAGCATTTGCTACTTCTGTGTGGAAACATGTCAACAAATCAGAATAAAGTGGACTGCAAAGAACTTTCATTTTAGGTGTGGAATCTATAAACCCGTTCCTAAGAAAAGTATTTGCCATCTCTCTTCCCAGTCCCAGGCATTTCTTATGTTTAGCTGGCACTCTGTGCAACCACTTGTTTGGGAATGTCAGACTGTTGATAGCTTTTCCTAATTTGTGGTTAGAATGTGAAGACAACTGAAACGCTGTTCTAATTACTTTCTCTTATAAGTGGTATGAAAAAAGGCTTTTGTCTGCTGTTCTGAGCAAAAAAGTCTGAAATCCAGCTCTCCGTAACACATTTAATTATTTTCATGTTGGTAAAGAAGATCATCAGAAAACTTAAACATAAATCCTAAGCTTTGTTTTGTGCTTTTCTTAACAGATTGAATGCCATTAAATTAATTACAATAAATGCTGAATTAATGATCTGAGAACTTTGTAGAGTAGAAGACCTGGCAAAAGGCTTTGGATGTATCTAGTGGAGAATATATAGTGTGGTTTTGATCTCAGAAATACCTTCTCTAAAGAGAAAATTACATGTTTAGAAAATAAAACAGGAAGCAAAAGGGTTTGGTTTGTTTTATTAATAATAAATTCTACCATATTATGGGTGAGGCTTATGGGTCTGGGAAAAAATATAGAATTTTAGGTATCACAGAAAGAATACTGGTTTTAACATACTGTCTTTGGAACGCTATTTGAAAGTGACATTTTTTTCCTGCCTGAATTGGAACACAGGTCTTTGATTACCACCAGGGAAGATGCAAGTCAGACCTGTAGTATCTTCCTGTGAAGGTGCTGCTTTTTATATCTCCTGTACTCGTGGTCTATATTCAGTGCACCACTTTTTCTTTAAAACCATATTTTGCCTTGTAAAGAGTAAAGATATCATTCCCGGTATGAGTGATTATGGAGAACTCCACCATGTGAAAGTCTTATCTGGAGAATGAGGACATAGAGCCAAGAGCAGAATTAGAGCAGAGAATTAGGAGTTTGCCAGCAAGGACTGCCAGCTGTTTCAAATGGCAGGATACATTAGATCATATTCTTTCATAGACACCCATTTATCTTGCTCTGTTAAATAATGTTAACCTGGGATGTCATCATCCATTTGTATAAGAACCACACTAAGAGAATGAACAGATACCGATGGTCATATTGGAACAAAATAAGGAATGTTAAGGAAATAGTTCAGCATAAAGTTTTTATGCTAATAAAGGAGACTTCTTGAGTGGGTGGAAGCATAGTGAGAATTTGGAACACATCGCCTTTCAAAAAAACCCACATGGACATATTGTTTATCATGCAGAAAATACAATCTATAAACTCCAAAAGGGACAGATAGCATAGCAATACATTATGCAGAGGTAATATAATGAGCATTGTGAAACAGGCTACATGAAGTAGAAACGTGCTAAGCGGCAAGGGAAGAAATACCAGCCTTTCAGACGTTGTCAGGTCAGTAAATTGATGGAAGGGATTTTATTCAGTGGTACTGCTAAGCTGCAGACTTCCAGTAACAAGTGCTTTGTTCTCTTCCTGTAGCCCTTCTCACGAGCAAGATGTCCCCCTTTCTCTTGCAGATTGCCATCAGCAAGGCAATACTTCTGACTGCACAGTACTTTATTCTTTAACCAACCAGAAAATTGTCAGTCCCTTTAATAAAAATATTTTGTCCTTCTCCTAAGCATTGTTGCTTTTGTTTCTGATGCCATGGATAGGGTGAGAAAGTTTTGTTCCCATCACAACCTTGTCCGAAGAGTATCATGGCATAGGGACACTTGAACGGGCTAGCTGCACCAGGGAACCAATGAGATATAACTTCTGAGACAACAGTGGACTGAAACTTCTGCTTAATGGAATGCTTGTGGATCATGACCTCACCTCAAGCCTACAGGCATGAATTGAAGCAGACAGTGTCCCTGACAAGCAAATACAAATGATTGATTACATTTACTGAAAGTCTGCTCTTCATGTCTCCTTTAAAGGATGATACTTTCACCTCTTTTGCTATCCTGTGCTACTATTAGCATTTCTCTCTGAGTATGTCCTTCAGATCATCAGCTATTCCCTACCAACTCTGCAGCCATCCCCTAATCTATTCTGCTACCTTCTGTATTTCATTCTCAAAGCTCGCTCACATTTTTATGCTTTTTTTCCAAATGGCCACTTTGGAAAAATCAAAAGCACTGACAAAATACTCAGCTTGATCTCAATTCTGACACTGGGATGAGTTTTCAGCCATCCAGTGTAAGAAAAAGCCATTGTTTTTAGACTGATATATATTAAGATGCTGTATATTATTTCAAACTGTCTAATACTGATAAAGCCTATGGAGAATTGGGTTGCTTAGCATGGTTTTACCTAACAGGCAAATTGCATAATTTTTCCAAATATGAATGTTTGTTTGCAGGTTTTGGTTGGTTTGTGGGTTTGTTTGTTTGCTGGGTTTTTTTGGGGTACATATATCTCAGAAAAAAAGTAAGTTCTTTCACAATAGAAAGCACTTTTTTTTTTTCTCATTTGTGGCATATTACATTTAGAATATTGTTTATCATTTTTTCTTCATCTTTTCAACAGATTCCTGCTCTCCAAAGACTCAAGCTAATGATCAGACTTTGGTGTATGAATTTCAGTCAGTATCCTCAGTGCAGATATTAGTAAGAAGCAAAGAGAAATTGGCTTTCCCAGCTTCTTATCAGATTCTTTTAGCAGTAGGATTTACACCATAAGCACTAGTAAGGATCTGGGAAGCACTAATAAACCTGGTCCAATTTTAAATTTTTTTAACTTTTTAATTCTTTTTCTTACTAATTTATAATTTCACCGACACTGATATTCTTCACTCCATGACACTGTTTAACATTTGCGTATTTTTTCTGTTGAGATTGTTAGGGTTTAACTTTGTCTTAGGTTCTAATTTCTAAGTACTGTTTTAATAATTAGTGTAATGTTTCAAGAAAGCAACCCTTGGGATGCTGAGTTATCCATATGTGACTCTGCTATACTTATGCATTGTTGATTTAAAAATATCATTTATTTAAACATATAATCAGAATATGATGTTATGATCCCTTTGTTTATCTGGTTTCTTTATCCAAAATAATTGCAAATTTTCTAGTTCTTCATGATGCTTATATGCCATTTTCATGATTCCTTTTCAGAGTCTAGAATAAATTGAAGTGTTTTGCAGAATCAGAAATCTAGAGGCAATAAGTGGAAGATTAAGGGACTTTGGATATTCTCAGGTGCAACAGTAACATAAAAATCTATTTTTTCCAGGTTTACATACTCATGGAGCCATGGTTCCTCACTCAATTTTATGCAGTGTTCAGTATAAAATGCTGCATATACGTATCCCTGTAATCAAATGTACTATTGGGGCTTGTTTCTTCAGCCTGATAAAACTGCGGACAAGAATTCAAGGGAAGAGAGGGTTTCTTTTTCTATGCAGCTATTCTATATCCAGATAAATACCAAAAACAAAAATGCTTTGTTATTGAAAAAAATACTGTGTTTTTTGTCATTAAATTTTCAGATGCTGGAAAACTGTCTATCAGAAAGTATAGCTGTTCAAACATCTGGCCAATAAGATTTCTCTTTGTGATAAGTTTTTTTATCATTAAACTAGAAAAATCTCTGGTTTTTGCTAAAAGCTCTCAGCAACTGAGGTTGTCATTCTCCAGCTTGTCTAGAGTGGAGGAAAAAGAAAAGGAAGGAGACCAGAAGAAGGGAAGTAATATTCTGTGATCCTATAATTCTATTCTATCTTCCCCAATAATATTTGGGAAGAAAGCAAAGGATACGTATTGAATAACTTTTGCTCTGGGTTACCATATTCTGTGAACAGTACGGCCTTAGAGTTATAGCATGCAATGAAGAAGTAATAAAGAATGGAAACATTCATCAAATGTGTCCTATAGAAGTGGCCTATTGCAATGGTTGACCCAGACTGGACACTAGGTGCCCAGCAAAATGACTCTATCATTCCCCTGTCCATTTTTAGCATGGATTTCAATATCTCACTTTCCCACATAATGCTTTATATCATTCCCAATGGAGTTTGGGATAATTGTATCCTAAAGGAATCACATATCTCCAGAAAATATTCACCTGCATCACAAGTGAAGGTATTTGTGGCACATGTCTGCATAAACTGCATAATCTGGCAATTGATGACATATTCTAGTTCTCTGTAGTTCTAATTCAGACCTAAGCAAATCAATTCAATTTCCTGTGTCTTGTGCAGTTTTAGATGCCTCTGATATCTAGTTTTTTGTCACTTCCCTACCAGGCTGTTTAATAGTCTTGCTATCAAAAAGATTTTCCTAACATTTATTGGAAGTTTAATTTTTTTAATGTCTTCTCATACTATCTAATAATGAACTTTTATACCAGTCTTTATGACTTCATATGTTCTCCCTTCCCAACATTTGGTGCATATGAGTATTCAATAATGTGCATTAAATAATTGAATTCAGCAAATTGATATGTTCACAGAATACTTCTACATCAACACATTCTTCTCTGGATTTTTTTGTTGTCATATTCATGAATTGTACAATTGTTTGGGGCTCATTGTAAACAACTCATTTAAAGCATTCAGCACTTGATTTGAGATACAAAACTCAAGGATCAGAAATTCAAGGTCCTTATTAGGATGATATGCATCACATGGCATTAACTTGCATTAAATCCCTGAATAATTAAAGCAAGAGTAATTCTGATGCAATTTTATCCACTCAGGTGGACAAAATTAGAATGCACGGCCTATACATGCTTTGAAAGTCATGCCCAATCAACACCAAATGAGTCAAACTGATAGAAAATAAATATGAAAGGCATAAAAGCACCACAGCTACAGAACTCTTCTTTATCTTTTTTTGTTGGAAGATGAGGCTATATATTTCCTTCGAATATTTCTAATCTTTTTTGTACTTCAGGCATTGCTTAGCAGAGTTATAACCATATTCAGACATTTTATTAATCCACAAGATAGCATAGTATCTAAATAAGTTTTATTGGTTTTTCTCAGCCTCAGATGCGATCTTTATTCTGAATTATCTGAAGGGGAATTAGAGCTCTGATAGTTAAGTATATCTGCTTTCTTGCTTCTTGTTCAAGACTTTCTTAGAGGAGCTCTCTAGAGCACCAATAAGCCTGCTTAACTAAATATGATTTAAAGGGCTAAATAAAATGGGTAAAACTTTTGTGTGTATGCTTCCTCAATTATTTCAATTCCGTTTACTCCAGGTTGGAAAGTAGTTGAGGGAAACTGAATTGTAATCAGAGATTTTAACTCTGTAAAGTATTTTACACAAGGAATTAATAGAATTTTACTCATTCATATTAAATTTCCTTTCTAATTTTCTGCAACTTTTCTGAGAATTTCTGGACTAGAAGTCCTAGTCTCCGTTTTGCCTCACTAAAACACATGTCATATAAAACATCTCCATTTTCTCTCTCTCTTAAAAAAAAAAAAATAACAACACACCCAAAAACTGAACATGGCAAATAGTATTAATTACTCTCTACAAAATATTGCACACCATCCTTCTCCCAGTACCCTTTTCTTTACTCATTACTGAAGCAAGCTCCATCTGCTTGACTGTGCCACCCAGGTCTTTTATGAGTAGGATTCCCAGAAATGAAGCTATGATCCCAAGCACAGGGAAGCCCCGAGTGGATGTGCAGTACCTTTAACTCTCTACGACATCCAGGAAGCTGGGAACATCTAAAAATTTTGATTGCACATTATTTGATCAGCTAGCTCTCACTCTCTGGTGCTCTGCTCCTTCAAACAGGGCCAGCTGGCGATGATGAATCATTTCAGTGGCATAAGAGCTGCAACAAATATGGAAGCAGTGCCCACAAAGCAAATTCAGAAAGAGGAAAATGATATGAAAATGGCACAGAATGGGAGACTTGACCACTGAATGACTTTAGGAAAAAAGAACACAGCAGAAAGAACATGACTTCACCAGTAAGTAGAAAATTAACACAAGATGAATGACTCATAGAATCATAAACAGAATCATAGAATGGTTTGGATTAGAAGGGACTTTAAAGATCGTCTATTTCCAACCCCTGTGCCATGGGACACCTTTCACTACATCAGGTTGCCCAGAGCTCCATCCAGCCTGGCCTCTGGGGGATGAATCCCTCGATCCCTCACAAACCTCCCAATATTGCCATTTGTCCTGACCCAGGTGCAGCACCTTGCACTCGATCTTGTTAAATCTCATGAGAGTCCCATGAGTCCCCCTCTCTTGAGCTTGTCCAGGTCCCTCTGGATGCCATCCCATCCTTCAGGTATGTCAGCTGCACAGAATTCTGATTCTACAATAGGAAAAAGAAGAGGGCTATTTAAAGATTTGGATTGGTCTTCTGAAGTTGACAGTACTTTTGTCCCTTTGTGTTGACAGCACTCACTGGCTTTCATTGAATTAGAGGGGACTTAGGACTGTTCTGACTCTGCAGGACACTGAAAGACATCTCAGACATTTCAAACCCAGAAAACAAGACTGTGGAGCCCAAATCACCTAACATTTTATGACATTCCAGGCTAAGGTGCTTTTCTTTAGCAGAACACCAGAGTCTTGCATATCTTGCCCTAACAGCAAGATGAGTTACTCATAACAGCAGTGAAAGTGGAGAAGTGATGTATGCTTCAAACAGTTGTTACTGAAGATGATGCTGACACTGGTAAACTTCTGGTTTTCTCGATCTAGAATAAACTTTTAGAACACTTTTGTGGAAAATACAGGCAGTTTAATCCCATCCATGGATGAATTTCAGATTAATTTTGCTGCTCCATTAATGTTAGGGGTGGCAATCATTAATGCTAGGGATGTCAGTAGGAGTTAGTGACTCCATACTGACAGCTGATCTGTCATTTCCTATTTTCAAAAGTTAGCTGTAACTGGAACAAGAGATAGGTAAGCCATAAAATAAACTTTACAGTGAAGGACACAGCAGCATAGAAGAGACTGTATTAGTACACATCCTATTAACAGTGCTTTCAATTTTCAAAACACTGTACTAGGCTCTTTGACAAGTGAGATATGAAAGGGGTGCACTTGCTCACGCCTATACTCACATATGCATAGGAGGCAATAATTTGTGAGAGTAACTACAGTGAATGAAGACGAGTGCTGAGGGGTGAGAAAAACCACAAATTAATCCTGCAAAGCACAAGTCTGAGCGGTGTAGATAGCAACATACAGCATTTAGTAGTGTCATATCACAGACAGAATGGAGTTTCCAAAATATTTTGGACAGATATTTCACTGATGCATTCAATTACATGAAAATTCCAAAGGAAAGTGGTTGCCTGCTCCAAATGATTTAAGGGCTTACATGTTGTTTGTAACACTTGGTTGTTGATGGAATTCCATCTTTGGAATGTAAGATGATACTGCTGGTGGTATCAAGCCTTCTCTCAATGTGTAGAGCTAGAAAGAACAGCATGTGACTGATATGGAGATGGAAACTCTTCTGGTCAATATGTTTATTTCCGTCTTACAGGGTACTGCTTCACTTCGTCCAAGGATTTGACTAAACAGCAGAGGTGGGTGAATGTTTGGCCAGAATATTTTTGAGAGAGTTGGTAGCTGTGCCAATCATGCAGATCATCTCTGGATGAGTGCAGAGAAAGAGATGGGATATGCAAGGACTGGTCATGAGCTCAGGCTGGAGGATTTCCACAAAGAGCAAAGCTTCTTCGGAAAAAAAATTGAGTGCAGTGCTTGCAGTCTGGGAAAGCACAGAAAGTGTTAGACAACAAGTGTGGAAGAAAAGATCCTTAATACAAGGAGACAGCAGAAAGGAGTGAGAAGGATTGGTTGTTAACCTCGTATTGCCATCTGTCTTAGCTAACAGAGTACAGGTATTTTCTATTCAGAGTTTGGGTTGGGTTTTTTGTTCTAGTTCAGTATTTTACATTCCAATAAAACCTAGATTTGGAGATTAAGTGACTTTTGATAAGCTCCTTAGGCAAATATGTGATATATTCACTTCAGGATGCTGGCTTTCAAAGAATCCTGTGCAAGCATCCTCTCCATGTTGATTAAATATGTCACCAGAGTTTAGCACTTCTCCCTGTTGACACAGTTACAACTTTCATTTCTGCTCATGACTTAATGCTCAGCATTGTTACTCAGACAAAGCCTCAACTTGAATTGCATACTCTTTTTTTCTGTCAGTTTCTCACAGCTTCTGATGTCAGTTTTGTTTTGCAAGAAACTGCACTGTAGTGTCTTTCAGGAACACATCTGCCTTTCTCCCAAACAGCACTCCCATCTTCAAGTTACTGTGTAACTTACAACTTCAGCAGTCCATATGTTCCATTCCAGACAGAGAACCAGCTCAGCACAGCTTTTGTGCTATTATCTTGGCATCCGTCCCTGCATGGCAGTCCCAACTCGGTATCTTATGGCTGCAGATTTTTATCCTGATGTTTGATGTGCACTCTGGTATATAGACATCACAAATGGCTTTTGCCTGGAATCTCGATAGTAATTCGTGTTTCATAGGAGAATTTGCATAACATGACTGTTAGGGGAAAAAAATTTACTTGCTTGGAATTTGATTTGTTTGCAGCTCTCTGTGATAATTGATCAAAAGATGATCTGGCAATTTTAATGCTGTTTGTCCATTCCCTTTCCGAGGAAGAAATTGATGTGTGTATTCACTATCAAAGTAGTAGCCATATATAGCAAATTCTAATTATTTAACCTACATATCTGTTCCATGCTGCAGTCTAGGTCTGAATATCACTTTCTTACTTTATATCTTAATCCAGGATATTCCATCTATCCTTTTAAGCCATCTCATAATCAATTGTATGTCTTTCTGTGTTTGAATGGGTGCACCGCTGTGTGCAGTTGTCTCACAGTTTCTAGTGGTGCCCTAAAATTAAATGGCTATTAAAGTTCAGAAATGCATTCATGTCACTACTGCCAGCTGAGGATCAGTCTTTTCTCCCAAGCAACAGGCAAAAGGATAAGAGGAGATGACCTCAAGTTGCATCAGGGGAGGCTTAGATTGACTGTTAGGAAAAATTTCTTCATTGAAAGGGTTGTCAATCATTGGAACAGGCTGCCCAGGGAAGTGGGGGTACCACCACACCTTGAGGTATCTAAAAGGTATGTGGATGTGGCATTTAGAGACATGGTTTACTTGGTGGACTTGGCAGTTATGGGCTAATAGTTGAACTTGGTGCGCATTTGCATATACAAATAAATATTTTATTGCATCAATGTGGGTAAATGGCTTTTTGGCTGTCTGTCTCATATCAGTAAAGGATTGTCTATTTTGTACTTGATCCATTCTCGAGATTACAGCCACTCCTCTCTTTGAGCAGTTGCTATTTAGATTGGCAAAAAGTGTTTTGGTGATTTTTTGGTTTAAAATTATCATTAAGGATTTGATTTCTGACAGTACATATAAGCAGCCCATTAGATGTGATCTTTTCAACAAAGTCCAAAGATAGCAGATGATTTCAAGGCACGTTTGCTCTACTTTTCATGTCTCTAGAGAAAGCCAAGTGCTTCAGAGAAGGGTTTTTCAGATAAATTGCTGCCAAAATCATGTTCCTCCCACTAGGGCTGTTCAGTTGGTGTGCTCTCACACAAGTAAGCAGCATGTATCCATGTGGTTTGCACTCATACCTGTTGTGCTGCAGTCATGTTTTTGAGAACTGTTCTTGCTCTGGGCTTTTTTTGAGGGGGTGCAATTACCATGCACATGTTGCCATGCACATGGGCTAATTTCTGAAGTCAAAGACAGGGAGGTTTGGGACAGTACATAGCTTCTCTAAAATTCCATATGTATTCTTGCCTGGGACCTCGGAAACCATCTTATCTTTTACAGGCAGATTTGGTTTTTTACCACAGAGTTTTACCACCTTAATCCATCACCCTGTTCTTCACCTGATGCTCTAGGAGGTGTCTTTGACCCTTGCTGTGTGGTGTATCTCACAGTATGACCTGGAACTTGGTGATAAGTTTTGCAAGAATAAAAAAAGCAGCCTGTATTGAAGAGAATTTGAAAAGTGTGCATCAACTCTCTTGTGGCTTAAAGAAACATCTGGAGACATGAGATTTGCAATGTAGTGGGAGAAGATACAGGCATCCTGGTGCTTCAAAGCCAGATTCTCAGGGATGGAGGCACTAATGGATAGAATTAATCTCTTGTCTAAAAGTTGATGATTGAAATCTTGTGTGGTCAGCAGATTCTTTTTTGCAGACAATGGAAAAAAATGGAAATCTTCTATTTTATCTCATCCCAAGGTGATGCCCTAGAGAGGTGACTGAAATAGGGGTCAGGAATCACTCTCTGCTCAGGTCTGTGTCTCCTCATATTACTTGAAGAAATCTAGCCTAGAGGATTTAGAGAATAAAAATACTGAGAGGAAATGCCCCTATAACGTCTATGTTTCTTTTGCAATAAAGGACCTTTAGAGTAGAAATATGTGCTGTAAGTCTGAAGCTGACAAATACTTTTACCTTCAAATTCTGCTTCCTTATTTTAAATATTATCACCTTAAATATGCACACACTCCCATTCAGGAGCATGTTTGTGTTAGAGAATAGTTCATGCACACATGATTAAGTCCTTCCACTTCTTGGGGCCTTTGTCTGTACAGGAAAAGAGATGCTTTACGTGATGGTCCTTAGTGAGAGTCTCCTGACAGATCTGTCTGTTCCCTCCGCAAGTATGCTGGAGCATAAGCTGCACATTCCATCTGTACCAATGGCAGAGGAGAAAAGTGCATTCAACATCTGTTGCAGGCAGTCATGAATATTACAGTAGTCCGTTTTTCCTAGGAATTATGCCTAAAGCAGGACCTATGGCTCAGACATTAAAAAGGCAAAAACTAGCCTAGTACAATTTCTCTAAGTCTCTTATTTCCTATGATTTTCCTTCAAGTTTTAACCACATGTTCCTTGAGAAAAATCAAGGTCAAATTTCCTTATCCTGATTTGCAGTTTTATCTTGTCATAGTTGGACGTCTGGTGACTCCTCACAACATTTCTGAAATAAATTTGTGTGAATAATTGGCCTGGCTAGCAGTGGCAAGAAAATATGATATTAAGAGGTAATTATTACTTTGAATTTTCAGTAAAATTAAGAAAAATTTTTTTGTAGTACAAATTTGAATTAAAAATATAGCTTTCTCTAGGATTTTATTATGTTGTTATTAATATTCAGGTTATATTTCTGTTTAAAATACCTGGGGGGTAAAAATCTTGAATTACCTGACCCCAATTTCAAATGACAGAGCAAATTGCATATATGGTGGAGTAATTAGCATGTTCTTTAAAGGATCACTCAACATCTACTTCTATTTGCTTCCCTAAGAGTAAATGGTATTAAGTACTTTCTAAAATTCCTAACAACATGATGGATGAACTATCTTTAAACTGAAATAAATCAGAATGGATAAATCAATTTCCTTTTTTTTCACAGATCTTCAAGACAACATACGCTAAAAGTACTGAAAAATTTATTTTTGAAAGTTTACACAACTTCACTTTTTTATTAAGGACAGTTACTTACATCTGACATCCAAAAATCACTAATTTGCATTAGTTTATAGTAAAAGAATATGTGTCAACATTAATATACACACTCCTTTCCTTTTTAGACTCAAAAATAAAAATTAAACCTCAGAATCTAATTGCAGTGTAAGACAAAATGATACATGTTCTGAAAAACATTATATTGAGGCAAAGAGAAATTAAAAATGATTTTCATAAGACAATATGCAAGTCACTGGTTTTTTGAGATTTGAATTCCATAAAGAAACATGATAAAATGATATGCAGTAAGTTATTACCCATCTGAAACATATGCTTATGTTAATAATAGAACTACACTCTTCATTTTAAACTGTTGCTTTCAGCACTAATTATGTGGCTTCCATCACACCACATATCTAGGAGAAAGAAAAAAAATGAAGAGAAATTAAAAGATGAAAGAGAAAAATGTTGACAAATATTAAACAATTTTACTTTGACATAATTGTGAGCTATTGAGTATGCTAGCAGTGATGTTCCAATGATTGGTACATAATTATCCAGGGAGAAAGGGTTTTAAGAATTCATAACAACTCCTTAGCATATGTTATTGGATTTATGCCAACATGAAGGATTTGGTAATGAACTGTTAATCCCACTGCTCACTACCTGCCTGAGGTTTAAAATGTGGGTCTGTCTAAATGTCAGCTGCAATTAAATGTTAGGACTAAAAGCATCTTAGAAAATGAGAAAGTAGTAGGATAGATTTTACTGTCTACTATTGGTATTTATGGCTCTTCTCATGTTTAATCACTTGCACACTAAACACTTTCTGGCAGATGTGTCTGGAGATACTGTTAAATAGGAGAGTTGGGGTGAAACAAAGACAGAGAGTTTAGAACAAGTAAAACATCCTGATAATGAAATCTGTTAGACAACAGAAGAATCCCCCGCAGGCAGAATGGGAAACTTCAGTGTCTGGGACATGTCCAATTAAACTCGAAAAATCTTACAAAATATTCTCCTTGGGACAGGAAACAGGTGTAATTAATATTTCTTATGAATAGTTTCTATTATTCTCAAAGCTTTTTCCCAGTCAAGAAATTTGGGGGTTTTTCCTATCATGCCTGCAATGGGTAGTTTCATTGCCGTAAGAGATTAAGGAAAATAAAGTTGCAACATATATATTAACTTTGAAACTACGAATTGAAAGTTTAATCATCGTTTAATCCAGACACCTCTCATGCTTTCCTGTTAACTGATGTTATTTAAGGAGTCACTCACAATTTTTCACTTTCTTGGCAAAACTAGGCACATTTCAAAGAAGTGGACACCTGCTAATGCAATCCCAATATTTTAAAAGTACAAAATGAATGGCTCAGTAATTGGGAGCAACCATCTTGTTAGCCCCAAGATAAAAGGTTAAAGGATGAAACCATTAATTTGCAATCCTTCAGATTACACCAAACCTGACCTTACTTGTTCTTAAAAGTCAACCATTAACTAATGTTAAGTAATTAATTTTGTTTCCAGAATGAGTTACAACTGCAATCATCTCTCATTTGGGCTGGACTGATTTTTCATTACCTTTCTTCTGACTCTATGTGCAAACACAAAATTGGAAAGCACACCACAGAAACTATTATTATATATAAATATACACACATACTAATACACGTATTCACAGAAATACATATATAATATATATATATATTTAGATAGCAAGAAACCATAATTCTAATAACTTGGCTAAATGCTATTTATATTTTTCTAGTCCAAATAATTTTCTTTAATGCATTTAATTTTGAATATAAATTATCCATTTTCCAATACTTTAAAAAAAAATTTGCACTATTTTTAGTTTATTATTTCTTTATAATGGAGTTGGGTATTTTACCTTAAAAGTTTGTTCTTCTTCACTTCTTTCATCTCAGAAAATGTAGTATATATAAGAAAAGACAAAACCAAAACCTAGAAATGAGAGTAATATGCAAAATTTCAAACTACTTTTTCTTATTTCCTCTAGTTTTCTAGTGGGAAAACAGAGAAATCATTCTTGTTGCTTTCACAGTATCTTACTTTCTAACTTTCTCTTTCTTTCTTTGATGAAAAAAATGCTTTTAAGAAGTAAAAAGAAAGTTATTTTCTCCATTAATAAAGAAAATAGTATATAAGCAATTTTTAATAAACAAAAAGACAATAGATTATGAAATAAAAATTCAGCCTTCTTTTTCCATTCTTTAACTCATTAGAAAATTACATTTTGAACACTATCCTTTCACTTTTCTGATGATATTCCAAAATAAAATCTGAAAAACCAAACCATCTAAGAAGCACTCGGTTTTCTGAGTATTCACATGATCTGCAATAGTAAACATGCAACTAATAAAATTTTCAGGCAGATTTAATCGCTGTAATGGATAACAGCAGTGATTCCCACTTATTCCTGACAGTGCTGATTCTGTGCTCATAGATTTTATCTGTGACCCTGATTCCGAATTTTTCTTAATTTAAAAAAGCAGCAAGTGAAGCACTGGAAGTGTTCAAAGCACACTTGGTTTTTCGTGAGCATTTTATCAGACCCTGAGAGCAGCTTTTCCAGCTGACAGGTCTTTTTGTGAGCTTTAACTAGGTCGGCACTCACATTGTGATGCCTGTCTGGATCTGAACTCTGTGGCCCTGCCCTGCCTCTGCTTGCTGTAAAGATTCACATTTTCAGAAATGCTTCTTTTCTCTAAGACCTGCCCAGAGTGAACTGCAGTCTGAAGTCACAATACACTGCCTAATCAGCACCATCCCTTCAGCATACTGCATGAGCTGATTAAAAAAGAGAGGGTGATGAGTTTAGGTGAAAACAACTATCAGAAAACTGTTTATTTCCTTCTTTTCTTTTCTTTTCTTTTCTTTTCTNTTTCTTTTCTTTTCTTTTCTTTTCTTTTCTTTTCTTTTCTTTTCTTTTCTTTTCTTTTCTTTTCTTTTCTTTTCTTTTCTTTTCTTTTCTTTTTTCTTGTCTTGTCTTGTCTTTTTTCTTCCCTTCCCTTCCCTTCCCTTCCCTTCCCTTCCCTTCCCTTCCCTTCCCTTTCTTGGAAAGAGAATAGGAGAGAGAAAAAAGAAGATTTTAAGGATAGGTCATTTTACTCTTAAAAGTCACTTCATTAATTTTTATTCATTTCAGTTTCACGTTCCCAATTATAAACCCGAGCCAAAAGACTAGGCCTGCGCACTGGCGTAGAGATCACAATAGAGATCACAATAGCAGCCTTTTGTCAAAAATTGTGAAGAATCAGTGAAAACTAGATTTTTAATTTGTTAAAAGACAACTTGGCCATAAGCCAGACAAGATAGGGGGAGGGGAAGGGGAG
>VWPU01007940.1:0-75617 GCA_013398955.1 Callaeas wilsoni | reverse complement strand
TGGCCCCGCCCGGCCGCCGTACCCCGGCCGCGCCCTGCCCGCGATGGCGGCGCCCGAGCAGCCGCCGCCGCCGCCCGAGGGCTCCAGGCCGCTGAGCGCGCTGCTGAGCGGCATCGCCCAGGCCGCCTTCCACGGCAACGCCGACATCACCGAGGAGCTGCTGCGCGGCCAGCTCTACCCCGAGGCGCCGCCGGAGGAGTTCCGCGCTCTGCGCGCCAAGATGGGCGGCCTCCTCCAGGTACCGGCGGCGCGGGCCCGGGGCGCTGCCGGGGGAAGGGGCGGCGGCCTGGGGGAAGCCGCTGCATCGGCCTCCGTCCCGCCGGCTGTCCGGCATCCCCCTCCTCCGCGGGGCTCTGGGTGCGGCCGCGGGTGCTGCTGGTGTAGAGCACCGAGCACTGCCCTGCCCTGCCCTGCCCTGCCCTGCCCTGCCTTGCCCGCGGTGACACTTCCGGCTCCATCCCCGAGCGGGCACAGCCCGGTGCGGGGAACGGCCGAGACAGGACCCGGGGGAATGGCCTGAGGATGTGTCAGGGGAGGGTTAGGTTGGATATCAGGAAAAGGTTCTTCACCCAGAGGGTGGTTGGGCACTGGAACAGCCTCCCCGGGTCAGTGGTCACAGCACCGAGCCTGGCAGAGCTCAAGAAGCGTTTGGGCGATGCTCTCAAGCGCAGGGTGTGATTGCTGGGGTTGGTCCCGTGCAGGGCTGGGAGTTGGACTCGATGATCCTCGTGGGCCCTTTCCAGCTCATCTCCGTCTGTGATTCCGTGCCTCGGGCTCGCTGGCCGCTCCTCAGGAGCCGGAGTTCCTCAGGGCCTCGCGCTGTGCAGGGGGAAGGCGGCACATTTAGGGTCTGTGCTCATGGAAGTAAGTACCTGTTACTTTCTGAGAAAAACTGCAGTTTTCTTGTAAGAAAACTGTGTTTTGGGGAAAGCACCACCAATTATGAAGCAAACCATTTTACTTAGTTAACAGATTTTGCTTTTTGTGCAAGAGAAGATATTTTTCCCCGTAATGGAGCTTTTTGGTCTCCGTTCAGAGTGAAAAGCGTGGTGTAGTCCCCGGCAGCTCCGTGTGGCTCAGGGAGCCTCCAGGTGCTAAATCCTTGGATGGCCACTGCCACCTTGTGGATAAATCCACGGCCGTTTGGCCAGATTTGTAAACTTGGCCGGTAGCTTTAAATATAGTTGAGAGATTTTATGAGGATGGTGTTTTTAAATATAATTAAGAGATTTGGAATTTGATGAGGACGATGTCACTCACGTTCTGCTTTTATGAAGATTCTGGTGTTTATTTAATGATCGGATCGATATGATGCCCTGAAAAGCCTGTAGTGGAAGTTGAATCCTAAAGACTGATTCTTGTAGGGCTCTCTGGTTTTGTCTGTGGGCTTTTTTCTTTCCCTCCTCTCAAATACAACTCTCATTCAAGCACCGCTGAGATGTCACATTCTGAATAGGATGTTAATTCAGGCCCCAGAAGACACAGGGGACTGAAGTTCTGTGGACATTCACCCGTTGCTGTAAAATAGGCACAGAGCTTAGGAGGAGGAGGATATGCTGGGGAGAGGGCATCACGTTCTCTGTGTGCTGCTTTAAGAGCCAAAACCAGCAGCAGTCATGGTCTTTGAGGTCACTCACACCTTCCAACATAAATTAGCATCTCACTGGTACCACGGTCTGTCTCCTGGTCTCCATGGCCACCACTCTTCTCATCTCCTGATGGGAGGAATTTCTGTGAAATAACTCGAGTTTGTGTAGGGCAGCTTTACAGCTGGGCTTTTGGACTAAGCAGTGCACAAACAGCTTTGTACAGGTGCAGCTTCCTGTCGAGTGTGCATGGATTTTGGGGAATTTATTTCTGGTGGGTGACTTAAAGGAAGTGACACCTAAGTCCTGTGGATACTTTTAGGATCTCTGTTCTAGAGTTTCCTAAAAGAAGCCCTTGGCCTTCTGGTCACTTTGAGGACGCTCTTTCCTTCACACTTGTCAGCGTGGGGAGGAAAGGTTGATATTAGGATTGTGCTTTGGAAGGAGGGAGGCTTAAGCTTATTTTCTACTTTTAGTATCTCCCTGACTTGAAACCTGGGGAGTTTTGTATCACACTGTATTTGCTGATAGCAGCAAACTTCAAAAGTCATCCTCTGTGCTCACGACATCTGGTCTTGGAACACACCTCTCGAGTGCTGGTGTCTCCTCAGCACCTGAAGAAGCAAAACTTACTGCAAGATCTGCCTTTCCCTTTCCTTGTCAATTGCCATATGAATTTCTGAGCATATTTATTCTAGTTTTGCTACTTAATTCATTGTGAAAAATCCGCATCATTATAATTACAAAAACTGGGGGAAAAATGTGTCTTTGTTACCTTTTTCGTGGTTTTATTTTTTCCCTCATCCTCTGGGTGGTGCAGGAAGGGGAGCAAACAGCAGGGTAACAACAGAAAGGCTAGAAGCAGAGAGATTCGTTGCCCTTGTGACTTAATTGCTGTAGTAGTTCGTGTCTTCTGAGCAGTAAACATGGATCTGTACTGTAAATCAACCTCTTGGTTTCACTGGAGCTGAGCATAAAATAAGGTGAAGGACTTCTCGGTACCTTTCTGTATCCCACCTGTGCAAAGCATGGCACCTGTGAAAAGCATGGAGATGAGTAAGTGCCACAAAAGTCTATTATGTTTGCTGTAGCAATAAATAATTTAAATTTTTTCCCCCCTGGATTATATAGAGAGTAGTCCTGAGTTTATGTTTATAAAAGATGTCCTTGTGATCTGTTTTTTCCAGCTGTTTCCTTTGCTGCCCATCCATCTGCTGAATATGCATGAATCAGCTGACCTCTTTCTAAAATGCCAAATTTATTTTCTAGTGAAATCATGTTTCTTTATTAAATTTACTTTAAAAAAATCAATCTAATTTCTTGTGTGGAATACCCTGGAAGGTAGAACAAAGGCCTAGGAAGGCTGGCCCTGGAGAACCATACAATTTCAGAGTTATTCTGTTAGTTGTTTTCTGCCCTCTGCCTTCATCCTTCCCAGCCTCCTGTCGCTTAAGGCTGCAGAACATTGAGACACTGGGGGAGATCAGCTTTTGCAGATTCTCACCCCGAGCTTTTTTGGGTTTTTCAAAGGTTACTTCATCCTGATTAAAACACTAAATTTATCTGCTTCTTACGTAAGTTTAATTTACGGTATTTGTCCACTGCTCATAGTTCCTTTCCGTGTGGAGTAATCCCACTGTTTTCCTTTTGGTGGCAGTAAGCTCTTGCATTTATTGAACGGGATCCTTTGCTCCTGAGTTTAAAGTGTCCTTCTTCACTCCTCTGCTTTGGAACAAATTTTACATAGGCTAAATAATAATAAAAAATTCGGCATGAGGAGTAGAAATATTTTATTATATTTTATTTATAAGTTGGTTTGGTTTGGTTGGGTTTTTTGTTTGTTTGTTTTTTTCTTTCACAAATGCTGAAGAAGTTACCATCTGTAATAAATATCGTGGTATGTGAATGGTAAAATATTATTCAGACTATACAAATAATAATAAGGGCTTGATATCCAGCATATAAAGTGATTTGTCCCTAAAGATTGTCACCCTTCTGCTAGGGACTGCAGCCCTTTCCCTATGAAGTTGCTGTTGTGACCTGAAGAGGGGTTTCCAAAGCATTTTTACCTCTGTTTCAGAAGGAGGAGACTACTGGATCTTCTTAACAGGGACCTGCCCTTACAGGAAAAGTCAGAGCAGAAAAACAGTTGCAAGGTTCACTCAGCTGGGGAGGATAAAGGCCTTTGCACCTCCGGCAGGATTTCTGCTAACAATTCCTGCAACAATTTCTGCTAACTGCTGGAAAATAAATGACTTCTGGCATTCTCTAATAAGGGAAAAAGAGTTGCCGTTCTTCCCTCTCCTCGGATACCTTGTGGTTCCTCAAATATGTGGGCTGGGTCATGAACTCTGGAGCACTTTGCAGTTGTCCAAGCTTCTGGAAGGCTGAGAGGGAGAACAGCTTCAGTCTGAAGACGGAGATGAAATAATTTTGGAAGAGCTAATAGGAGGGACTGCTTGCTTGCTTTCTGCCACTTAGATTTGCAATTGTGCCTGCATCTAACTAAAAAGATAATCTTGTAAGCAAGCTCATTCTTCTTGATTCAGGGAAAAGGAAACAAGTGCTGTATCCCTATGAGCGGATTTCTACCCAAAATTGTGTCCTGTGCAGTGTTATACTTTTCACTTCAGCAAATGACTGGGCTTACAGTGGGTAATTCTATTTGTTATTGGGCTGGGTGAAAATGTACTAATAACTTTGGGAGGGAGGGAATGTCTACAGTGCTATGATAGGACGTACATGAGAAAATTATAATTATTATCTGAATTGATGTTTGCCTGGAACAACTAAATAAAAATCCTAGCCTTTTTTTTTTTTAAATTTAGCAAAACACCACTATTAGGTTGCTCACTAATCTGAACACAGCTCAGTTGCCAGCTCCCCCATGTCTGGTGTTGCAGCATATATTTGCTCTTATAAACTGTAATCCCACATTTACTGCTTCTTTTTTTTTTTTCTTTTTTCCTCCATTTTCAGCATTGTCCTAGGAGGGTAGAAAATGTAATGCTTACTGGAACTAGCACCTACTGTATGGCAGTGATGAAAATGTGCATGGGCACTATCCCAAAGCACTTTTACTGCTTTTTAATGTGAGTTAATATGAGTTATTTTAGCTTTTAGGTTGGTGTACGTGTAGTCACTTCACAAGAGGAGTGGCACAGCTGGCAGGTAACATGAAGTGGAGGGGGAAAATACTTGAAAACAATGAAGTGGAGAGGAAGGTTGGGTGCAGAACGTGACAGGGTTGAAGAACATTGCCAGGCGTGATAACATCAGTGCTCCACTGCCTGGAGCAGCAATTTGTTGCTTAGGTATGTCAGCCAGAAAGAACAATGTGCCTGCATCATTAGGGATTTTTTTAACGACTTTTTTGCGATTTCTCAAGTTGCAGAAGTTGGGATTTTTGTTTTTAAAGCCTCTCACATTTGCAGCGTTGTTTTCACTGGTGCTGTGATTCCTGAGGAGATGTGTAGGAGGTGATGTTACTGCTGGTGGCTGTGGGATTTGGAGGTGATGGCGTTCTGCACCACGAGCAGATCTCCATGAATTGGACCGTTGTTTTAAAAACAGGGTGTGAACAAGGAGCCTGTACATTACAAACCTCAACTACAACTGCAAGTCCTCAAGGCAGGCAGAAACAGAAGGGCTCCCACCATTATGATGTCATTTGTTTAATGAGTGGTATTTTCTGTAGCTCACACGTGAGACAGAAAGGCTCGATTCATTTGGGACTGTCAAGTGCTGCTATGCCCTAACTGTGCCACCCCAGTGAAAGTGGCTTACCTGAAGTTTAATGGTTTACCTGACCTTTTGTGGTGCTTTTTTTGTTTGTTTGTTTTTTTAAGGTTAGCTGCGGAGAAGTGGTAAATTAAAAAAACGTCGTGAGATCTGCGTCACTGCTCTATAATAGGTCTGGTAGACTCTGTATTGCCCAAACAACAAGCAAATATCTCTCTTTCTCTCTCTCTCCCTCCCCCCCCTCTCCCCTAATTAGTGTTGATTATATCTCTGCAAGCAGAGATCTGGTTGCTTTGCCTCAGTTGTGAAGGTTTGTGCTACCTGTGTGTGTCCAGAGCAGGCAGGTCACTACTGGCTCTTCTCACTTATAAAGTCTCTGCATCACCTCTTAGTTTTAGAATGCCCTGCTGCCTTTTAAATCTGCTAATTGCCAGTTAATGGACTTCCAGAAGGGCGTGCTGCTGAGAAAGTTGGATTCCCTGGTGGTGGCTGTGCTTCATGTCCTGCTGATTTCCACGTTCCCATCCAAACCAAATGTATGGTTTAGTTTGTTGCATTTGTAGGACTTCTGCAAGTGAGTAGCATTTTCATCATTAATGACACCATTTCTTTAAAAAACCCCCCGAAACTCTGCAGGTGTGATTACAGAAGTTACACATACATGTCTGTGTGTCTGCGATTAGCATATTCTGTGTATATAGGGGGGTGTGCACAAACACACCCATGCACAAAAAGGGAAGTAAATTGATTATGCTGAAATTCATTTGTCCAACCTGATCCCCACAGTGGTTCTCTTGACCTTAGCAAGAGCCTGCTGTGATTGAAGAACAGGGAGTCAGATCTTGCCTTTGAAGATCATTATTCCAAATTAAATGCTTCTACTATGCTTAATTAGTATTCATCAAACACATGCTGTATGGAATATATTTGAAAAGGGAGAAGGACTCCCTTAGGCTTCATGTGTAGTTTCATGCCTTCATTTCACTAATACTAAGGCTCCATTCCCTGTTCCCCAAAGTGTGGGAAGTGCTGAAGAGGGTAATGAAGTTCAGTGCCATTATTTCAGCACTGGTGATTTTCTGGACTGCTGTGAGTTGTCTTTCCTCTTTTAAGTATGGACTCTGAAAAGGGGAGAACTTGAGCTGTCTCATCTTCAATTTGATGCATAAAGAAAGACTAAAAGGAAAAGAAAGGCTCCATGCTGTAATTATATTCTTTATTATATGATACTCTAAAAGTGGTGTCTCTTACAGCTGGTGTGGAGGAAGATTAGTTTTTGCTTGCTCCAGGAGCCAACTGATTTTGTCAATGAAGTAAAAATACTAATTTCAACCTTACTGGTCTCATGTGAGACTGCCACACAGCTGAGCAGATAATAGACCTACCTTTCCTTCTCTGTTTCTGTCTTTCTTTCTCTCTTTCTTTCTCAACAGAAAGAGTGGTTAACACATTGAATAACACCCTATCAAAGATGCAGGAGCTATGGTGTACACTTGAGACAGTGAAGTTCACAGCTAGTGTATGGAAAGGAAATTTGGATGACACAACTCAACCTTTTTACAAGCTGAACATCTGAAATTTTTCATTCCTTGTAACACTTAGCTACAATTTTGGCATGATGTAATTTAGATTTTTGACTGTGCTAGCGTGTAGCAACTGGATGCAGTGTATCCAACAACTTACTAAAAAGAAAAAAAAGCAGACAAGACCAAAAATTTTGTATGGTATGGCTAGAATCTACTTGTATAGTTAGAATTATTCCATTTTGAAGCTCGTACTCTGGGTTTCTTCCAGACTGATAACCAAATATGATGGAACCTGAATTCTTCAACATTTGGATGATATTTGTTTAAAAAAAAAAAAAAAAAAGGAAAAGCTTCAGTGGCACAAAATACCAGGCACTGCAATTGTTACATGAAGTCTTTTTTCCTTGATGTTTTAGTCCTTAAACCCAATGGGACAGAAGTTGTCAGGTAAGAGTATCTGACAGCTTGAGCTGCTGAGTGGCTCCTGTGTGTTTCCCCAGGAGCCTCCTTGGGCAGGCAGGATTAGCTGCAGCTTCCTGGGAGGGCTCCAAGATCATCCCTGGAGGCTGATTTATTTTATAACAAGGGGAATTGAGTGACTTTATTTAAAGGCAGGACCTAAAATACCTAATTTTTAATTTTGTCATTATAAATGTATGCTTTTACACGATGAATTTTAAGAAAAGGATTTAGTTTATGGAGTTAAGTAAGAACTGAGTGGAACATTGATGGCCTCCATGGTGAAGGATTAAGAGTTCATTATTGGGAAAACCAAACTGGCTTGGTTGGTTTGTGGGCCTTGATTGGTTGGTTTGTTTTGTTTGGTTGTTTTTGTTGGGTTTGTTTTGTTTTGGCAGTTGGGGGTTTTGCTTGTTTGTTTGCTTTGAGGGGAAGGCGTTTTTGTTTCGTATTCTCAATACCTGAAGCTTAAGCACAGTAGTTTTCCGTAATTGTGTACCACTGTATTTACTAGTCATGTACAAGGAAACCAAACCTTCCTTTACTTATTTTAGCCCCCAATGATTTAAAATTTGGACTGTTTGGACAAAGTAAGTGGGATTTGCCTTTGACTTTGTTTACAGTGCACAAACACCTGGTTCTGGTTGATAGCCCGAGATCCAATTCAGAGTAGTCTATCTTTTATGAAGCTGTTGGTTTTAGAATTGTATAGCAAGCCTGGGACTCCCTCCTCATTCTCAGTTCCCAGTGGAGCTCAGTGTCTGTTTATCTGCTGTGCTTGAGGACTGCAGGTTTCATTTCTAAAGGTGACAGTGATCTTGGAATACATTTGTCTTATCCCTCTAATTCTTTGGCATATTCTATATTTACCTCTTTACAATGCTGGTTTATATGTGGTTTCATGTAAGTAAAAATAGACTGCAATAATCTCATGAATACAAGACATAAAATATGTTATTCAGAGAAAATGTGAAATAATAACCAATTTGTCCAAACAGTTTTTAGCCTTAAGTGTTTTTCTAACTATTTTTAAAATATTTTTGTGATCATGTCATTTTGCATATGTTAATATATTTCTGAAAGCATGTTTTTTCACTTCTCTCTCTCTTCCCTAACAATAAAATGGCAATACAAATATAGTTTGAGTGAATTCTGTGGGTTTTTTTCCCAAATATGGTTAGATTTTTTTTCTAGTTGAGATATTTTGGGATCTCTGCCAAAAGATTTCTACCTCAGCTTGGTGGGTAGTTTTTCCTTTCCTTTCTTTGCAGTCTCTCTGAACTGTGATGCCAGGATTATGAAATATGTTTTGAAGATAGATGCAGACACTGAAGTAGTATCTGTGTGAAAGGCAAGCAGTCAACAGACATTTTTACTCCTTGTCTGACATTTACACACGGCTTTGTTGTCTCTCCTCAGACTGTCACATCAGATGTGCTGTTCTCTTAGACTCTTTTTGCCATTTCTGGTTCGAGAGTAGTTTTTATTCTCTTCTGACAAGCTGTTTGTATAAGTACCTTTTAGTTTTACACTGTCACACATGGCAGAAATATTTTATGTATTTGGATTAGTTGTGATTCCTTTTTTATTTTTTTCATTTAGCTCAATTTTTAACTAGTTTTTGAAGTGAGAAAAATGTTTGTAACTCCCTTTTTCTGTCAAAGAATAAATGGTACATTTACAATTTACGTTTAAATTGGCAAGGAGAGTGGGTTTGTTCATTTTATGACTTGACAGGAAATCTGTAAAAAGTCTCATAATGAAAAGAAAGCTCTAATGAAATTGTCCAGTTCATGGGGACAAATGACAGGGAGTTTACTGAATATGGGTAGCCCCCGATTTGACTAAAAGACAAAAGCCACGGGAAAAATTAATTGAATTCTTTTTGATGCCATGGGTTGCAGCGTCTTGGAGCAATTGAGTCCTGAAGTTTTTTGCTGTCGAGGCCTACAGATGTGAAATCTCAAAGCAGGCTTTCAGCACCAGGCAGTTCTCAGCGGCGGTGTCCCTGCAAGCTCTGCCAGCCGCGGCGGTGCGTGTGCGGCAAAGCACGGGGGCTCTGGAGGCACAGGGCTGCTGAGGGCTTCCTGCAGGCTTGGAAACCCCCACGGCTTGGCCAGCTCTTCTGACAGATGACTTCAGCAGCCCAGCCTGATAGAGATAGAGCACCACCCTCTCTGGGGTAATCAAAGCACTCACTAATATGTAATGGGATTCTGTTGGAGAATGCTTTGATTGATGTCTTAGCTGTTTCATCACCTGTTTAGCTTTTTTTCCCAGAAAAAATGTTAATTACATTTAGTGCAAAGATAATTTTTGATACAGGAAATGGCAACTAAGTCTTTATGGGAAAGTGACAGATAGTTTCTTCTGAGCTCCCTGCCTCGGCCTTTGTTCCTGATCAGGTGATGTTTTCCAGCAGGGATGGAGAGGGACCTTTACAGCTGTGATTCCTATGCTGAGGAGTTTGACCTGCTGCTCCTTTGTCCTCGTAAAGGCTCAGCTGTTTGCAGCCACCATGGCTGCTGCTGGTTGGGGGAACGAACATGTTTTATGTTTCACTGAGCTGACAGGAGGGAAAACCATTTTCCCTGTGCTGAAAGGAAGCCCTGGTGGCTGGGATCCTGAGAGTGGAAGCTTCCCTCTCACCTGTCAGCCCTGTCAGCATGTAACATGAGTTGTCAAAATAGGTGATGAAGGACCAGATGGCAGAGCACTGTTGCTTGCTTCCTGTGAAGCAGTGTAGTCTGTAAGCTTGTCTCCTTTCCTGGCTGATCTGTTTGCTGCTCTGAAACGTGTCTGCAGGGTTATGGGCTAAGGCAGGGATGTGTTCCCAGCCTGGTCTGGGAGTGCAGAACTCCTTCTCCTTCCACCTAGGAAGTGGAACTCCAGCTACTGCTCAGGCTGGTAGTAACAGGTACTACACAATAGTGCTGGGAAAGAAGGAAAGCAGAGACTGGAGTCAGACTTTGGCTCTAAAAGGGAGTATATGGCAACAGTGGAGGGATGAGACTCACATAGTTCATGTTTTTCACTGCTAGAGCATCTCTGCTTTATGTCCAAATGCAAGCCAAGGGACAAATTAGCTGAGTTAACCATTGACTTTTAAGATGCAGACAATCAAGGTACTCTGCTCAAAGTGGAAATTTAATTCATGATACTGATTCTGTTTCTGTACTTGGTTCATAATAAAGCAAGTTTGTGCTGATTTCACTGACAGGACTGCTGCTTGCAAAGCTCCAATAAGCTCTGCTAATGTCTGCACCATTACTGCACTCAGGGTAGGGCTACAACTTTTTTTTTTCCATGTCTTCAAAATGTGAACTGCTCCAACTTCTATTTTTAACTCTCCTAAGTGAAATGAGATTAAACATGAAGCAGTAGTCCGCAGCAGCAAGTAATTTTCCCAGAATGATTGTAGAAACCCGATAAACACAGATCTCTTTTATTTTAAGAGAACAGAGAAGGAGAAGAAAAGGCTGAGCACGTGGTCTCCTAAGGGAATGACAGGTCATGTCACCAGTTCCAGGACTGTCACTGGGTCTGTCTCTCTTTTCCTGCTTTTTCCCTACCTTGAATTTTTTTTAAAATTTATCTACCTATCTGATTTTCTTCCTGCCTTTTATTTACCTCTCTGTCTTTAGCAAGAGTGCATTAAATGCCTTTCATCTGTTGAGGGTTCTTACTTCTGAATCCAACTCCTTCAGGAGAACTGAAGAAGGAACCATTTTAGACTGAATAATGTAACCTCTAAAGATCTGTATGTTCTCCAAGGAAACAGCTCCTTTCTGCTGAAGCAGAGTTCAGGGAGCACATGTGAGAGCACATTCATTTTGAAAGAGGTCAAACCTCTCAAACTTGTCTGTAATACGGTTGCATGTTTGAGAACTACTGGAAATGTGACATTTCTTTGCCTCCACCCCAAGTGGCAAAACGCTTTCTAAACCACAGCAAAGAATGGAACTTGAGTGGGGAGAAAACTGATGGCAAGGTCTGGGATTTTTTTTTCTTCGCTGTAATTCAGTAGAGTACAGGTCAGGTTGGAGAATTTATATTTGTATTTTTAATTTCAGTATGTTTATATTTTTAATCCTCCTATTTCACCCTTGTTGTTGCAAGTATATCTGCTAATAATAGAACATTTCCTTTTTTTTTTTGTTCCATGTTTTATCTCCCTCCAGCCTGTCCAACCTGCCTGTGCTCTCTGAAAAGCACTTTCTGTTGCCTTTTTTCTTGTATAACTCTTCCTCTTTCTATTTTAAATAATACAAGTGGTTTGAAAACTTACTCAGGAAGGAAGGGCTGGTGCTTTTTTTATGTTTATTGCTTAAAATCCCAGCTTTTAGTATCTACTCATAATCTGAGTCTGCAGGCATCGTTTGGATATCTACCTATGACTGATGTTATCCGTGGGTGGGCTTGTTCTGTTTTTGTTATTATTGTTTCTTCTTGCTTTGTAAGTGGTGCAAAGCCTAAACAGAATAGGTCCAGCCTGAGTGATCCCTATGATTCTCAGTTTTCCTTCAGGTAAAGATGTTTTCTGGAGTGGGGGAGCCACTTATTGGAGCTCAGCCCAGCAGGTTTCCAGGAAGCGCGATGTGACCGCAGGAACACGGCTCAGGTTGCAGCTCCTCTGGTGGCTGCCTGTTTTCATCAGCCTTTCATCCTCCTTTGTCATCAAATGCATCTCCACACCGCAGAAAAATGACACCTTCTGCAAATAAATGTGAGAAGTGGTATTTTATGGTGTTGTGAGTTCAAACCGGTCATTTCCAGCCGCTGCACAGACTCATGGCAGGGGCAGACTGGAGAAAAAAATGTTGTGGTCGCTTCACATGCTTTTAAAAACTAGTGCTAGGTTCTCTTTCATGTCCAGTTGTAAGCTAGGTCAAAAATAGCTGAGCATTCACTCCCCTGTGATTGAACTTTCAAGCAAAAAATATAATTTTAACAGGGAACATAGTTTGGTGAGCTTGTATGCAAAAAAAAAATCAGTTGGTGTTTAGGGGATTTCTGCTTGTTGGGAGCCTGGGAATTGTGGGGGACAAAATGGAGGAGTCAGTCAAGAAGCATGGAGGTGACCCACTGAGAACAGTTTTTTCCTTCCATGTGCACAAATGACAAGTCTGTGTGGAATCAAGCTTAATAAGATCAGGAACACAGGAAGGATGTAATTTTGCCTGAAACTTCATCATCCACACACACATTTTTCCCATCTGCAGTAGCAGTTCTGTAATTTTTGTGTTGGTGTGTGTTGCGAGTCTTCCCATCCAAGAAGAAGGCTTGATGAAAATCAGAAGTCAAATTTAAAAATATTTACAAGTCTGCTGAATGTTTGTTGACCTGGTGAGTGCATCCTTGGCAAGGAATCAAAAGGTCGGAATAAAAAAATAGTTGTTGCAGAAGATCTGTTACATACTAGAAAAGAAGTAAGCTACAGGGTTTAAACAACGTGTATTATTAACCTCTTAGTGGTTCACAGGTAGCTCTTTCCTCTTAGCAAACTGTTCTATTTCACTTTTAGCTGTGTACTCCAGCTCCATAAGAGGCAAATAAAAATAATATTTGGGCATGGTATGGAATGCGAATAAAGGAATTCGTATGATCTCCCGTGGATTAGATGAAGACTTAAAGACAAGTTAAAATCTTTCTACTTTGTTGTAGAAGTACTAAATATATTAAGGTCACTTGTGATTTCTGACTTAGCAATTTGTGGGAGGTGTAGAAGCCCTGAGTTTTGGGGGGTTTTTTTCCCCAAAGATGGATCACCATTTCCAAGTGCAAGCAAGCAGGCTGTTGTATCTAATTTTATCTTAATTCTGATTCTCAGGAGAGCTCTTGGACTGTAATAAACAGTGTTTGTGAGGCTCAACCTACCAACTAGTTGAAAACCTCCACCGTCTCCAGAAACGTGGGAAAGTCTTCTGGACTTGCATCCAGGGAACATCTGTGGGAACAGCTCATTTGTTACAGGGCTGGATATCTCAGCAGCCCTTGGGAGAGTCTGACTAGGACACACTTACTCAGGAAGACCCAGAAACCACAGGGTTGGGAAGATGTTGGATTCCTCCTATCAGGAGCTGCTCTTTGCAGAGGAACATGCTGAGCTGGCTCAGACAGACAGCACAGTGTCACCAGCACTCATGTGCTCTTCTGAGCTGCTTCTCTTCCCCTGCAGGCGGCCCCTGCTTGCCCCCAAATCCAGAGATGGTTTTCTTCTGAGGCTGATAGATGAAAGAGATACACGTTGGTGTTACCCAGCATGGACTTTGTGTGCTGAAGGCGTTTGGCTGAGCGGGGTTCCTTGGCATATTCTGCCTGTCTGCAGCTGCTTCCACATCACCCTGCATGCATTCCTGGGGTCTGAGAAATGCCTTTCAGGGTTATATTTCTAAAAGCACATGAATGACAAGGGCTGTGATGCAGGAATAGCCTCTTACCCCACCTCCCGAAAACCTGAGGAGGCGAGTTCAATAACATGGTCCATGGCACTGAATTGTTTGTTTCTGTGAGCTTGGGATATCTTTGTGCTACAGGCTGGCAGCAGCCTGCAATTCTGAGGGTCAGCTGGAGGAAGTGCCTCCACATGCTGGCATGTCCAGCTTTTAGAGCTCTTCTGTGATGGTTGACAAGTAATGTTTTATTTCTGAGAATGAAATGTGTTCTTTTTTCCCCAGTGGGTTTTACCAGTTGTTGTTTCTCACTAGAACTGCATGCTTGTCAGGCTTGATTTCTCAGAAGAGATAATGAATTTAAGTCTGTTTTCCTGTTCTGTGTACCAGGGCACATGTCTGATGGATCTAATTAAGCTAATACAAAACTCTCCAGATTATCAAATATTGTTTCATTAAGGAAATGGTATTTGAAGTCATATTTTTATTGCCTGAATTGTATTTGAAGACATAGTGAAGATATGTCTTGAAGGAGAACACAAGGAGAATTCAGTATGACCAAAACTGTTTCTTGCTGTTCAAAAGCATCTGGCCAGCCTCTGGAAAGTGTTGCCAGTCACTGAGGGCAGGATTTGTCTGCTTGTAGTGTGACATGCTGTCCATAAGCTGTGCTTTCTAGGAGGGAAAAGAAAAAGTGTGGTTTTTAAAATCACAAAATACATAATGTGAGGAAATTTTTAATATCTAATGGTGTTGTCTTACAGACTCCAGAAGTAGGCTTTTCTTACTTAGACATTTAAGCGAATAGTCCTAGTAAAGTTAATTTACATTCTGCACTGGCATAGGACAGCTGTGATTCTATACATTGTTAGGGAACTTTTCTGCCTTTCTGTTAGTTGAAGATTTTTTATGTTGAAATGGTAAATTACTTGTTATTACCAACAAAAACTGAAATTAGCTGAGAGTATAAAGTCTCATAACATGATGATATGTCACTAACAGTAGAGTGACTCAAGGTATGGCAGTTATTCTGCACTTTAAGGTCTGTCTGGACTAAGTAATTGGCATTAATAAGATGTATCACTCTAGAACCAATGCTGATAGTGATTCAGCTCTAGCAGCAGATGGAAGAAACAGGTTTCAATACCTTTAAGTTCTGTGAATTTTCCGGTTAGGATGCTAAACTGTGCATGTGTTATTTCAGCAGTGAAACAATCTTCACCATGGCAGTGGGAGCTGAACAACAGCTGGTCATTGTCCTGGTGGTGATAATGCTCATCTGAAGCTCCTAGGGTTTAATAGCATGAGAGGGAGACTTAAAAGCAGATATATTTTATCTGTCTTTTATCTCTCGTGTTCTAACTTTAAATCAATCCTTAGAAATATCAATAAGATGTATTCACTGTAATTTGATATTCTATGTAATAAATGAGCATCGTTAAAAGTAATAGAAAGAACTGTTTGTCATGCTGTGCAGAATAGGACTGGAAATACAATTTTTTGCCAAGTTAAATTAAAACATTTCCCCAAGCTTCAAAAAAGCCTGAACTGAGGCCTTTCATATAAGCAATGGAGTAGAACTACATTTGTTTAAAGAATGAATTGTGTAAATGTTCATGCAACAAGAGACAGAGAAGATCAGCAAAGACTTTAAATGTTCTTTCATTTTTTGTCCACAGTGAAATGTTTCCAAGTTAAGATGAAAAAGAATACTAAAATGAGTTACTGTTCTTATGTGACTTGAAAACATTATAGCCAGTGGGATTTGTTGAGGAATTTCAAAGAAAATGTGTCTCCATTAATTAATGTCTTCATGCAGCTGTACCAAAATATAACTCATTGATTGTTTGTACCCACTTCCAGTTGATTTTTTTAAAGGAATTTTTAAGTAGTAGTCATATTTCCAAGAAGAGAGAGATTCTAGTCTGAATGATGGATTACAAGGCTTTGTTATTTAAGGTGTGCATTGTCTGATAAATACTCCACCAAAATACAGTATGCTTGTTATCTTTTGGATTCTTGGCTGTGTACAGTAGGTTTCTTATCTGTGTAGAGTACAAAACCATCCATATTGTGTGTACATGTGCACATGTGTGTGTGAGGGAGGTATAAATGGTTGCTAATTATCATACATGGTTTCCTTCCTCTGGTTTTATGTGACACACTTTTGGTAGCAAACTGTATCAGGGTGCTTATAATACATAAAAGTGCAGAGTTTTTAAATGTAGCTCACACCAGGCCTTAACTAATTGTCAATCTCTTAATGATCTTTATCAAACAGCCAGGTTGAACTGTCCTGTTTATGCTCTAGTAATAATGTTTTGTGTTCCTTACGCTTAAAACTTCAAGTTTGGTCATAAGCTTCCTCATCTGGATACACTTCAAAGTCAGATTTATATCACATGTCAAGCACAAGAAGGAACTTTGTGTCTGCAATTTTTTATCATCTTAGAAGGGCACTGCCAGAAATCTTGCTGCATCTTGCAAAAAGAGTTGTTGTGAAGAGAGTGAGGCTAAAAAAAAATTCTAGAGGATTACAAATGTGAAATACTTGAAGGTTATGAAATCAAGCCTAGAGAAGAGGTGCCTGGTATCACCATGAATCTGCATTAGGTTCACATTTAATGCAGATGAAGTGTTTTGCCATGACACCTTTGCTTCACTCAGTGCAGAGGACACAGTTTGTGTTCTTGGTTTCTGCACAGGAATAAAACAGAAGGCAATTTTCTGCACAGCTGAACTGAGAAGAAAATCTGCATCTGAACTTGATCTTGACAGGGCTTGCATAAGGTGCCAGGGTCTGTGCTTGTTGATTCACCTGCACTCCTCCCCCCGTTCACATAAACCAACACAGGAGGTGTACGTGAGCAGTAGCTGGTGTCACACAACACACAAACACACATGTAGTGATGTGAAAAATATTAAACCAGAAAATACTCCACACTGCTGTTAGTAGACAGTCCTGTTCGTGTAAGACGTGGCTGTAGGAAGGGACTGTAAGTCTGAATAGCTTTTCTTCTGAAAATGAAAAGAACTGCTGTTTTCACTTCCAGCATAATGAGTTAGTACAGGATAATTACCTCTTAAGTTAAATATTTTTGATATAAAGCAGGCAGTATGTACCAATATGTCAAATGCCCTATAGAAAAGCCGGAATGGTGCACTAGGCAGCTCAGATTTTATGGTAAAATCACAGATGCTCCTATTAAGCTGGAGCCTTAATACAGCCGAGGGTTTACTCGTAGTGTTAATTCCATTTCTTTTCTCAGTCACGTAACAGATGGCAGCTATCTACTGTGAAAGCAAGGCAGGGCAGCTCATCCCTCGTAAAATCACTACAAACACCTCAGTTTTTCAATAAGCCCTGCCCATTTTTGCAGACAAGCGATGCGAGGTGCACAGTGTGTGTGTCCAGCCCAAAGCCACACGATGTCACACCGTTAGTCAGGATGACTGAAGGGGTGAGGCTGTGGTTTCCCCGAGTGCGTGGAGTGCAGCTGCAGCAGTACCATGTCAAGGAAGATTAAATAGAGGCAAATCCCAAGGGCTGGCTGCACTTCACCTTGCTGTGCTCCGTGTCAGCGTGTGCTTGGGGGTGTTGTGTTCATTTTGGAGAGGCTGCATCCATTTTGTGTGAAAATGAAGCAAAAGCATCTGCTTGAAATGACCATGGAGAAACTTAACCACAGTTTCCTCTCTCCACCTCCCATCCTCCCTTTGTGGCCATATATAGTAGCAGCTACTGCCACTTGGGCTATGCAAATATAAGGCTGTGGGTTTATCAGTTTTGAAAAAATAGATGGGAAGACTGGATATCTATATAAAAAGGGGTTGTTAGGAATAATAATCATAATTTCTGGTGCTGCACAGGAGGGAGGAGTAAATGACCCCTTCCACACTGCTGCAAAACACAAAGTATTTGGCCTGACAAAGTCCACCAATGCTGTAAAAGAAGCTGCAGATTCATTTTTAAGGCTTTTTGGGCCTTATGGATAGAATAATACAGATGAAAAAATGCAGTTGCATTTTGCATGTTGACTCTCCCGTGAAAGACTCATGCTCCTGCTGCTGCAGGCCCTACTTTCCTGCTGCATCATTTAGCAGTTTTGCTTCCTCGTGTGTGGTGTGGAGGTGGCAGATGAAACTGTGGGTGTCGCAATGAGCTGGGCTGTCCCTTCACTTGTTTCAGCCCAGGAGCACGCCTTGTTTGTCCCAGCATTCCTGTTTTCGGGCCTGTCAGAACAGCAGGGCAGTGCCAGACCTGACAGAGTGTTCATAGCAGTGTCCATTTGGGAATGCCTGTGGAACAGTGGGGAAAGGGCCAGCAGACAGGGAGAAGCCTCCTTGGTACCCTGTACCAGTGCTGAATTCCCGAAGGTGCTCCAGCTCATTGCCGGAGCCAATCCACTCCCCTCCAGCTGCCGTGGGGCAGGAGTCTGGGATAAGTAGTGAACACTTGCAAATTGAGTTTTAATGAAAGTTGTCAGGTTATTTGCATAACCCAGATTGGTTTGTACAACCCCTTTAAGATCCAGTATTTGCCAAACCCTAAATACATGACCTTTTTTTCTTCCGTTAAGGAGTGGTTTTGAGCAAGCTTTTCCCTTTTGCTCCCTTTATTTTCCTACAGTCAATTGCTTCAGCGGACATGGATTTGAATCAGCTGGAAGCTTTCCTCACTGCCCAAACCAAAAAACAAGGTGGCATCACATCAGATCAGGCTGCAGTCATTGCAAAATTTTGGAAGAACCACCGGACTCATATCCACGAGAGCCTGATCAATCAGAGCCGCTGGGATAATGTCTTGAAAAACATGAACTGGCGAGTGGACCTGAAGTCACAGTTGAGGCACATTGATCAGATAAACACTCCTGTTGCAATAGTTGAAATGGAACTGGGAAGACGTGGGCAGGTAAGCTTCCTTTTGCAAAATCTGTAAACCTGACATAGCTACATATGCACTGAGGCATATCACCTATTGCTGAAATCACTGCATCCAAATCAAGCCAGTTGATTTGTCACCACTGGGCCTTTAATGGACTTGAAATTGTGGTCCATCTTTGGATGCAAGGAAACATTCTGGGTGGTCAATGCAATTTTTGCTTTTTTTTTTCTGTGTCTTCATATATGTACTGACAGCTCTCTTTACATTAGGCTTGAAAAACCAGAGTATGTAGAAATCAAACATTATCTTATAATTCTGTCTGTATACCAGCACTGCAAAGTTGATTCATCTTTTTTTCTTGCAATTCAACACTAAAATTAGTTAAAATATGCAAAGCAGGAGCTAGAAAAGAGTAACATTCATGAATTGTATTTTAGAACAAATGAGGGGAAAGACTCCTTTTTATTTTACATAACACCCATTCTTATGTTAGAAGTACATCCTTATTACCTGTCACGTCGTGCAATCTGGCCTTATCTGCCTGAAAGATAAGTTTATATAGCTCTATATATCAGTGCTGAACACTGGCTTCCTTTTTTAATCTTTATAGTCTGTGGGAATGTACAGCTAAAGGCACAGCTTCCCATCTTCACTTTTACTGTTGTTTTCTAACAGGAAATGTGTTTCAACTTGGTATCTTTTCTCTCTGCAATGTTTTAGTAAATGTTTAGATTTCATTTTTTAGCAGTAGCTACTGCAAAGCATGCCATGAGTTGATTTGGGCATTTTCATGTTAATGTTTAGCAAGTTTCCTTGTATTTCATAATATTTTAATAGCGAGAGTACCTGAACTAGCAATACCTCAGTCCATCCATCCATGCACACACCTGGAATATACCCGCGCCTAGGAATGAGTGAATTCCAGTGTGGCTAAGCCAAGACCAGGATGAACATACATGTAAGCTGGGATCCTACAGAGACAGTAGGTGTTGTTGGAGTCGTTCTGTTAGTTCACTTTTCTTTGCAGTCAGTGAAAGCTGATCCTTCCTGAGCCTTCCACTCGTGGGTCTCTGCAGCGACCAGTACAATAACAGTGTGTGGCTTTAGGTTTTTTCCTGACATCAAAGAAGTGGAGTTTTCTGCTCAGGATCTTGAGGTTGGAAATAGTTATGTTCTATTAGTAGCAAATGGAAAAAAGGTTGTTTTGAATAAAAAGGTTACAGGGAGCACAATATAATGAGTACATTGAGTACATTAGTGAGCAAATGGGAGAAATACCTACATTCATTAAAAAAATGCATCCTTAACTCAGAATCACTGTTGTGTTTCATAAGGGGATTATGTACTTAGTGACTCCTGTTTTGAAACTGTTTTTTCCCCCAGTAATGGATTTTTACAGTAACATCAGTCAGCAAGTACATTTATATTTCTTTCACCCTCTGCAGAGAGTCAGGGGATGTGAACATGGAGGAAGAAGACACATTTCTGAGACACCGTGATGTCTCGCACTGAAGAGCCCCACAACAAAATCAAAATGAATTATTTCAGCATTGCACCTTCATGCTGTAAAGGGAAGTGGTTGTGTGAATGCATTTTTGGAACTGCCATCAAACCCAATTTTTCCTCCTTCCCTGAGGATAGCAGTGGTGTGAGTTAAACTGTGACTTACTGAAACAGCCATGGAGTAATTAGCATTGTCACCACTTGAGTCAATGTACATTTATTTTAAGGAGCGCTGGTTTCACATAGCCTTTAGCTGTGGATTGAATAAGTTCTCTGCTGTAAATCTGTGGGTTGAGGCACTCTGCATCAGGCTGCATGCTCCTGTGGTGGGATGAGTTTTGGGAAACCACGGGGGTTTGGGGATCTCCTGGAAAGACCGGTCACAGAGGCTCCTACTGGAGGTTGAACGAGTTGTTGTTGCACACTGGATCCAGCCCGCTAACTTGAAACTGTAATGTTTTATGGTCTTTATAAGTTTTTTTACTTTATTGTTAGCACATCTCTTCTAAATATCAAGTTTTGTAGCTCATCAAATACACGTATACTGGTACCTTTCTTAAATTTAGCAGAGAACATATTTTCTAAAAAGTTGACAGCCATAGATGGGATTTGATGAATAATGCAGATCTGGCTTTGAAGAAGAAAGCTGGCTGATGATTCAGGAGTAAATTATTCACAACAGACTGTTTTCATTTGGACACATGATAACAGGGGAGTATACAAATGCATTTATAGATAATGAATTGACATGAATATTTCATGGTTCAACAGAAGCAAAGAAATGCTCTGTAGAAAATGTACCTTTCCGGAAGTCACTCTGATTCTTCTCAGTGTCTCTGGGCTGGATTTAGATCTCTGCCCAGCAGAAGGCCAGGCTGCTTGGTGGAGCATCTACTCCTTCTGCTTCAATAAATAACTTTGCTTCCTGCTTGCCGTCTCTGAATTGTAGTCAGTCAATTCTTTCATGGTGGGAAGACTCTGTGTTTGAGACCTGATGTAGTTGGGAATGGGGAATTGGAAGTGACTGGTTCATAAATGCCACTAGACCAAGTTTCCATGAATTTTGTCGAATTTTGTAAATGTTTTCTGACTAGAGAGAGATGTTTCTAGGTTTGAGAATCTGTCACAACTTGCATGTGTTAATTCCTGCTAGCCTTGCCATTACTGAAAATAGAAGAAAATGAACCCTTTTCCCTAAGTGCTCTTAAAAACACTTCTAATGAGAAACATTTGAAAATACCATGCTCCAAACTTTGAAAAATTTGATTCAGGATCTGTAACTTGGAGTTTGAAGTTTACTGAATCTTCTTCAGTAAAGATTTTACAGCAACATTAAAAGTTTCCTTTCTGCTGGTGTTGTAGTCTTTATAGATCCTGGTTAAAGGCAGATGAACATGCTAGCCATGAAGTGCTCAGCTTTGAAGGCCCATTTTCTTTAACAATATGACTAAAAATAAAATGATAAAGCAGTTGCACTTTAGCCTGCATTTGCCTTCATCTTGTGATATTTAGTGCTCATCGCTGCTGGTTCATTTTTTCCTTTTGAACAGCCCATCTTTTCTTTGGCACAATGGTTTTATCCTCTTGGGTTTTTTTATCTACCTTGCTGGCTTTCTCTTAACACATCTGTAGCTACCTGCCCCCTTCTTTTTGTCCTTTTTTATCTCGTTCTCCCTCTCTGAGCATGTCTGTAAAGCTCTTTTGGCATGAAATTTCAGCCAGACATGAATCTGCCAAGAGGGATGAGCTGGAGCATCCTCCTTCTCATGCCCTTCCTGTGGGCACCCACTGCTGTATAATGTTGGCTTACCTGCACATTTCAGCCAGATTTATCCCTGACCTTGCCATTGGTAGAAAATTCATGCATTGTTTTTGCACTGTGGCTTGGTTATATTTGAACTTGTTTTCTGGACATTGTCATGTTGTTTTCCTCATGAGATGTGCCTCTCCCCTGGGGCTGTGTTCTTCCTGTGGGCTGTTTTGCCAGTAAGTATCACTTCCTTGCAGCATTATGTATTTTGCAGTTTAATACCTGAGACTGATCAGATATTACAGATTAGCTGAGAATTTGTTCTTGGCTTTTTTGCTTTAGCTTATTTACAGAATGGGTATTTCCACATGCATTTCTTTTCAGTGTTTAAGATACCAGTAATCCATGTAATATCACTTCTGTTGGGGCTTTGTTGGATCTTAAAGCATGTTTTATGACCAAAGAGTATTTTCTGCCCTAGTTTAACATGAAGCTGGGATTCTCCTGCAGGATTCTTCCCGGAAAGACCTGAGGTAATCACATCATGATTATGGATTAGAGGGTTTTTTCCCAAAATATTGTATCTCTCTTATCTTTCCTTTTTGAAAAGCATCTACCTGACAGAGGGGTCATAACAGTTAATGATATACAGTAGGTAAATACCACAATGTAGCAAATAGCAAAAGCTACATTCAAGGTAGGAAGTTAGGATCATTTCTTTCAGTTAAGGGCAAACAGCAGCCTTTCATTCCAGATATTTTTTTAGTCTGATATCACCAGGGATATGTATCTTCACAAAAACCAAGTATTTTTCTTTAAAGAACAGGCAAACGTTAGGGATAGACTTTTCAGTGAAAGTCTAATATCCGGTACTTATTGCTGTATTTTGATTGTCACTTTTAACTCCCCAGTGAGCTAAAATACTTCCTGATGAAAGGACTTGCTAGGTGAAATGCACTTTTGCCAGTCCAACAGCATACTTGATGCTGAAAAAGTAGGAACTGTCAGCTGGCAGTTTACCTGCTGCCTGCTAGTGGCTGGGTCCAGACATTAGTAATTCAGAGAAAGGAAAAACAAACAAACAAACAAAAAAAAACCCTAACCCAAAACAAAATAAAAAAAACCCCAATAACTATATTAATTCATGTGTGGAAAGTGTTCATAAGGAGTACAGACAATTGTCATGTGCTATATATAGGAGATAAAATGCTACCAGTATTTTGAAGGTCTGGAGCTTGACATTTCATCAAGTTTCGGTTGCAATGACTATAAAGATTTAATTAATGTTTTGGGAAGGAGTGAAGTAGGTCCCAAAGTAAACTTCTGGGAGATTAATTTTTTTTCTGACTTGTTAATTATGTCTGTTCTACACAAATTTAGGCTGAAATTTCTACCATCTATGCTATAAATAAATTGTATTTATTTTTAGCATTCACACATGAACATGCTTTCACAATGTAATAAAAAAGTCTTAGAATTTATCTTCTATAAAACTCATTCCCTTTCTGGGAGTACAGATTGAGCGCAGCTGAGGATGTGGTGGTGTTTTGTGCATTTTTCTAAGCCAGGGCCTCTTGGCTTTTGTCAGCTACAGTTATCCCCAGCAATAGCTGTCACTGCTGCAGAGAGGTCAGACCAAGAGAACATCAGGAGTAAACTCATGCCATAGGGAGGAAGGATTATGGCTGCGCCTGCTTTTGCCTCTGTGTGACTCCAGGTCAGGCTGCTTCAGAGATATCGCTGAAAATAGCCCCAGATAATGGATCTCCAGTCTTTTTTATGCAGGATCTGTCTGAAAAGGCACATTGCTTTTTGTAGGATATCGGTGTGGACAAAGCGATGCATGGGGAGATGAAAAGCAGCTCCAGGTACCCAAACCAAAATAACACCAGCCTGGCCTGCAAAGAGAAAGAAAAACCAGCCACCAAAACCATTTTTCCTTTCCAGCCATAATCTGTCTTAATCTTTGTAGCTATTAACATCATCAGGAATGATGTTCCAGTCGAAAATGGGAAAGCACGGGCATTTAGAAGCCAAATTAATCAACTTAACCCAAATGGGCTTAATATTTTTATGTGATTAGAATGATAGAATCTGATAAGTAGAAGTCAGTTGGAAAAAAATCACCTTTGTGGCCAAGCCGAATGTAATCATTTGGGCTTTTGTTCACCTTGGAAATTTATGAGCTGGAGGGAACAGTTACATAAGGGTAGTACAGTGCAAAAGCAAATAAAAAATGGAGAGGGCGGCAGGTCACTCAGCACAGAGGAAACTGGAACACAGTTGACTGACTTAACTCAGTCATTTACTTAATCCTCTGCATGGTACTCTCCGTAGTCCTTTGCTTCGACAGGTCAATTTTTGTCAACTTCTGCGACTGGAGGGAAACTTGGGGAACAAGAAGAGGATTTTGTTATTTGTGGCTCTTGGGACATGGAAGTGTAATATGTATGTTAAGGAGATAAGAGCATTAAATGGAGGTATTAAATAACTGTCCAACTCCAACTGTCACTTTTCCACTGGCTATATTTGACAGTATTTTTTCCCTCCTCTATACATCCTATACAAAGCAAGGATATTCTGTAATCAGTAGTGCTGACAGTTTCCATGCTGATTTATTTGTGTCCTGTATATACAAATGTGCAAGTGCACATATACTCATATATTCCCTGTCTTTACTCTGGAACTGCATTTGCTGAAGTAATTAAATAGAATAATTTAACTGAGATATAAGTATTTTTAATTGTAGCTGAGCTCAGGGTATTACAGGGGAAATTCTGCATTAATTGAAGGTGAGCTGTATGAAGACACCAGTGATGCCTATTTACTGCCTTTCATCTGCCTAAATTCAGATTCAGTCCTGGACCGTTGAAATTTTTTACCTTGTCAGGACTTGGACATTATGGCAGGAGACTTGCCATCTGTTATATATAATATCAATGATATCAAAAAATATTTTGCAATCTAACATCAATCTGGCATTCACACATAGCAATAAAATGTGGAATAGCTTGGATGAAATGTCCTCCAGAGCATCTCTTGCAGCCTTGGGAAATAGATTGCAACAAGGCTGGGACAGGGGCAGCTGGGGTCAACAGACCTGGCTGTTGAAAATGGTCCCAGCAAAAGTGTTTCACAACATACCTTTTCTTGGAGTTGGCTCTGCATGTTTGAGTTAGTCAGGACCTGTTCTTTCTTCTTCTCTGGACTCTTACCGTCCTTGTATTACGTCTGCTTATGGCTTTTCTGGGAGTCCTCCCCTGGGTTTATCACCAGCTCCCTTGCCCCCGGCAGTGGCTGGTACACTTTTGGAAGCTACCCTTCACTGGCAGCCTTCAATCCTTATGCTGGCTCCCATGCTGAAAGCATCTCCGTAACTTTTCAGCTTGTTTCTTTGCCATTCCTGCAGTGCAGGGGTAGGTTACCTTGGGAGTTGCGGCAGTGCACCCTGGAGATCTTCAGGACTCAAGCTGGCTGAAGTAACTGTAGTCAGATATAGGGTCAGAGTCTCCACCCAACAGACCTGGGTAATTCAGAGACCCAAAGTTGCACCTCCCCCATCACCAAAGGGATTGTTCTGTTTGAGGCAAGTTGGCGGAGCAGTTTCTGTGACACTTGCGCTACTGTTCTATAAATAATCACAGGCAGTCCCACTGTCCGTGCAATTCCCCACCACCGTGGACCTGGGGCTGTGTGGAGACCGTCTGCAAATATACAAATTAAAGCACTGCATTTGCACAGAATGCCACATGCACACTGGCACCATGACCTTGCAGCAAAGCCAGTCTTTAATTGAGGCAAAATGTAGTTGCAGGACCGAAAATTATAATCTCCACTAGCATCTTTTTAACAGAAGTCAAAAGTTTTGTGTGATTCTCAAAAAAACGTTTTAAAAAGGGAAAATTTCTTTGCTGGAGAACCTGTATACAGCAAATCAAAGCCTCTTTGCATCTTAACTCTGGTGGTGTTGTCCATCTGTGTTCTTCAGGGGACTTGGATATCAATATTAGCAAGTAATTTGTTCTTAGGAAACTCAGGGAAAAAAGGAGTTGTTATGAACATAAGTGCCTACTGCATTGGCTGACAAAGCATCTTGTTTTTACAGGCCTAGCCTGGCCAAATACAGTTAAAATTGTTGTTTTGCCAGTTGGCCAGCCCTGCCCCTCTTGACACCTATGCCATGTTGCTGCTGAGAGGTGCACTGGAGATCCTTTCAGGATCCTTTGTCATGATTTCTTTTGAGATCTCTGAGCATTAGCTTTTGGAGTAAGTAAGAACAGCTTCTTAATTTATTTTAATTAGGAAGAGCTACTGCAGGAGAAGGTATCAGAAGATACAAAAGGACAAAGCTGCCACATAACTGGGGAGAAACACTTGTAGAGCAGAGCATTACACTCTTTTTGCTGCTTAATCCTTTGGATTCTCTTTATTTTGTCTTACATATATGTGTGTGTATATATATATATTTTTCATAAAAGATGGACCCCACTTTTTGCTGTGCAAGGATTGATGCAACAGAAGAAACTACACAGTCCACAGTGGCAAAGCAAAATCCCTTCAGCTCATGGCTAGTTCTCAGTGTCATCTTTTCAGTGAGCAGATATTTCCACTGTAGTTTCTGGCAAACTGTGGCTTTCCATCCTTCTACAGCTTCTACTCATCCTAGTAAAAAGTGAAAAAAGATAAACATTTTTTTTTTCCCTTTTCTTCTTCTCATTCTGTTTACACAACCTCTGACTGAGTGATTGCACAGGTAGCTGGCTGGAATCTGCTGGTGTACAAAGCTGTCCTTGGGAGTTGGTAACTGAGCATTAATGCCGAGGTGCTGTGAGTTCCCTACGTGGAAGTGCAGTTAATCACCATGTGAAATGCTTGGAATACTAGCGCCCTGTTTGGATAAAAGCAGGCTCTCACTCCTGCTGCAGTTGCTCTGGCTGTTACATACCACTAGCAGTGCTGCCTAGGGACTTCCAGAGGCCAGCAGAGTTTTGGGAGAGGCTCGTGCCCCTTCCCAAGGGAGTGAATGAAGACTGTAGGAAACAAGGCCCTTTTCTTGCAGGTTCACTTACCTCTATATTAAATGGATTTGTCTGCTCCTTAGTATGCTGGCTTCATCTTGCCAAAATACAGGCTGAAAGAAAGGCAGTAAGTGGAACTGCCACAGAAGATCACACGTGGGTCTGAGAGGGTAGTTTTGGTGTCAGGTCTTTTCCTTGCTGCGAGGTGGACGTGAAAAGTTCCTGACATTTGCTGCTTGTCCTCAGCCTTGTGCTGCCCCAGCAGTGACGTGTTCATGGAGCTGAAAGTGGCTGAGTTTCCAAATGAAATTTTTTTGTTCCCTCCTCACCCTTTTATTTTTTTCACTCATGTTATTTTTAGTGTGGATCAATTTGTTGAAGGGACAGGTTGAGGGCAGAACTGAGCAAAAGAAGTTGAGAGCTCTGCCTTGCCTTGAAAAAAATGCTCCTGTAATCATACATGTTTGAAGAGCAACCATTTTAAATCCTAGCTAGGGATCTCTTGAACAGAAATGAAGCAGCTCTCCTTGAATGCTGAGGATAACTTCTCTGAAGTGCCAATTTTTCTTCCAAGAATGGAGGAGGAATAGAAAATGAGGGACAGGGCTGTTGGATGAGTTTTGTATTGTAGAGTTCATCTGGAGAAGGGCGGAAAAGGTATCTGATATGGAAGTGATCTAAAAGAGTATCTGGAGGTGGGAATCTGCACAGATTGCAAGAACAGGGGAATCTTGGTGTTTTAAGTGTTGTTATTCTTTGTTTCTAGAAAGTTTCTCAGCTACATGGATTTGTGACAGAATTAATAAGAAACATGATTGAAATACTGGTCCTATTCCTTGTCTGGTTATTTTGTCTAGTGCTAGTGGGAAATGTGGCTAGCTGAGCCACAGCTTGGCTGAGTTGCCTGAAGTGATCCTGTAAGTCTGGGAACAGCAACAGAGTCCTGACTTAGTCACAGCTTTAACAAATAAACTCATTTATTGTTCAGGGGGTTTTTTTATTCAGTGGTTACAAGAAGTTGGTTGCTGTTGACAATTTTGTCCTCAAAATAGCTTTCTCTGTTTCCTTACATGCATCTGTTCCAATTTGTTTTTCTTTTTGCTTGTTTTGAAAATACTTACTGAGGCAGTGGGGTGAAGCATAAGTTTCCCTGCTTTTCTCTGAAAGGAGATGGTTGGGAGGAGATCACTGGAAAGTGCTTTTGATTAAGACATCATATATCCTACTACTTGAGGAAATGACTACTTCGAACATAATTCCAGGAGCAAATCCTCTTCATTTAGAAAGAGATTCTAACTAACAAAAGATACAAGACAATCCTTTGATTAAGAAACCTCTTGCAGCTGTAATTTTGCATAGGCCTTGACACAAGGGGGTTTTTTTTCTGTCCTCCTTTCAAATTATCAGTTGCAAAACTCCACTGAGATAATCAGACATGCAAATCTTCAATATATTTTTAGTTCAACTCACTGATGTATATTCATTAATATGTTAATATGACAAGGAAAGCATAATTTAAATTGCATATGCTTAATTTCATTAATAAATGCTTGAAATACAGTCCCAATTTTAGAAGTAGCCATACTTGATGCCAATTTTTCAGGGGTTTTTCCCCTTTTAAATCACAAGGACAGTATAAAACCTCTTGTTTTATGTACAGAAATAACTTTATGGTGCTGTTTACCTTGACCCTGCACAACCAAAGGACCTGTATGCTGGGAATCAGTGCTCCTTGTACTCATTGTCACATTCCTAATGATTGAATTGTAATAAACCGCGTCAGTGGAGACCTAGTGAAAATTATGGCATTGTAATTTGAGTTCCCAGACTGCATTAGGTGGAGTTAGATAGGCAGATAGAAGATGAAAAGAGCAAAGTTTCCTCGTGTTCAAATATGGTGAAGCTCCACCAATGCAAATCAGGGAGGTGCTTGCCCTGTATTTAATTTGCAGTGGCCTAACTAAATGAGATACAAATTACTACTGGAATTAGAATTAGACTGCTTCTGAATCTTGGTTGAACATGCAAAGCTGCTATAATATCCAGGGTTTTTTTAAAGCCCTGAAGCGATATTTGAATGCTTACAGGCAATAAACTTTTCAGTCAATTGATTCCATTTCTGTTGAATCGTCCTCAAAAGTGAAGCTGTGCTTTAAGGACTATTAAAAATTTTCATTCCATTTAACCTGTAAATACGCCACAAGACTTGAGAAAATGAGTTTGATAATTGCTTTTTTTTGGAAGACTTCAGCCTGGAAGGCAGCATCTTAAAAGGACTCAGCACTGAGGAGAGTCCCTAACGTATCCAGTTAGAGCCAGTTACACTGGCCTGACTTCCTTGGTCTGAAGTAATGAGGTGTGACAGATCATGAGTGCAGTGCATCATGGTCAGAACCAATAACCCCTTTCAGAAAACTACGTTTCTGCTCTAAGCAGTCATTTTGAGTTACCTGCAGCTAATTGTAAACTGCCTGCTTTTACGGAAGTGGGATGCTTGCATTTCCAGTAAATATCGCTGTGATGCTCTGAGACAGCTGTGAAGTGCAACTGTCTGGGAGAATGCTCAAGTCTGATCAGATTTAATTAGACTGGAACCTGTTCCTGCCTACAAATATCTTGATTATACAAAGAGAACAAACACACCACTTGACAGAATTGGCTTTTGCGATAGCTGCTGCCGTGAGAACGTGAAAAAGAGGTGTTGATTCGCATGCTCCTTCTCACTGAAGATTGAGCTGAACAATGAGCCGTGTCTGCATCCAGCTGGTCACCCAGAGCTCACCAGAGAGGACATGGAGAAACCCAGGCTGCTTGAGGGGATGATAAATCTGTCTGCCTTGGACTATTCCCTCAAAGAATGTGGACTCCAAAGGAAAGCAAGCATTTCTAGGTCAACTCTAGGAGCCTAAGGTTTGGTGAGATAGATTCCACCCTCTGTCTGAACTGCCTAGTGATTAATGTAGCTTGACAACTCCTCCTCTCAAATGAGTGGTATGGATAAAACCTCGTCACTTTGTTCAGCTCAGGGTAGTGGAGGCAAACTGCCTCAGCCTTCGTTTTTTAGGAAGCAAAAGCAGAAGAGAAATGCAGCACCTCCCATTACACTGTGGGAAGTGTAGTTGAGTGAACGTAATTAAACCGTCAGCCAAAGAGGTGCAGGCTGCTGGGTGAGAGACCTGTATTTGCATTAAATCAAAACTCTTGGGGTAACAATTAATGCAAGTTATAAATGAAATTATAAAGAAAACTTCTTTAAATGTGAGTTTGTTTTTAAAGTCATATTAAACAAGCACTGAATTTACTGAGCAGAAGTGCTTAGAGGTTTAAGCACACCAAATGCTTTGCATGACAATTAACAGCGTGGATAAGCTGTGATCCAGGAGCACTGACATACCGTCATGGTCTGGACACGAGATGTGACTGAGCCACTTTGTTTCTTAACACTTTCCTCTGCAAGCACACCAAGTCAAGCTGGATGGATGCTAAGGGAGAAGAAAGACAATGCCTGCAGCTGAGAGTGAGAATTTGAAAGATGATGGACAAATGGATTGGTTTCAAGGGCTTGAAGCTGCTCTCTGGGGAAAGAGGCAGTGAAGAAAAGAAGAGGCTTGTTCTTCCAGGCACAGAGCTTGGAGATCAAAAGGACTTGCTCACCTCTGAAGAGGACTGTTCTTTGGAGCTGCTGGGAGAACTTAGTTTGAGGGACTTGGGTGTTAGATGGTGCCGTCACATCCCAGTGGCCTTGAGGTTGTCTGGAGGATGTTGGCTTGCCATGATCCTCGAGCAGAAGCTACCTGGTAAGAAAACTGTGTTCATCAAATCTTTGTGTTTTATCCTAAACCATCAACTTTTGATCTGAGCAGGCAGTACTTTCTTTCAAAGAGCATTGGACGTTGCTGTTCTCCGGCATTGGTTTTTGGAAGGGGCTGTGAGAGGTGGGATGCTGTGCTCCGAGCCTGCTTCTTCCTTCTGCCCCTTTTGGTGCACTTGCATGACGTGTAGAGCTCTCCACAAACTCTTCTGGCTCCCAGGAGAGATTTCAGCTCCTGCCTTTCCCTCCAGGCAGCACGCAGAGCTCCTGGCCGGGGGGCTGACGATGGCAAGTGCTTCTATGTGCAGACAGGGGTATGAGATCTGCTGCCAGCCAGGAGCTTGCACGACTTCAAACACGTGTTGTGCTCCAGGTCAGCCTGGCTCGTGATGTCCCATCCTGGGAGGTGGCAGCAGTGTCCCCAACAGCCCTGTGTCCTCTCAGAGGGCAGGGCTCTCTCCTGCAGACAGGGAGTTGTCACCAGGCCTCTCCCTTGGCTGTCTCACCGCCTTCCCCATTTGGCATCGTTCCCCGCCTGAGCGCGGCTCCTCGGCGCCCTCCTTTCTTCTGTGCCCTTTGCTTGGCTCTGGTTGTGTGTTTGTTTTCTCTCCCACACTGACTCTGTTTCATTCACTGCCCAGAATAATAAGAGGTTTGTTGAAAGGGTGCTGCTAAGTAATTTGTCTTCTTCATTCATTCTCTCTTTGTTTAACGTTTGTTTTCACTGTGCTTTGAATACAAAATTATTAATTTCATCGTAATTTATTTCAATAGTATTTATTATTGTGGAGGCCCCTACACAACCCCTCTTACTGCCATAAAAATCTCATAAATGAATACTTATAATCAGTTATTGTGGTGTTTTAATTCCCACTTCAAGGATACAATCTGAAGGCAGAGAACATGAACACAAGAATTTCCATTAATTCTGGTGACCAGTGTGAAAAACCCTCAACCCAAGTTCCCAGAGTGCAGAGCCTTCATGATATTGCCAGGGTACATCTCTGACAGTGCAGCCACAGCAACAACAAACATCAGTCCTGCAAACCAGATGCCAGGCACTTCTGACTAAGCCTGGAAAAGACATGGAACATGCAGTGAATGAGTGCGGACACATTTTGGCTTGGGCCTCCCGTGTGCACACGAAAACATTTACGTGTGGGCAAAGAAGTTTATTTAATGGCTCCATGCATTATAATGGCAGAACACTCATGATATCTGTAAGCCACTGGAGAAAATATTAGTGGGATTTTTTTTAGCCAAAGAAAATCTGAGATGGAGGTATATTGGAGCAGATTATTAATACCTCACCATCCAAGATCTGGGAAATGGCTTTTAGTGCTTCTCTTTCCTTTCCCTGTTGTTAGAACTTACGTCAAATGCTGCCTTTTATCTGAAGTGGTTTCCCCAGAGACTTGTGCTCCATGCCAGTTCCAGGTATTATCCAGCCTCTGTCCTTCTCTGAACATCTTGCTTTTTCCAAATTTTTAAGTGTGAAGCAATAGCATTTTGCACCTAGTAAAATGTTGTAATTTGGTTATATTGCATGCACTCTAATCAATAAGGTGCCTCTCAGGCTTTGCTAAAGGAATAAGCAATCATGCAGTGGGCTCGGAGTCCAGCAGGTCCTGAGCTGCAGGTCAGTCACCTCTCAGCAGTGGCACTGCCTGCCTTGCTGTGTGTGAGGCCTCATTCCTCTCTTATCTTTCTCTGCTGGTTCTACTTTCATTTCTTCTTCCTCTCCTCTTTTCCCTCCTCCCTTTCTCTGCTGGTTCTACTTTCATTTCTTCTTCCTCTCCTCTTTTCCCTCCTCCCTTTCTCTGCTGGTTCTACTTTCATTTCTTCTTCCTCTCCTCTTTTCCCTCCTACCTTTCTCTGCTGGTTCTACTTTCATTTCTTCTTCCTCTCCTCTTTTCCCTCCTCCCTTTCTCTGCTGGTTCTACTTTCATTTCTTCTTCTTCTCCTCTTTTCCGTTCTGCCTCTCAGGCTGCTGTTCTGCCTCTTTCCTCCATCTTTTTGTTCCCTTGGCTTCCTCCTCACTCCCAAACTTGGTTCCTTGTTTTGTATCAGCAGAGCTACTGGGTTTTTTTCCTTTATTGGAGTTGTGCAGCACAGCAAAGGGCCACAGACTGGCCCAGGTCAAAGCTGCCCATGAGCTCGTGAAGGTACAGAGGCTGTCCTGGGGAAGATTCAGGTTTGCAGGGTGTCTCCCTGTGCTGTTGCTTTACATTATCCTACTGAGACCCAGTGCTTTGTTATGGAAACAGTGTGTGGTTCTTGCTCTGTGGCACAGCTGATTTTTCTGGGAAGCTGTGAATAGATTATGTTCTTATGGTTGTGTGTGGTTTGGTGTTTGGGTTTGTTTTTTTAAAAGCAGTGTATGAAATCTTCACTTGAAATTTTGCATGAAACTCCTTGTCTAAACTTCTGTGGATTTAGTGAACAGAGCTTTAAAAACAAGGATGGAATATAGAAGAATTACTTGGCACCTGCATCTTCTAATATATTTGAAGTAATGAGCTTTATGTGGTACATTTGTGTAGCTAAGCTGTAAAATTTTGTGCATAGTGATGATTATGCTGAGAATCAGCTTTGCTAGCTGAGGTACACATGAACACAAACGAGGCTTATTACCCTGGAGACTTGATTAGAATTGAGCAGAGGGCAGCTCGAAAGTAAGCAGCATATTTGCCATATTTGCATTTTAAGTGAAGCGTAGTTGCAATGAAGACATGCAAACCACTGTCAGTTAGAATTGTCCGTCAGTCTTTAGCAATGGAACCGCACGCTGGCGACAGGGCACGTGGCTGCGGGGTGCATGAGGACACTGCTTCTTCTTTCTGATGGCTTTTCCCCTTTGGACCAGTGAATCATGTGGCAATCCCAGCTTCAAACAGTGTGCTGTCAAGGGGTTTAATGGATTTACAGAGAGAATCGATTGTGCACGCGCTGGATGAAGTCTTCAGATGCCTCATTGAACATCAGCAAACCAAAGGGTCATTATCTCTTCCCCTCTCCCCCCCTTACCTCATCTGTCATCTGTTTGTAGCCTGCACTAATCTCCCTCTTTAGACCTTTATTGTGAGTTGGTCTGACTTGAAAATAGATTTTGAGAACTGAATAGGAACAAATGGGTCTGTTGGACATGGAAATAAGTATTTTTTTCTTTTCCTTTCCTTGGTGATAAACACGCTTCACAGTATGAGCACTGTTAATGCAAATGCCGGCATCCTTTTGGCACTCAGTGGTATTTTTGATGAAGGCAAGGGTTGGGTCACCAAAGTGGATGGAACATGACTTTTTGTGCTGAAAATGAGAACATGGAGATCTCTTACACTTGAAATTATGAAGATGTGTTTTGTCCATGGTTTCACATTCCTCTGTACAAGCAAACCTTTATCTCTCAGGCTTGTGTTTAGTCTTCAGACTTGGCTGGTACTAATTAGAGACAAATCAGGTGAAAAACAATGAGTCAGATGTTGAGGAAAAGATATGGGCTCTTTTCTATTGAAGCAAAGTGCTTACATGTACAGTCTGTATTTCTGGTTAAGCAGGAGGAGATTTTCATGTCCTGCCAGGGTATTTTTGCATATTAAAGTAATAGCATAAGAACCTAAACAGAAAAAAAAAAAGTTTTATGATCGTGGGTATGTTACACCACTAAAGAAGTTGCCTCCATGGCAGTGTTAAGTTCTATGCTGTGCTCATGGGCTGCAAAACTCACACTTTGCAAAGCTAATGGCACATCTTCGTGCCCCTGATAAATTCTCAGTGTATTTGGTTTCATGTGCAGCCTTCCATTTGCACGAGCAGCTGGCTAAAACAAGCTATTCTGTCTTTTTCTGCTCTTCGCTTTGTATCCTCTTCCTTCTTATCTCTGAAATTTCCCTGTTTGAGTCACTGCAATGTGTTAGGTACCCGTGTAGCTCACCCCCTCACAAACATACATGCCCATGGACTTTTTTTGGAAATTTGTGTTCAAACTCACAAGGCTTGCCAACTTGCTGTGTGTGGGTGTGCCAGGAGCAAAATATCAATTACTGACAACGAGAGAAATCTCCAGGGTGGAGGAGGCCCTGAAGATACCCAGAGAGTGTTTCTTCTGAGGTTCCTGCAAGGATAGAAATCTGGTTATTTCAATGGGTTACAGTGCATGGGGTGACATCAGGCAACCTGTCAGCAGTGGGGTTCCACTTAGGCCCAGTGCTCTTCAGCATCTCCATAAACACCTTGGATGCACGTCTTGGAGGGATACTAAGGAAGTTTGTTGATGGAACTAAATTGGGAGGAGCTGATGACTTCTTTCTGAGGTATTTTCTGGAGTTTTTAGGAGGAGTTTCTTCACAGAAAAGGTGATTAAGCATTGGAATGGGCTGCCCAGGGTGGCGGTGGAGTCACCATCCCTGGAGGTGTTTCAGAAAAGACCAGAGGTGGCACTCAGTGTCACGGTCTGACTGACATCATGGTGTTGGGTCACAGGTTGGACTCGATCATCTCAGAGCTATTTTCCAACCTAATCCATTCTATGATTCCATGGGTTAATCCCACATGTCATGCTTATGAAGGATGGGCCCAATCCTAACCTTACAAAGATGCTTTTTTGTACTCTATTTGTGTATCTTCAAAGATTTTGCTTCTCCTCTAGCATTTAATTTGTAATAATTCCTATATTAAGGAAATGTTTTAAGGGGAAGGGAGGGAGTACATGCTGCTTTTAAAGCTCTGAATTGCTTATTAGTGTAAGCTGCATCACCCTGGAGTTGTTTCACCCCCCCAGGGACTCAACACAATCATCATCATCACATCTTTTTTTTGTGCATTTGCCTCCCCTTTCTTTTCCACCCAAGGAAATCAGAATCTAAAAGGGAGCCTTAGAGCTTGTCTTTGAAAAACCTCCAGATTTCTGGCTTGCTGTCACTGTCATCCTTGAACAGCATTGCAGTCAGGTACCATGGTGATCTTAAACACTGTCACACTGCCTGCATGTACTTGTCAAATCGTTTTTGTGAGGTTTTTTTTATTGCTTTGATTCCAAGATGCTGAAACAAGAGGCATATCTAATCCCCACTGCAATGTCAATGCTATTTACCTGAGAAGAAACTAATTTTTAATGATTTGCTTAGTGCTTATCAGCGCCTTATTCCTTTGTACTGCTGTAGCTTCACGAGAACAGCTTCTGACATGGGAATCTGCCTGTGCAGAAGTGCTGATCGCTGAAATACAAATGGAGCTCTGCTTCTGGACATGGGCTTCAAGTGAACACTGGTAAGGAGCTCTCTGAAAGTCAAAATACAAAGCAATATCCTCCTAACTTCCCTAGCCTTTAACTTGTTCAGGAAGCAGTTCTTAGCAGTCCTGTTCTGGGCTTGAAAAAATTTTCTAAAACATGCATTGCACACAGACCATAAGGCCGTGGCCACAGATGGAAGAGCAGAACCAACTCACAATTGTGTTTAGACATCCCTTGTGGCACCAGGGCTGTGTAATTTCCCTTCCCTGTGATTCCAGAACCGTACTGGCATCCCAGGTACAACGATATCCTTCTCCTTAGGGGTATGAGAGTGGTTAGTACCATGATCGAGCTGATACTATCCTCTGAGGGATGGTGCTGGCAAGGGTTTGTGCTGTCTCTAACCCAGTGAGGCTGGAATTCCTACTTCTTCCTAACCTGAAGCATACCTTGTTTTCAACAACCAAAAAAGCTTTCTTCTGAGGGGCTGCGAAGTTTGAGAAAGCCAATGAACAAGTTAATGACAACTTAAACTATAAGCATACCATAATTGTTTCTTTTTTCCTCCTAATTTGTGGTTCCTAATTTGTGCCAGAAGCACTAGAAACTAACTTACTGGGAAACTGGGGCAGGGGCTGGAAATAAATCTTTGAGTGGGAGAGCTTTCTTCTGGGAGAACTTTTACAAATATAAACATTGAAACACTGAAAATCTGGTTCTGTTATATCTAAATAACTTGTTGTGTTGGCTTGACAAAGGCTAATTTTCAGCATCTAAAGTAAAAGGGGACTTTGCTGATTTTTGAGAGGGTTATTTGTTATCCATCTCAGGATCTGAGATTCAAAATAGTTGGGTTTTTTTCTCCTACTTCAAAAACAAGGGCACAGGCTCTTCCCAGGGCTGATCCCTGCAACACCTACCTGAGGTCAAGCTTCCTGGGCAAATCCCCGGGGTTTTGTGTTCATTCAGCTAAAGCTCTGTCTCTAAGGCTGGCCTTGTTTTTTCCGAAAGAGTCCAGAGAGCAAGATAAGGCTCGAGGTGATGAATTACTGTTGTATTAATGGCTTGCGTTTCACTGAGGATGTAGCTTAAATGGGGCAGTATTGCTGCCTCAAAGAGGTGTTGTTGCAGCAGGAATTCTGAAAATATTGCAGGCGTTGATTTATTTCCATGAGGACTTGAATTCCAGCTTCTCTATGTGATGCTCATCTTCCCTAGCGTAGCCTCCATACACTGGGCTGCCTGTTTTCCTGCTACACAGGGGCTTGGGATGATGTCAGAAAATGTGAATTACGGTGAAAGGAGTGGAATTACTCAGGGTTTAGTTTGTTCCCCCTCCCGCCAGCAGCTGAAGGAGAGGATTTGTTTTCCAAGTACAGTGCCAGAACATCAGTGAAATTTCTGACAGATGCTGTTCTCCTGAGACATGGCAGTACTTCATTTTTCAGCTTGGCTGGGCCCAGAGAGAGTCTTAATCTGCAAGCAGGGTGTTCTTCCCCTCTGTGCTATGGATGCTCATACACACCTTTGGGCTATTCCTTCAAGTTTGTTGGTAGTGGGAACAGGTTCATGGAGCTTGTATCCAAGGTGCCAGAGGTATCCTTGGAAGACATCTTTTCCCTAGGAGGATACAACATTAATGACCTTGTCCTGGGTTGCAGTGTATTCTGTCACCATCTTCATGAGCTGTTGAAACCAGGTGGGGCTGTGTCCCTTGCCTCCTCTCTCTGGACTATCTTCTGTCAATGGGCCAGCTGTCGAAACCAGGTGGGGCAGGGTTCTTTATCTCTCCCATGACCCATCCTCCCTCTAGGGAGGATATCTCCTGTTAATGGCCCATCTAGTCTCACCACATGACTGATAAAATTACATCCTCCCAGTGTGAGATGCTCTGCCCAGAGGGAGGAACCAAGCATCCCATCCTGGATATAAGCTAAGATTTCGAACCCCAGAGTCAGCCCTTACCTTCTGGATTCCCAGAGGACAAGAGCTACCACTGGACCTTCAGGTGAAGGCCAGACCTTTTCTACAGGACCTCTGCTTCAACAGAACCATCACTCTGGAGGACTGCAGCCACCATTTTATCGGACTGGCTACCAACACCCTGACGGACAGGGTGTCAGGTTGTATCCTGACCCTGTCAGTGGTTTCTTTTTGTATTGTTGCATTTATTTTAGTTTTTCCTATTAAAGTGTACTTCTGACTTGGAGTTTCTCACTGGTTTTGCTTTCAAACCAGTACAGACCTGATGGGCAGTCGGAATAAAAACAGTGAAGAAAACAACAAAACACAAAATTCAAATGGCTGCCTCCAAGAAGTACAAGGTGACATCTGGGAAGATTTATCCCCCACCTAATATTTGGCAGTCGGAATTGCTTCTGAACGGGGTTTGTTGAGTCTTGTCTCTGTAGGTTCCTTGTGTGGTCAGTGGAGGGAGAGGCTTCTCCAGGGAGTGGCTCGGGGTCGATTCAGAGGGCAGATTTAGCCTGACAAAGACTACCTTAAGCACTGCAGCTAGCGGGGCTTGGGGTGAATACTCCTCAGTGTGGTTTATTGCACAAATATTTGTAAAAGCCTGTTGGTTGCTCAGCCAGCACCTCGAAAAGCCACCTTCCAAGTTCAACTGATGCAGCAGAGGGAAGTTTGTTCGTGATGCTGAGACGTGTTTGCTGTCCGTCCTCGGTGAAGATGACTGTTCATCATCTTTTCCTGTCCTGCCCCCTGATCCCTCCAAAACCGCACACACTGATGTGCTTTGAGTGGCAGCATTTTCCTGCCTCTTTTGGGAGGTCACGCTATTTAATCTTTCTGTTGCCAGTGGTAAGAAGGGGCGAAAAGAAAGGGTGTGCTGTGAAAGGGATTTTTAGTGAGGTGTTTGTCCCCTGTTTACTCGGTGACATTGTAATAGCTGTGCCTGTAACATTATCCGTAAGTAAAAGCTGAGAGTTTGCTGATTGTTCCCCTCCAGGGCTGGAGGGGTGTCCTGTTCCCTCCTGTGTCTTTTACACTTTGACCTCTCAGGTTTTAAAACAAGAGGGAAATTCAAGGCGAGTGCAATTTTTTGGTGAGGGTTGCACATTTGTAAAAGTTGTAATACAAATAATGGAAAAATACTTTTATATCAATTTAAAAAGAGCGAATTTATTCCTCTAATGCTCTGAATGGAACAGAATCATCATCCACCAACTGATCATCTGTTGCCCACAGAAATATTTCTGTGTGGCTCTGAGTAGTTTTCTAAACTTGCAACCAAAGATGTGAACACTTCTGCAAAAAAAATTAAACCTCTTTAATTCTGCTTTCCTTTCTTTTTCTTTCTTTTGCCTGAGACTGTTTTGCCTTTATTAATCTTTAGCAGGTGCATCTTTATATGTTAAAAATGTGGAATAATTTAATTTAATATCATATCAATATTTTTGCAGTGAATACCAGTTACAGTATGAACGATTTATCATAGGCTTAAAAATTACGTAGACATTCTGTATTACAAAACTGTAGGAAAATGTTATGTATCCAGTTGCTGACTGTGTGGTGTTTGGAGCATGGATTTGACAGCATGGCTGTGAAGACAGAATTAAACCCAGGTTGTTTTATCTTTTCATTGGAAGATGTCAGTGTATTCTAAAACCCCACCATTTATTCGGTATTGAAGCATCACCTACAATTCCTTTCAGTCTGAGCAGGAAGCAGCCAGCACTATCTATGGAGTTTTTTCACCAGGGATAAATCCACAGGAACACCTGCTGACCTCCGTGTCTTGAACTTCTAGCTTACCTTAACCTGCTTTCCCTGTTTATCCTGTGCAGTCCTTGGGAGAGGGAGTTTCATGCCAGGGAACAGTCTTGCTGATACTCCAAATTCAGAAACTTCCTGAAAAAAATGTACAAGGAAATACATAGGTCAGAAAGAGGGAAATTTTAGTCAAGGTTTTATTGGTAATTTTTTTAATGTTATCACTTTACAGGAATATATTTTTTACTTGTAAACCAGCAAAAGAGTTGTGTGCCTTTGCTTCTTAGGAAATTTGTAAACATTTATCTTTGAAATTACATATCAGATAATTCACGACTAAGGGAAAACATCTGTTTCTTTAAGTGGCTTTCTGTGGAAGGAGCTGTCTGGCCAAATCCTGTAATGCAGCTGATACCAACTTAAAAAATTTCCCAAATCCTCACATTTTTATATTATCAACTGTCTGTGTTATCATAATGTTGCATGTATTGACATGGACCAAAAAAAAAAAAGAGCAGAAGAAGGTGTTGAAGCGCTGGACTGTAGCTGTTGGGTGCAGCCTGGTGAGGATGAGCAAAGTGTTTGGCTTTGGAACAAGAGAGCTCAGCCCACAGCAGCTGGATTTTAAAGTTATGGGTTTGTTTCTGTTCTTCTCAGCATGCGGAAAACTTTGTTTTTGTAGTGTTTCTGGAGAACAAGGTTAAATTCTTTCAAGACAAGTTCATTGTATCTGACCTGGAAAGGAAAAAAAAAAATCTTTTGTGCTTATCTCTAAAGTGTATTTGAAATGAAAATGAAAGAAAAACAATAAACAATGATGGAGACAGGGCTATTTCTGTCATGATATTCTGCCTTCTGTCCCCTGTGCACACACTGTAATTTATCGTAGCATTTGTGCCTGCATAAGGTGAGTTCCACACCAGGCTGAAACCATTGATGAATGACCTCTGCAAAGTGATGTTTTGCAGAGGTGTATGACGTGGTGCTTGTCTGCAGGGAGGAGAAGGCCTTTTGCCTTGTGTCGTGGCAGCTGGGGCTCAGAGAAGTCTCTCCTCATTCTAGCAGGGAAGATGTTTCCCCACAAAATTCAGCTTCTTTCATGTTGGCTTGCTCAGTGCCTGGTGAAATGAGTAATGGGGCAGACATCTCACAAAGAGGAAACAACACAGCTTCTCCTTTATTATCAGTGTTTAAATTTAGCACCTTGAGGCTTTTTCTCCATGAAAAACGTGGCTAAAGCTTAGCTTGCCTTACGCTTTATTTCTTCAGCTCCCTGTTTGGCGTGTTCACGTGGGAAGGATCAAGTCTTCTGTTGTTTTCTGGGCACTGAATTGCAGTCCTTGTTGCAGTGCCTGATTGTAAAGTCACATCTCCCAAGAAAGGCGTTTTTGTCTGCTGAAGTGCTGGTGGCCAAGTCCTGGGGAGCAGCGCTGCCTGCCCAGCTGGGCAGCACTTAGATTGTCACGGCTTTGCTGCTGGGCTGGGGTGGCATCTGATGGAGGACATTAACTACCAGGATGCTGATGCCTGACTGTTCACTCATGGGTCTGTGAAGAGGGTTTTGGGGCAGGGTATGTTTTCCCAGGGACAGGGCTTGTTTTCCCAAGGCATTGCCCTCCATCCTGTTGCACCAGAGCTCTGGCAGCTGTCATGGTGGCCACCCAAGACACATCCCTATGTCAGAATGCCATGTGGTTCCTCAAGCACAATATATCCAGGTCGCCTGAAAAGCTTTAGGGACATTTTGTGAACTGAAGCCATGCTCAGAGTATGAACCCAGCCTCTCATGCCCTCAGGGCCCCAGGCACCTTCGCTGCTGAGGGTGGAAGGTTTACATCAGCTGCTGTTCAAATAAACATAATTAGTTTGGACTTTGTTTTTTGGACAATACACATCAATTGTGTGGCAAGGCTTTTATTGGCAATTACGTGTTTGCTTTTCCCTCATAAAGTTATTTATGCACCGACAGTCCTTTGATTTAAGAGACTGGTTTATTGGGCAGACACATATTGCTATCTCAAGTTACCCCTGTGGGATGTCCATCACTCATCCCTGAGCTGCTAAGCTTCATTTTCTAAGAGAGGATTTTAATGAATTTGAGTTTTATTCTAAACAAAAGTGCCTATTTCTAAGAATACTGTTTGTTACTTCAGTGCTAAAACCTATAAAATACAAAAGTATTTAATTATTACTGTTATTCGTTACATCTGGAATTCATTGCATATTTAGAAAAATACTGATATTTCGTGCTTAGTTGATGACTAAGCTTTGCTTCAGAAATAATTGGTAATTCTTCAAATAATACTTGCTCTTAGAATTAGCTAAGAGTGGGTACTCTTTGTCCTAAAGGAGGGAGAAACTGATAATGTTCAATATTTATCCAGCTGTCTTCCCACTCCTCCCATGAGTACTTAAACCATATGTAAATAACCACTTACACTCCATTTTACATTGTTTTAATTAAAGCCGTCTCTGCTTCCTCTGTAATTTCTCTTAGAAAAACCACCTATAACAAAAGTTTCTGTGACGTGTTTGGCATGAATAAACCATCAGGTTGTACTAACTTTTTAAACCTTTTTATTTAACTTTTAAAAACAACTGGGAGAAAAACAGATTTGTTCAAGAAAGGATGGATTAAGGAAAAGTCTCATTGAAGGTCATGGTCTTTTCCTACGTTCACTTTGTATTTTTTGTTGTCATCTGTTACTTAAAATATCTTCAGATTCGGGGTTGTTCTGGAGTTTATTTGGAACGCCTGATGACAAGCTTCAGAGAGAATATTTGTAATCCTGTGCCTTGGGGAGTGTCAACAACTGATAATCCGGGGCCAGGAGTTCAGGTTGAATTTGGGGAGCTGCTGACTGTAATATATCCTGCACTTTCACATACTTGAAGAGCTGAATAACCATTTTCTGGCTTTCTTTCCTGATACTGTACAGCTGAGGCTGCTGCACTCCTCTGCACTGGAGCTCTGTCAGGAGCTACTACCTGTAGGCTTGGTAGTTCTAAGGAAAACGGAGGATAGAACCACTAATTTTGTTTCTAAGTCCTTTGGCATGCGTAACGTTCAGAGGATAAGGAGGGAAAGATGCCTTTTAAACTGGATCATTTGTTTTGGTCTTAAGGGCAAGCTATGTTTAGAGCTTTATCTGTGGTGTGAGTTAACGGAGGTGTTTTGAAGTTCAATTCAACAGGAACAGGGATTGTTTTACCGGCAAATGTGGACAACTTTGTTTTGTAGCTTGAAATCAGTGTTTAGTTACTCTGTCCCCGTTTTTTTTTGTGGATCACAGTTGTGAGAAGATTCAGGACATAGATAGCGAGCGAAGGCTGCTGAAACAAATGCACCCAGGGAGCAAAATTGAAAGGGCTTTGGAGATCCATTTTGCTTTTTTTCACATGGATTGCAGAAAATAACTTTGCTTTTCATGTTACAGAATATGAATTGTTTTACATAATTTGCTGATGAGCTCATCAGTGTTCAACAGCATAAACAAATAAACCCAACCCAGATGCAGCATCAGCCTCAATTAAACCTTTCATTAGCAGATTCCATCGACCTCCATTTCCTACATTTTTTGGGACAAACTTCTTAATAGGTATCAACAAATAAAGTCATAAAAGGCAAATGCTGAAGCTTTCTGGTAATCCTAAGGTAATTTCTTATGTGCAGGGGGAGGAAGTCCTTGGCTGAGACCAGGAGGGGCCAGTGGGCTGCAGCCCACGTGCTCTCCTCAGATGAAACCAGGAGTTTCTCTTCTCTTTCACCATGCAGTTCTTAACCCATGCACTGAGATTCCCAGATAATACTTTATGGATGAATTTACTACCAACCTTTTGAAAGCTAGCACACTGCGTGCTGTATTGATTAGGATATTGAGTGCTTTGCTCTGTCAACCTTTAACCTGTTAGATTTTCCAAGATGTGCAATTAAAGGCTTAAGAAAAACAAGTAATTATTGCTAATGAAACCTTCAAATGGGTGCAACATTCAGCTGAGCAAGGCACTTCGATATTGCGCAGGGCATTACACCCACCCTTGCTCTACTGAGAATATTCAAGCCTTGAGTTAATCAAGGTTGCTGGATGTAACAGCAGAAGTTTGCAGTCTCAGGTTTGGATTGTACTTTGGCCTTTGATGGATGTACTAGGAACTCTGATTAGAGCTCTGATTTCAAAAGCACACGCTGTAAAAAACTGAAAACCAGGAGAAGAGCCTTTGTCAGGCAAGATGCTTTCCTCAGTACTTGATGAACACCTGGATGCACACATAGGCATCCCTTTAAAAAACAAAAAAATTGAAATATAGATGAAAAATTCCTTAATGCTCCTGGAACAATGTCTCAGGGACAACTCCTATGTCTGGAGTTGCAAACAGGAGCCAGTCCCACTGTTTTTAGTTCTGCCTGGTGTTTCTTCTGGTCAGTAATGATCAGCCCTCTCCCAGCATAGGGAGCTTCAAAGATCTTCAAAAGCCACTGGCTTTTTCCTTATTTTGGATGGGAGGAAGGGTAGGACTGCTTGCTGCCAAGACTTCAGTTTCTAAGGTGACGAGTCTCAAATGCAGGGCTTTTTATGTGAATTTGAGGATCTGAAAGATTTCTTGGTCATAATCTTGGGTCTTTCACATCCCCTCACCTTCCTCTGAGTTTTAGGATACAAAGCCTCTCTTGCAGCTCTGAAAATTCATCCAAGCTTGAGTTTGGCTGTGAGCTGCCTGCTTGTATTGATCCCTTGCTCGGTGATGACTTTAAAACAAGTCCATTTACTTAAAAACAAGTCCAGTTATTGTCATCTGACAGAGGCAATTGATTTTTGTGACAGATGCAATTGATTTGTGAGGTTCTTCCCTGCTTCTTTAAAATCCTTTTTTTATTTCAAAGGAAAACAGTCTGGATTTATGGGTAGTGTCATTAATGGAAGGTAAATACATCATGTAAAGCTCACTTTGAGGGATAAAAAGCAAGTGTCATACAAGCATTTATGCAAACATTAAAGCATCACCAATATAAACATTCATAGGTAGCATCATCTCATCTCAAACATTTTCAGGGTGTTTTTTCTTTCAAGAAGGATCTATAATGATATTTTTGGAAACTAGATTTTAGACTAGACACATTGAGCAAGATAAAATCCACATACAGCCTGGTTCCCTGTAAAGCTTACGCAACAGGTTTGCAGCCTTACACAAACTGTTCCCATGCTGAATGTGATACGGCTTTGTATAACAGGAGTCTTATGTCATCTCTGCAGTTTTTAAAGCAGAACTGGGTAATCCATGAACAGAACAGTAAGGGCATTAGAGACTAAATGGGAGACTAATGACTACTGATGGATTACTGAATTTCAGGTTTTGAAGCTCTCAGCATGGTCACTTGCCCTGTGAACTGGCATCCCTTTCAAATAACCAGCCTGGCTCAGGCATTGAAGGAGAAGCTTTGCGTGAACTTCTTGCTGCAATGGAATTCACATTGTTGAATTCGGGATGTTTGCTTTCTTGTGCAGATCACACAGATAGTGCAGAACATAAAATTCTGGTAATAAACTCAGTGCTTGATGAGGTGGTTAAAATACCATGGTTGCCTTACTCTTCTTCTCATATGAGTGGGGTGCTTTGTACAGCCTTCCTGACTCTGCTTTTCCTAAGTGCTTCAGGCACATGACAGGGCAATTTAAAGAACTTGTTGGGTTGAGGAAGAGGAAACTTCCAAGAAGCAGGTGAGAAAGATGTCGAGCAGAGTAATTCAGTGCCATGGCTCTCCTCATGGAGTCAGAGGTGGCAGCTTTCTGATAGCCTTTTCTCAGGAAGGGCCATCCAGACGGAGCCCTCTGCTCCCCAGCCAGACATGGTGTTTTACCACGAGCAGCCAAACTCCTGAAAGGTCTGACTGTGTTTCAGGCTTTTCCTGATAACAAACCTTCCAAATCATGCAAAGGTATTGAAGCATATTTCTGAGACAGGAGATGTTGTTTAAAGGCTGCTTCGAATTTTACTTTCCCATCCTAAGTTGTGTTGTCCTTCACAGGAAGTAAGTCTCAGATTGCTCAGTTAGGTGCCTTATCACATTGTTCGCTAAAAGGAAAGAGAAGAAAATACATGCTAATTTTGATTTCTTCAGCCAGATGTCTTTGGTGTGTGTTGGGCAGTTGTGTCTGTTGTAAAGGTTTTGAAGGAGTTTCCTCTCCCTCAGCAAGAAACATTTCTGTATGTACTTTAAAGACTGACTGTCGTGTCACCTATGAAAGCATTTCTACTGATGGCAAATTGTCCTCTCCCCAAAATGAAACTGTACCTCCTTCATTTACTGTGAGCTGCTGCACTTGGTAACTCCAAGGATGGTCCATTCCTCCATACTTCAACTTTTACACCGTATTTTTCCCTACCAACCTTTTTCCTACTATTGTTTTCTTTCTCCTACATCTGTTCCTCTTTCCCACTTCATGCAAAAGCACATTAATCATTAACGTTTGTACGTGTGGCTGAAAAATGGCCTTTTCAAAGCTGCTTTTAGCTGAGCTGTAAATATTAAGCAGCACATCCACCAGTAGCTGCGGGACACCACTTGTTAAATACTGCTGCTATTAAGTGCCCCAGGTTTACGTTTGAGAGGTAGTGGTGTGCTGCTACACACTTTGGGATGCTCAACCCATGGATAACGGGCCCAAAAAGTGAACAGCAGAATTAGGGAGAGAAGAGACATGACTTCAAAATGAGTGTAGCACATGCTGGTATTAAGCCCCCATCTATTTAATATAGCCTTGGGACAGTGCCTGTAGCATGGGGTCATCTTTCTGGAGTTGTGAAGCCTGAAATATTTTGCTGCAAGTGCTGAACACTTTGGCTGTGTCACACAGGTGGCTCCAAAGCAAAAATATAGGTTTGGGGTTTTGGGGGGTTGTTTGGGTTTTTTTTAAGGGAGAAAAACAACCCAACAACTCTGTTTTGCCCTTCATAGCTAAAAACTAAGAGGACAGTGATTAGAGCTTTTACCTAAGACAGAAAATTAGGAAAGCTGCTTTTCTGGCCATTTTATCTAATAGCAATAAATCTCATTGAGCTGAGTGCATCTGTCCATATGGATGTGGCTATTCTGAGATGAAAGAACCTTACACAGTGCTACTGGTGCTTCAGACCTAGGTTGCCAGGCTCTTTTTTTTCCTCCTGCAGTAATGTTCTGGTGGGTGGATCTGTAGACATCAAATAAAACATCAAATGCCAGCCCCTCATTATAGTTAGATAAATGGGTGTTAGCTGGGTGAAAGTATGGTGATTCATTTTTTAATGAAAAGAAATGGCTTCGAATGTTCTGTTTCTGGTAATACACTCTCTATTCAAAGTGTTGTCTTTTGAAAGTCTAATCCCAATTCTAACCACTGTGGATTTTGTTATTTGAACTTATTTCCAGCATAAGTATTCCTCTCAGGCTATTATTTTTATATGCTTAAGACTCTTTTTTTAAAAATAAAAAGTAGGTAGCTTGGAGTTTAATGCAGCCAATCAGTAAATAAGAATAAGTTTTCAGCAGTTCTATCCCTCCATCCTCTCCATCCACAGATCCTGAAGGGGATCTCTATTTTTATTGTCCCTTATCTCAAGTTATTTATACCCATTTTAAAGGGATGAGGGGATGGTCCAGACACCTCTTACTGTCCTCATCCTGTTCACAGATGATCCAGAGAACAGTATCCAATTCCTGGAAGCTCTAGAGCTACGTTTTTAATTTTGACTAATTGTTTTCTTGAAATAATGAGCAGTAGTGACTTCACAAAGCACAGTCTCCTGGCACCCAGATCATTAATGACTCACCGTATCTTTAGTAGCAGTTAAAAATACGCTTTTCCACACTTTGAAAAAGTCCTGTTCGTTTTGCTCACAAAGGATGTGTAATGTGTGGTGGGAGTGAGTGGAGATGTATTTCCTTATCATTTTCTGTGCATGACCATTTTGAGGCACAGAATCCAAGGCAACCAAAAATTAGCAAGAAAATGGGGGTTGCATTAGAGGTCTGGTCCAGATGAAAAATATTGTCTGGGGTGGGCTTTTTTGACATGGCAAATGACTTTCTTGCCTTCTCCTTAACTCCTCCACAGAGATGCAGTGCAAGGACCACTTTATGTTTTTGAGGCTCATCTGCAGTGGGAGCACTAAAATTAGTCCACTGTTCAGAAAGACTTTGGCTTTCTTGGAGATTTCCTCATGAAATTTTTTGGAAATTTCATCAGACACGTTCTTGAAGAGCAGCACTGGAGGACAGTGGAGGGAGGGGAGTGCATTATCCATTCAGGATAACCTCTGGGAGAGGTTTCCAGCAAGGGAAATCCCTCATGACTCCTCTCAAGTGGTGCCCAGGCAGGTCCATTCTCATCCCTACTTGTTTTTTCTGGTGAGGGCAAGTGATGTAGGGGCCCTCACTGTCTGAACTTTAAGTGCATCTATGAAGTTACTGGTGAGGATTGACCACTGAGTCTGTCCAGCCCAAGGTCCATGACTGCACTCCCCTTGGATCAGCTCTTGGGAAGATCGTGTGATAAGATAAACACAGTGAGGTTAAAAAACAGAAATCCAAATCTGATGCTGTCTGTACCTATTTTATTGTTTAAAATTCAGCCTGAAAATTGTATCAATCTCTTTGCAGTAGCACAGGATTCCAAGAGTGGAGTCAGTGTTCCTTCTGGAAAGCAGCTCTGGGCTGTTTTTCAGCAAGGGTGTGTTGTTCTTGTTTTATAGCACACCAAAGATGTATTTGATTTGTGTGACTGCCTGGCTTTCTTAAAAGGTATAATGGAGTTATAAATTTACTCTTTTTTTTGTTGCGTTTTTGGTGCAGGGGGTGCTTGTGGTGCCTCCTCTGCTCTGCTGCCACACGATCACAAAAATCCCAAACCACAACCAAATGCAGCCTCTGTGCTGGTTTGAAATGAGAAGCTGAGGTCTGTAATGTCAATTTAAGGTATTTGATCAGCATTTAATTACAGTCCTTTGTTAAGCAGCTGCATACAGAAGTAGCACAAGCCCATTAAATGGTAAAGCTGAGTTCTCATCAAGAACTTGTTTTTTTGGGGATCCAATCAAAGGAGGTCAGAAATGCCAAATTCTCTCCCTGGTTATTTTAGGAGCTCCATAGTACCAATACCTTTTTTATAACTCAGTCTGATATTTTAGAAATATCTTTACATGTCTACAACTTGTTTCCAAAAATGTTAATTGGACTTGTGGGATGAAAGGCCATTCCAAACGTAAAGCTGCTTCCCAGCATAGTTTATCTCAGGATAATCCTTTTTTCCAAGGAAAATAAGGCACATTTTATAACATCCAGCACTATATTACTGAGCCTACAGCAGAGCAGAGTGAATGCAGGGAAGGCAGCATGCCACTGTTTTCCCTAGAACCTTTTAGCTATCTATCAAACTTGGTTTCCAATTTCTGAGCAGACTTGGCCCTTCTGAAAATGAAACTGCACTTTTGGCTTTGCCTCAGGCACGGAGCAGGCAGGTCCCGTGGGTGCTGTGCCTGCACAGCGTCCTGGGCTCTGCTCTCCCTGCAGACGCCTTGGCAGGCTCTGGGAAGTTAATCCCAACAGTTCTGTGGCAGATACAGACAACAGCTAACATGACTTGAACCCAGCTTTGCTAATTAATGTATGGCTTTAAAAAAAAATCTCCAGAAAGGAGACGAAATGATGCTTTGGAGAAGGAGTCATTTGGGTTTTGTAAACCCTGCTGGGCTCCGTGTGTGCTGTAAAGGCTTGGGAAGGAAGGGAAAAATGAGTGCAAGTGTTGGCTGGTCAGTGAAAGTCCCTGTTCGGCATTCAGCAGGCAGTCAGATAAAAGCAAGCTTAAAGAACAGGAGGAAATAAACCTGAAGATTTAATTATTTATTGCTGCTGCAAAACATGTGCTAACTCTTGTCTCCTAAACTTAAAGAAAGATGTAATAGACATGGAAAGATGTAATAGGCATTAGCAGGGCCAGAAGAGAGACATGAAAATCAGGCAGGCAGGGAAGGCAGACAGACATTCCCTGTTCTCTTTGGCATTTTTGCCTTGGAGTCCCCTCTACTAGCCCTCAAAATAATCTACATCTTTCCATACAGTCTCCACTACTTCCCAGCCTTTTCACAGGTAAGGGCTTAGCTTCCCAGGAACCAAGGGGGTTGAAAAGCAAGGTATTTAAACCAGAAGCAGATACTTTTTTGATGATGGTGCACAGTTAGTCCTGCCTTTGTTAGCACCTTTTGGTCAAGAGGGCAGCAGAAAGAACAGCCATCGGTACAAACCCCTGGGCTTGCCAGGATTGAAAATCCTGTACAGTGTTTTGATGCTTGAAAAGAGAAGCACATGCATTTTAGGGACACCGGTCCACTTACAAATTTTACTATACTTTCACTTCAGGACAGCTGTCTGAAACCAGGCAACAGCATTTGGCATTGCACATCATCCTGCCTCTTTAGGGGGGTGGCTTTGAGTTGTATGGTGCTGTTCTCCATCTCATCTCCCTGCCTGAAATCACAGCAGCATTCAGTTTTCTTTTATCTGAGGGCTGCTACATGACTCCTTCTTCCACTCAGGAGCTGCAGTGAGAAGGCAGGGAGTGGTCCCTGTGCCCTCATGGCCATGGTGTGCCAGGCCAGCATGAGGTCCATGAGGCAAAGTCCTTGGTGCTTAGGTTGGTCTCCCAGGAGGACATCTTTAGCCTGATCCCAGGAATGGGGAGGAGGTGAAATACATTCTATTTCTCGTAGTCCTACAGCAAGAGCAGTGACCTTACATCTGCCAAGGGGAACCAGTCACAAATCTGACATTTTCCTGATGCAGGAGAAATAGGCTGCGGCGTTGCAGATTTACCACTGATGAGACACGTGCCCACTCTGCTAAAGGCTGCTGTCCAAACTGTGGGTGCAGGCTGAAAAAGACAGGTTGCTGTTGTGGAGAATTAAAAAAAGAGACTTCTCCTCTGCTTCAAAGGCACAGAAAGCTAAATGAGCCATTCACATCATCTCCATTTTCCTCGGGAGAAGTGGTTAAGGTCTTTTATATTTCATTGCCTTCTTCTCCCCTTGTTCACGGTGAGAAGAAGAAAGAGACATCCAATTAAATATCTGATGTGGAAGAGCTGAAGCCTTTCTTTGTGCAGAGGTATCTCTAGTTCTCACGTGTTTATTTTCCTATTCAGTTTTCATATGCTGAGTGGATCGCTTATTAATTGTTCAATGACTGCTCTGCAATTCAGTTATGGAAATGATTTCTACTTCAGTACCACTTGCCCTTGAATTGAGAATGGGAGGTCAACCAAAATTAGATAACTTCTCTTTGAACCTTTTATCTTTCTGTAAAAAAGTACGGTTCAACATGATGCCTGTCAAGAGGACTGTGAAGTTCCAACCTTAAAACAATCCTTGTGGCCAGGCTGGTTTGGGGATCATATTGAGAGCTGGTGTCCTGATCTGTCCTGATGAAACCTTTAAACAGATTAATGCAGGTGTGGTGGCGACTGTAGTGCAGAGCTGGTATTCTATTGCCCACGTTCATTTCTAGAACGAATTGTGAAATCACAGATTGAATAAAACAAAGTTGTAATTTTAACTGAGGCAAGGAGAGCTGTGTGGGCAGAGCGGGCAGTCCCTTGGCTTCAGTGGGATTCTGCTCAGGCAGAAATGTCCTCCCACGCTCGTCTCTTCAGGGTTGCACCTCCAGCTTCAGCTTTCACCGTGAGCCTTTGCTTTTCACCTTACACAAGAAGAGAGGCTAAAAAAAAGAAAAAGGAGTTACGTATTATGCAGCAAATATTACCAAGGACATATTCTGTGGTTTTGTTTTTTTTTTTCAAAAAGGCAAAGAAAAATGCAAATCTGTAGCTTTTCCTATATTTTCAGAAGAGAGCTGTATTCCTCTGGTGTCTCCCTGCTGGCACATAGTGCTGATATTTCTGTGCATTTGATCCGAAGGTCACTGAGGTCAGTGCAGAGATTCTCAGTATCTTCAGCGGACTTTGCACCACACTGAGCAGGAGCTGCTGTTTTGCCGATAAATCCGAGTGTGATGTCTGTCCCGAGGCTTTGGAACAGCAAGAGCAGCAGTGTTGGAGGGGCTGTAAACCAGGCTGGGCTATGAACGCGTGGCTGCCCCTTTTTCTATGGGAGGTTTCTCATGGTGAATTGAAAGACAGCAGTTTGCATTCTAAAATTAATGAGGAAAAATATACCAAAAATTATTTAGACCAATTTTTTTTTCCAATTTGGCTTTTTTTTCCACTTTTAAGTTCACACACTCAAATTGCAGAAAAGAAACAAATATAGCTATTTTGCTCCCACTGAGGAGATGTGTTTGCAGTGGCCACATAACTCTGAGTAGATTCTTTTGTCTTGATAAGTTCTATTTTCAGATCATCAGAAAGGTTATAGATAAATGCCATAAAAGCGGCCAAAAAAAAAGCCTATTTGGTCTGAACGCTTTGTCTTGTTAAATATTTTAGGAAGAAAAGCCCAGCTGAATACATGCTGGACTGCAGGCATGTTTTCAAGCCTTCGGTACCTTGTTTATCTGTTTTTAGATGAGCTGTTCTGCCCAAATGCCAGTGATTTTTCACTGTCCATTTAAAGGTGTATTTGCTTGTAATTCCACATGAATGGGATCGGTGTTCCAGGGGCAGAGGGTTAATGTTTCTGGGGGGAGATGGAGATGCTGCTGGTGGTTCGTGTGCCTTCGAGGGCCTGTTGTGCCAGGCTTGTGCTCTGCCTTCTCTGGTGGTAAAATGCCCTGGAGCAAATGGATGCCTGGCATTGCTGCTTGCTGAGACCACAGCCAGCAGAGAAAGGCTCAAACAGCTGTCCTTCAAAATTTATTTCTGAAAAATGCTATTTTGTGGGCACAACACGTATTTGCTGTAGCTGGGTCATGCTGATCTCAGAGCTTAGGTGCAAGAGTACAGGGTCTTTTCGAAATGAGACTTTTCGAGACCTGTTGCCATTAAGAGACATAAGTCAGCGGAGGGTTTGTGTGGCCTTTACTCACCACTTGCAAAACTTGCAGCAACCAACATAAACACCTTTGTACTTTTAGTTCAGCTCCGGGTGTTGAAGCATTTCAGCAACAGGACCTGCTCACCCCTCACGCGCTCTTGTTTCAGGCAATCCAGGTGCCTTTCAGACCACAGGGCAAGTGTGCAATGTTCAGAAAGGAGCAGAAAAGAGGGTTGTAAACACATCTTACTCCAAAATACTGATTCAGAGGAGTTCTAATCTTTGGTCTCCTCTGAGAAAACCAGGAATGGCCTTGACTGACGACCGATTGGAGTGGAAAAGCCAAGATCCTCTGGCCTTTGCCATCAACGGGAGCCAGCATTGTCTGCTTTCATGGAAAATAAACTGTTTTAGGGTTATAGAACCAAAGAATGGTTTGGGCTGGAAGAGGATATTAATTTCTACTCAGCTTTTATATTTGGTGTAATACTTTTAGGCAGGACATTAATGGATTCCTGAGTCATTTATGTAACACGTAAACATTAAGGAGCTGCGGGGGAGCAAGAGAGATCTGTTTTGGGGCTGCTAACCAAATTATTCAGCCTGCAAGCCAGTAGTACTCTCAGCCAGAACATGCCAGAATCCCAAGTCACACAGCCTCGTAAAGGTCAGGAATTCTCTGCTCAAGTTTTTAGTGCATTCTTTAACTGTGGGATTATTTCTAAATGCAGATTACTTTAACTGTGTTGATCGGTTTGGTATAAAAGTAATTCTTACCCCCAGAGTTCATTCCTGTTTTTCTGGCATTATTTATTGCAGTAACAGAGGGGAATGTGGTTGACATTGATTTGATTAAATGAAAAGTTACATTAAAAGCACAGAAATTTCCTTGTGTCCTTAGGAGTTAACCAAGTGCAGGGTCTTGGTGATACCCTGTAACAAAACCATGCCCCAGTGGCAGGAAGGGTTTGATGCTCTGATACTGTGCTTTGAAAAACATTTTTTAAAATGGCAAATAACAACATAAAGTAGTTGAAACTTAATTCTGAGAAAGTGGGGGGGGGGGGGGTATGATAATGAGTGATGTTTGATTTTAATTTTTTTGCCATGCTGAATGATTCTCATGTTAGGTAATAGATAATGAAAATTAATTCCAGATCTAAAGAATGTCCTCACTAGAGAAGCTGGTTTTAGTGTAAAAGCAGAAGATGCATCAGTAAGGGTTCTCTTTTTTTTAGACTAATTTCACACTGCAATTAAATTCTACAAGATTAAAAAAGCAAAGGCTAGCCTAGGTATTTGGAGATGAAATATGTCTAGGGAAGGCTGTAGACTGATATTTCAGCTTCATGAGCAGCCTTAAAAACACCGACCAAACAAAACACGGCGCAAGAAAACAAGGACAGCTGTCAAACAAGGCAGAAGAATGCAGATCATAAGTGAGGAAGGGCATTTACCCTCTAAGGTCCCCTGCAGAGGACTCTGAGAGGAGAGCACCTCACCTTGCAGTGGTTCCACTGAGAGACTCCGTTAGTGAAGAGCTGACACAGCAGGCGCGGCTTGAATAAGTGATGATGGAGCTTTCTCGTCGCTGGTACCCTCGTGAGGGAGCCTGATGCCCTGCCAGAAATGTAGTTTTTAAATAGTTTTTATGTAGTTTTCCATGTAATATATATAACTATATAAACTACATATATATATTCTTATATAGTTATATATAGGTTTTATTTTACATTTAGTTTTTTAATACATGTTTTGTTTCAAATCTCAAAGTGATACAAAGGTAATTTAATATTTTTTTTTTATGCTGGCCTTATGTGCTTCTCTGTACAGTTTGGTGAAGCTTGCAGGTATCGCTGTCTTTTTTTTTTTTCCTTTTAAAACCTCTTCACTGCTGCCAAATATCCATAGATATGCACTGGGGCATCCACAGGGAGAAAGATATATACAAATTTAAAACATAACATTTCACTCTTTCCCTACGATTGCATCCTGTGACAGACACTGGAATTGCATAGGATCCCCAAAAGCTTCCGTGTAAAAGAGGAAAAATAATATGTAACTTTCAGTCTAATTTCCAGTTTTAGGGTGATTGTGTTTGTTACAGATTTAAGGTGATTCCCCATGAAACTTTTATGAGCCATCTCCGACATGGAGTCTCGACTAGCGATGACCAGTCTATGAGGATAAACTCAGATTAGATAGAAGGAAGAAGTGTTTTACCATGAGGGTGGTGAAACACTGGCAAAGGCCACCCACAGAGGTGGTGGATGCCTCATCCCTGCGAACATTCAAGGTCAGGTTGGAGGGGTCTCACTGAAGATGTCCCTGCTGGGGATGGAACAGATGACTCTAGCTGGACTCGGTGACCTTAAGTGTCTCTTCTGACCCAAACTGTTCTATGATTTCTAAAAACTGACCACAAACCCCTAAATAAAGCCTTCATAAATTCTCCCTTAATAAGCCTCGACCTTGAAGAGTCATAGCTCTCTCGAGTTCCTCTCCTGGTAAGGACCAAGCTGCCATGCCTGCAGGACAGGAGAAGGGCAGGACTTTCTTCCTCGTATTCACACGAAGTGAGATCAACCTGTGCAACCCATCTGCATGGAGTATCTGTGAACCATGTCAAGTGGAAGCAAAGTTTGTGCAAAGAAGAGCTGGAGAGCAAATGCATTTCTTAGTTAATGATTTTAGCTCTGTTTACATCTTTGTTTAAATAGCAGCTGGCTCAAGACCCAACCAGAGCTGCGTACCAGGGTCCCCAAGACAGTGTCATTAGCCTAAGCAGGTTAATTGATTTATTCGGCATGCCATTACACCTATTTACCTCAAACCGGTCAAGCAGCAGAGGAAAAATGCTCCTGTTAAAGATTAAACATTCCACACTCACTATTTTAGGGTTTGAAAACTCAGCTGTACTTTCAAAGATGCTGGAATTCAAATGGAAACAGTCTTGATGTGCTTTCTTTGACAAAACAGTGTCTGTAGGGGCAGAGAGGGGGTCGGGGAGTGTCTGTTTTTGCATTACATTTTAGAAACAGTTCAGATGCAGAGACATTTCACTTTTCATTCCTGCACCAGGAGTTATATCACAGCACTTTCTGTTCTCTTTTCTTTCCTGCACCAGGAGTTAGATCACAACACTTTCTGTTTCCTTGTCTCAATTCCACTCCTATCTCAAGAAGGCAGAAGTTCTGGCAGTGCCTTTGGCTGGGATTACCCAGCCTTGTATTTAGTGGCCTTTAGCTGTGACCAACTTACATAGTCGGTATTTCCCGTGCCAGGCTGGATCCTTCCCCAAACTGCTTTGCCCATATCCAAGATCAAGACTATGAGGGGAAAAAGTATTCTGGAGGTTTCTCCTTAAATACCTTTTCCTTATGTAGGAAGTGCTATAATGGGGGCTTTTTTGAGAAAAAGAACAAACCTTGGAAATAGTAAGCTCAAGGTTTACTGCAAGGTCAGAAAGTTGTCTCTTGGTGCCCTCATGAAAAAGAATTGCCTTAAAAATTTAAGGCAAACACCTCATTTGTGCGTCTTTGGTAGAGATTTCGTCCAACAGCTCAGTTCCAAGAGGATTTAGCCTAAACTGAGAATGTTGCAGAGTGTAGATGCAGTATTATATAGAGTTAAACATCCAGCACTCTTCAGTGAGGGAGAGCCATAAAGGGTTTTCTATTTGAAGTTCCTGTGACTGCAGCAGATGCTGTGGGGTAGCCTGAGTCTCAGGTAGATGAAGATGTTGTGGAAGGGTGTTGGAGGAACCAGGTGAGCAGGCTTAGCAAACAGCACTCAGTCGGGTAAGGCCAGATAAAAAGTCACAGGTATAACCTTGCAAAGAGTCATCCGTAAATGAGAATGAAATTTGCATTTTGTCAGCATAAACAGGTCCTTTTTTTCTGCATTTTGTTGATACCAGCAGAACCGTGGCTTTTATAACCTTTCCTTTCCTACCACAGCGAGCTGCCCTCAGCATTGCAGTGTTTGCCTCCCCTGATCAGCCGAGGGCTTGGGCTGAGGGACATCCACAGCGGATGAGCAGTGTCCTCACAGCATCTGGGCACTGTGGTTAGGACTGAGTGCTCTCTCACTGGTGAGCAGAAATCGGGGATCACTAATCCCAAACCTGTGCCGGACGTCCGCCACTCGTTCACTGCCAGCCTCTGCGTTCGCGCACGGCGGTAGAAGGGTTTTGAGTGGAACAGTGGCTAAGAAACCCCTGGAGTGAGGAGTCTGTGCAGGGGCAGCACACAGGGCAGGGCATTCTCGGTGGGACATGGGGAATGCAAAAGGTCAAAAACCAGAACTGGGTACAAATCAATGTGATTTTTAAAAAAAATCGAAAAGAGAGAAGTTGGAAAGTTTACAGAAACCAATGCAAGTTCATATCACCAGTCTGAAAACAGCAGAGCCATATAGGAAGTGTATAAGGCTTTCATAAAAGTGTTATCTTTTTTCCTTGTTAATTATTAAGAATAATGTTATTATTGTTGATTCTTTGATGTGAAATGTGTAAACGCTACAGAGTGTGCTACCTTCTAATTAGCTGTACTGATTAAATTATGGTTTGAGTTTGTTTTCTTTAATACTTCCTGAAAAGAAAGGGGCACCTCCAAAAGGCACAGAGAGCAGCAGGTTAAAGCATGGGCATCTCTGCATCCATAAATGCTCATTTTTCATGTACGATACAAAATATGAGGTAGACTATTTTCAGGAGGCTGATATTGTAAAAGGAATGACATTACATTTGCTGTGCAGTATAAGGGACCTACTTTTATCCTCTGGAATTGTTCCATTTTCTGCAATCCTTAATCTGCTTAATCTGTGATATTACAGGCTTGATGTTGCATTAAAAGTATTAAAAAATCTGCAATCAAGTTAGCTTTTTTTTTTAAAGGGGATGTAATAATAATTTGCTTAAGAGGTTCTTGGTTCATGTAATACCAAAATAATGGAGAATTAAAAGGCACTCACAGTTACAAATATATGTGCTTTATTTTATACAGTATTATGAAAATGAATTGCACTTTACATTAGAGATTTTCAAGGGCATGATTCTAGATATGTAGCAAAAATAGCTCTGAATTGAATTAAAAATAATGAACTTAGTATTGTCAGAAATGTGGGAGTATGAAATCAATGGATTGCAACCCGTTGCATTTTTTCAGGAATTATCTAGATTTTACTGTCATTATCATATGCCCCAGTATATCTTGCAGAATATTAATGAATATAAAAATAACTCCAGAAGTTTGCAGTGGGATCACGATTGATGCAATGTGATAGAGGAATCAATGCAGCATCTCACACTTTCATCAATATGCATTGGTTTGTGGCAACTTTTTGTGGTTTTATTTTCTTTTTACGATTTATCAGATGTTCCTAAGACAAGAATCTAAATGGCAAAAATAAATTTCTGTCATAAACATGTGACATGAAATATTTCCACCCAGTGGAGCTACCCAGTTTAATGTCATATTGCCGTGATTTTTGAAGAAGGAAATATAAGCTAAAATCCAGTGGTTTTCTTCTTTTTGGGTCATTCATGCAAGATGGATGTTGTGTGTTGTGACATTCCTGCAGCAGATGTTTGCATGGAAGAGGGGATGTGAGAGAGCTCTGCACATGAGACAGGACAGGTCCCTCTGACCCTGGCAGCCCTGGGGAGTCACCTGGGAATGGTGTGCACCAGGTGTCAGGGAGAGGCCACCCAGAGAAAGGTCTGGAAGCGAGTTTATAGTGCAGGAGTGAGTTTATCAGGGTTTATTTTCTGCCATCGGGCAGCACAATACCAAATTCCTATAGTAATGCGTAAGTAAGAATAGCCTGCAATGAAGGAAGGCTTCTGTGATAGAGCTTGGCAGCATCATTGCAAAAATGACTTTTGGATTTGCCTTTTCCAAGGAGAATGTGTTCTTGCACTGTTAAAAAGGGTCTAATTTCCATTCTGAATTTCTGGTTATGTTGAGGTTTGGGGGGGTGGAGGTAATTTATTTTCTCTTGCCTTTTTTGGAATTGAGGAGGGCATTTGGATTTTTTTTTCCTATTACCCCCTTCCCCCCCCTTTTTTTTTCTTCTTTCTATTTTTTTTTTAAAATCGAGATCTGCATTTCCTTACCGTGCAAGCCTGTGAACAAGTACTGGCTCAGGCAAAACCTGCTCTGGTGCTGAGCCGTGAGGAGGGAGGCTCATAGTTGATCTCTGCTGACCAGTAATCCACATGGACCTGCTGGAATGAGTCCAAAGGAGAGTGATGAAGATGTTGCCAGGGCCGGAGCACCTCAGCCAGGCTGAGACAGTTTGGGTTGTTCAGCATGGAGAAGACTCTGAGGAGACCTCAGAGCCCCTTCCAGTACCTAAAGGGGGCTCCAGGAGAGCTGGAGAGGAACTTTGGACACAGTCATGGAGTAATGGGACAAGGGGAGTGGTTTTAAACTAAGAGAGTCGGTTTAGAATAAATATTGGGAAGAAATTCGTGACTGTGGGGGTGGTGAGGCACAGTTTGCACAGAGGAATTGTGCGTGCCCCATCCCTGGAAATGTTCAAAGCCAGGTTGGATGGGGCTTGGAGCAACCTGGTCTAGTGGAAGGTGTCCCTTCCCAGGGATGAGCTTTAAGGTCCTTTCCAACCCAAACCATCCTGTGATTCTGTGCTTGATTTTCCTGCTGAAATATTATTACACTTGTGACTTGGGATAATATTTACAGGGTAGTCCCTGCAGGTGTTTTATTAGAATAGTATTTACATGGAATTAGTAAATTTGGAGGAAGTGGGAGAGTTGACATTGCCAGATAAACCAGACATTTTGGCAGCAGCAGATTGTACCAAAGCCCATGCATGCGTTTTCTTTTACTCCAGAGAAGCAATCTCTTAAAACTTGTTTGCAAAATTGGAAAAAGAAAAAATATCAGCAGTGGATTTATTCTGAAATGAGTATTTTGTCTTTTGTGTTTGATTAATGCCTTGGAACCAGAATTACATTTCTTTCTGCCCGTGGGTGTTTCTGGGGGAGCTGATGTGCTGTGAATTCCCGGGCACGTTTGCTGTGTGCTGGCTCCGAGTCCCGGCTCGGCGATGTCTTGGGGACCAGCTCCTTGCTTCATTTATCCCCCACCGGCTTTTCTGTTAGCAGCCTGATTTGCTGGTAATGGGAGCAGTCAGATACTCATCTGTGCTAACACATCTCTGCTTTAACCGGAGCCCTGCTTTGATACGAGCCAAGCCCACCATTTCTGTCCAAAAAGGCAGCGCTTCTGAACTCTCCTACTTTTGTTAATAACTTTTATGAGAATTCTGAGTTCTTTTTTGTCTCCGTTTACCAAAAAAATTGGGAAGGCTGAAAATTAATGTGGGTTCTTAATCACAATGAAATGTACCAGGCTGTTTGAAGGCAAGTTTTGGTGACACTACAGATTGGGTTTCTGCTTATGCAAGGGGCAGCTAAATCTTTAAAACTACTCTAAGGCAAAACCTAAAATAACAGAAGAGAATAAAATATCTTCCAGAGCAGTGCCATTGCACTGACTCCCAGGCTCTGCAGAGCAAATGGCTGCATTGCCTGCTCCGAAAGGATCAGCCCTAAACCTCTGCAATACTCCCCCTGCTCCAGGAAGCAGCTGCGCGGGCGCTCAGGTCCAGAAGTACTCGGCTGGCTGGCCGTGTTTGCACACAGGCATCCCAAGCCGATGCTTTTGCACTGTCTGAAGAGGTAATTCAAGCTGGGATAATTCCTTTACAAAGAACCACTAATGATGTTACAAGCACCACATCGAGTTGAGACGGCTTCTAAGAGCGGGTCTGGCGCCTTGGCTGGTGGCTTTGAAATGCTGAATGTTGTTGTAGGAGGCCTCCAAATCAAGTGGAAATGAATATGAATAAAGTGATACACGACTTCTGAGGGGTTTCTTTCTGTTGTTCCAATGCAGTGGCTAAAACTTAAAAATACTGCATGTATCGAAGTTGCTAGAAAGCATTTTAAGTAGCTGGCCAAACTGATGCAGTAGAGAACAATTGTATTTTTTTTAAGTTTTCAATTTGTGAGGATTGGTTTTCTAAAAATACATGGGATTTTTAAGTATAGTTACTGAGACAGAAAAAGTCGTGCTTCTCTTAGTTGCTCATATAAATATTTTTGCAGCACTCTGTTGTTGCAGCTCCTAGAAAACCTGATTCAAGGCTGGGGGCAGTTTGTGTTTCTTGGATGTTTTGTTTTGCAGCTCCTTTTTATAGCCCGGGCTCGGGAGTGAAGGGGGAGGAGGGGTGGGAAAGCTGTGGGGACAAAACCAAGGCGGCCGCAGGAAATGGGTGTCCATTCCCACACCTTCCTGAGGGCATCGAGCCCTTCCCAGCCTGAAGCTGAGCCCCACATTCCAGCCTGGGCAGCAGCGGTGCCGGGCTTCAGGACTTCGACTCGGTGACTGATTTTGGTTCTGCTTGACTCCAAGGGGGCTGAATTCTTTTTTAGCAGCAGGAAGGATCCGAAGGGATGCCTTGTTTCCTGCTGAGGATGAGCAGAGATACCACATTTGTCCTTCTCCTGGAGGACGCCTTAGGGAAGGAATAAGGATTTCTGTATTTCACGGCTCCATCTTGTTTTTTGTTCCATTTTTCGTGGGGGAGATAAACTAACAAAGCATTAAATAAAACTGAAGCTCAGTTCTGAGCAGCCTGATTTACAGCCCTCTTGGGTCAAGTTTTAGGTTGGTCCACGTGAGAGTGGATAACCAGACACCGTCCAGCCCACATGGGAGAGTTTTAGCTGCTTTATAGCCAAAAGAATGTTTCGTGAGTACACTTACACTTGTGTGAAGTGGCAGTGTCTTTGTGTAATCAAAGAGTTCTGTTTTGATCAACTTACATTCCTTTTGACTGACAAAACCTGAAGAGGGGAACAAAAAAAAAAAAGTCCTCCTTATGCCTTAGGCTCAGGCAAAAACATCTCCAGAAGCAGGCGCTTCCATCCCCTCCTGTCCACTCACATTCCCCGTGTGATTAAGCCATGAAATCAGCTTCAGCAGACCTCAGAAGCTGCTGGCCTGATTAAATCAGTGGATGGGTTCACATGACTCGGGGTGCAGCGTTGTGGCTGGAAAGCCTGAGATGTCAGCAGGAGCTTGGCCTTGGAGGTCATCCCGTGGAGGACCAGGTCCCTCCATAGCATGGCACTGCCACTCCTTCCCAAAAGGTCAGGATAGAAACCAGCCCGTGGCTGGAACACACGTGGAGCAATGAGAGGTCAGGTTACGGAGGGCTCTTGTCAGATCTGTCTGTGAAACCAGGCTTGTAACGTGTTACAGATACTGAGATTATTTTGGGGTGGTGAGAAAAGCTGCTCCTCCTGCAGTAGCTGTTCTGCAAAAGCCTGCTCCGGACTTTTCTAGTCAGGTCTGGGAAAACAGAGATGCTAAAACTGGGGAGATTCAGTGGGAGCTGAAGAGGCATTTGCTTTGCAGTCCCAGTTGGCAGCAGTTGCTCGGGGTTGGCAGATGCTGTGCGGGTCTGCTCGTGTCCGTGGAGAATGGTTAACTCAGCAAGGATCTGTGGTCTGTCTTCTGCACGGTGCTCTGCAAAGCCTCAGGGGTTAACTCATGGATTGCTTGAGATCTCACTTTTCCAGTGCTTCCTCATCAAGGAGTGTTGTGAGAGATACTCCAGGATTTTGTTCAGGCTTTCTTATCCAGTCTCTTGCAAACACATCTTCCTCGGGCAGATCCGACCTGGATTTTTATCACTGATAAAAATTAGCTCTCCTAATCACACAGGAAAATGCAAGAAAGCCCATTGTCAAATGGAGTTAAGCTGTCAAATTCCTCACCAAACGTTTCTTTCTGCACAGAGATCAAACATAATTATTTTTCTCAAATATTGTTCCCTCTTCTTTTGTAGGAATCGGAGTTTCTCTGCCTGGAGTTCGATGAGGCCAAGGTGAGCCAGATGCTGAAGAAACTGTCAGAAATAGAGGAGAGTATGACTTTGTTGACTCAGACCACTTAATCAAATAAAGAGATTTGCAACTTACAAAAAAAATGCCCATTGGTTTTTCATAATTCCTGTTTCTGCACATAAAATAGGTGGTGTTGGTTAAATCCAGATTATAACCCCAAGAATGGGCTAAGTCACACTGTGAAGCTTTCTCGTCCCCTCCTCCCAACCTGTTTTCCAAGGCAGCAGCAACAGCTTCCACAAAGCTTTGCATAATCAGGCCTTGGAGTGCAGCACAGCTTTTTCCCCTCAGTCAGTCCCAGAGTCTTCCAGATGCTGTAGATGCTGGGCTGCATGAACAGCAAAGGTAAATTGGCCAGTTGTGGCAGAGCAGAAATGAGCAGAAGAAACAGGCAGATTGGGGGGAACGCATGTTTATCCTTCCAAACCATGGACTTTATAGGACAAATCCACCTGTGTGAGCTCTGTCTCCTTAAAGCCCAGGAAAGCAGATGAAGTGCGGGGAGTTCGGGGAGCAGAGGCACAAACACACCTTTCTGTACCTGTGAGCCCCGTGCTGCCAAGGATTCAGTGGTTCCCAAGGTCTGGCCAACCTGGCTGCACCCTACTGGTGCTGTGGGGAGCCCAGGGACAATCAGGGGAGCATCTCCTGGGCAGTGGGAGGTGCTGGTTTTCCAAAAGGAGCAGTCCTGCATGCGCAGAGCGCCTGATCCAGCTATTTGCTGGCGAGCCTTCAAAGCCACTTCTGATCTGCTTCCCCAAGGACCATCCACCCTCATCACCTTCTGGCTCTTGGGCTGTAGTGGTGCAGCCCTGGCACGGAGCTGCACGGTGTGTTTGAGGGGCCAGTGCTTTGTCAGAGCACAGGCGACCTTGGCTGCTCTTGGTCCTGTTTGTCATGGCTTGGTTTGACCTCAGAAAGCCTCAGATGGAACCCAAGGTTTCTAAGTGTGTACACGTTCAGCTCGGAATGTGGGTAAAAGAAAATTCCCTTGGCAGCCTGGCAGGCCGGGGCCTTATCAGTAAAACATTTGTGTGAAGAAATCTGCCTGAGGCAGGGCAGGGCCACAGGATCTGCACTGCTGGGATGGCTCCTGGCTGTTGCAGCGCCCATATCTGCGCTGTAACACCCAGCTGCAGAGCAGCTGCTGCCCCTGCGCTGACAGAGGCTCCCAGAAGGGTTTTCAGTTCCGTGCGTCTCGGTTCAGGGCTGACCTTGTCAGCCTGGTCACAGCAGGATGTCTCCCCACACTGAACTGGCTCAGCAGGAGCTGCAGGGGCCTGAGCAGGCCAGCACTTGTACAGGACCGTCCTCCTGGGAGAGCTGCCTGGCGGTCCTTAAAAAGGTGACAGTCCTGGCTCCTGGTTTGCTGTCACTTGACTGGAAGGTGTGCACACACATTTGGTTGGAGGCTACATTGCTTCTCGCTGTTTTATATTCGCTTCATAAGCAACCTCCTCCTGAGCTAAAATTACATTGAGGGCTTGTACCAATATAGAGATGACAACATAAAATGTTCTCGTGCCATAACTAAAGCACTCCTCATCGCTTCTCCTTGAGAATTTGTTGCTTGTGGAGTTGCCAGATTGCACTTGGACGCGAAATCTCTTCAGAGCAAGGGAAGGGCACCTTTTCCCATCTGCCTGGTCAGAAGGGGAAGCATCCCTCAAGCCAATTTGTGTCACTGCACAGGGAATTAACATTTCCTTTGCCATGCCTGTCCCACTGCTTCCTTGTCTCACAACCTCCTGGTTCTGCCCTCTTGTCTCATGGAGCCCCCAGAACCTCTGTTTCCCCAAATGCCTTCAGCTGATCCTTGTCAGAAAGGAACTGGGCTGTAACCACAAACTGCTCCTCCTGCTGCTCCCTGAGTCACTGGCTGCAGCACCGCTGTGAAGTGAGTGCTTCATGATTCTCTGTGCTTTCCATTGCCTTTTTCACCTTTTCATTCAAGTGCTTTCTGTGTTTTAGGACATATTATAAAAAAAAAAAAAAACAAGGTCGGGGAAGGATCACGCTCTTAAGTAACTTGCACTGTGTCAAACATACTTATTGTTTTATTTTAACATGGTCAGAGGATAGGAAAATGTGCTATAAATGGAAATTAAAGAGAAACAAACTGGGAACAGATGTCAGGAAGTATTATTTCATGCAAAGAATAATAAATATGTGGAATGGCTAACAAGGCAAGAAGGCTGAGGCTAAAAGTCTAGGGGACATTTAAGAAATAATTGGATTCTTAGTTGAGGTCTGAAGAGGTATGTTTCTATGGGTGGATTCTTCTCTCTCTTCCTAATCCTCCCTCCCCTGAATACCTAACAGTCGTCATTTTCTTCTTGCTGGATCTTTCTAAACTACTGAGCAAAACAAAAAACAAAACAAAAGAAAAACACTGAGTGTGTTGAGGACCACATTGCTCAGTCCTTGTAGTCACTGGGCAGCAAAATTGTTCCTGCTTCACCAAGTTCGATGCGTGCAGGGAAGGGGATGCTGTGCTTCCCCAGATGCTGTAATCCTCAGCTGCTGCTGGGACACGAGGACAGGTTTGCTCCTTTGGCAAGGGCTGTGCCTTCCTGCTGAGGTGGTTTGTGTGTGTCCATCCATCTGCCCCTGCCTACGGTGTTTCGAGCCTGTTGGCCACTTTTGCCTGAACCTGGGGGAGACAAGGCCTCCGGTGGCACTCTGCTTTGCTTCCTTGCAGGAAAGGCACAAGCACCCATGGCTTTTGTTGGGATTCGTGGATGTCACTCGCTATCTGTGGTCCTGCTAAATATTGCTGTGGTACAGGCAAATGAAAGCTCCTCTTCAGGAGAGATTTCACATTCCTCCCCCAAAGCCCAGATGTAAGCCAGATTCATCCTGAATGCATGGCCAGGCAGCTCCTGCAGTGGCTGGGGCCACACGTTGCCGCTGGAATCCTGCATGGATCCAGCTGAGCAGACATCTCAGCCCAGTTGGTCACTGGGGCCTCATCCAGCTTTGGAGACTACTGTGGTTCCTGCCATGGCCCCAGCTCCTGTGTCCGTGTGCTGAGCCAGGCCAGCAGTGTGGCACCAAGGCCATCACCTCCTCCTCCTCCTCCTCTTCCTCCTTCCTTCAGGGAAGCAGCCCGGTGGCAGCGCGCCCAGCCCAGCCTGCCAGGCAGGTGTCACTTCACAGCAAGGCAGCTCCAGCTCAGCACGGCCACAGGCGGAAAGTGAGGGTCAAGCAGCGGGAAGAAGGACTGAAGGAGGGAGTCCCAGCCGAGAGAGGCTTCCCTGCCCTGTCCTCCGAGGCAGCCAGGGAAGGAGCTGGGACACAACTGCTGCCACGCTGCAGTGTCCCTAGGCCGAGGAAGCTGCCCTGCCACGTGCCCCCGCCGGGGCATCCGCTGCTCTCTGCTTTGCTGCCAGGTACAGACCCCGGGCGGGGGCTGCCCTGGGGCTGGGGCTGGCTTGCTTCCCATCAGAGTCCGCGTGTTTCATCCAACCTGCCCCGTGTCGGCACGGCACGGCACGGCACGGCACGGCACGGCAGGGCAGGGCAGGGCTGCTGCTGCTGCTGCTGCTGCTGAGGCAGGGGCCAGCCCTCGGCGGCACCGGCGCTTCGCTGCTGCCCCGCTCTCGCTGGCGTTTCCTGGGTGACATCGGCAGGGGCCAGGGCCGCTGTCCGGCGGTGAGCGGAGGCAGCTGCCGCAGCCCTGGCACCGTGTCCCGGTGGCTCAGCCCACACGCCATGTGCGGCCCAGCCCGGCTCCGCCGCCTCTCGCGGAACGCGCACAAGCAGCGGCCGCCTTCTCTCGCAGCCTTCAGTCCTCCTTAGGCGTCACCTTCTGCTCTGCTGAAATGCCCTGCAGTTGATTCCTGCCACGGCTCCGTGTTTTCTGGGGATTCCTCCAGGCTGCCACTCGCTTTACGATCTCGGGAGCTCCCTGAAATATCTGCGAGTGCTGCCGCCTTCAATCGCACATTGCACAGCTGGCAAGCCCCGCACTCGCTCTCTGCTTGGCAAGACCATTGCTCTTAGTACAGTTTTCATTTTTCTTGGTCTGCATATGCCCAGAACTGCTAAAGTTTTGAAGTGTTTTGCTAGGATGTCTGTATTTGAAAAAAATTATGGCTTAGGCACACCATGTTTTTCCAAATCTAAGCCAAGCAAGAGCTGTATTTCATAATGTTTTGGGCCATGGAAAGCAGCAGATGATTATATACTTATTTTATGTTGGTGTTGAATTACTTTCTGATTATTCAGGTTGCTTAGTCTCATTTTATTTTTCTTCTTTTTTTTTTTTAATTTTCTTTCTTACCAGTCCTTTTTGCAAGTGTAAATAATAGTGTTTGTGTTCTCACTGTTTTTCACACAATGGGAACGATTTCGCAGGAGCCCATAATCTCCACATCTTATTGTGCTTGGACTTTTTAATAAACTGATCGATATTCTGAGATATTTTCTTTTCTGTGTGTCAGTTCTTTGCTACCTATTGATAAATTGCTCACCATTTTTCTGTGGAGATTTCCTGATTTAGGTATTTACTGACCGTTTGTAGGTGCGTGAGTATCTGGGAAGTTCTACCCCAAGGCTCACACTGGCCATACGTTGCTAACGGAAATGTTTTCTTCTCCTTCTGGGGAGTTTCAACAGTTTATTCATTCATTCATTCCAAATATTTATGAAGAGGTCCTCAGTGCTGGGGACAGAGGGAGCCTTTTGAATGAGGGGAATGCAGTGGTCCTGTAGCAGCAGCCACTGATGACTTTTTAATGTGTTGCTTTTCATGTGGCTTGAGACTCGAAAAACAGGCGATGGCTCCTCGCCTTGAAGCTGGGCCTGTTAAAATTCTCCTCAAAAATTATTCCCAAATCCCAGGGAAGTGTGGCTGGGGGTGTCATTTAATCCAATGTGGAGACTAGAGCTGTGCTCCTGAGTCTCCCTCAGGGGGGACAGGCAGCCATCATCATCATCAGTGTTTCCTCCCCTCAGCACACCAAAACTGAGCTGTTTCCACCCATCCAGGTCACTGGTTTAGTCAGTCCTTGCTAAAGCTGTGGAAGAGGCCCCCTCTCCTCAAAAAGGACACACAACACCAAAGATGCTTTTTTCCAGTAGCATGAATCCGGTGAGTGATCCCCAGGGCCACAGAAGTCCCAGAGGACACTGTGTGTCACCTCCCATGAAGAGGTGGCAAGAGGGACGCAGCTGCAGCCTCACCTCTGAGCTGCCAGTGCCGCTTGGGAAGCGTTATTTTGGGATATCACCTGAGCTGCTTGTGCCAGCACAAAATCGTGGGTGGTGCTGTGGAGCTTCCCTCCAGATGTGATGGGGCTGATCAACCCCAAGCTCAAGGGCCCAAATGCTTTGCCCTTCCTCCTTCCTTTTAGTGGTAGGAAGGCAGATCTTGCAGTGCAAGAATTTGCAGGAAAACAGGTTTGAAGGCATGTCAGGGTGGAGAGTCCACCTGGGGGGTTTGACCCTGGGGCATTTTGCAGGGTTATTGCAGCAAGGGGAGGTCCCTGAAATGCAGAGCTGTCAGAGGACATCTGTCAGCAAGGAGGCACAAGAGAGATTTCCCCTAAGATGTTTTCCTGTTTCTCATTTCTCCTGCACACAGGTGACTTGGCACTTGCATTTTAATTCCCTTAGTGGCCAGCAGCAGTGGAACTCCAGCACTCAGCCATTAGCTCTTGTAATGGGATGGTATTGGAGAGTACATAAAAACAGGTAATTGCATAAATGGCATTTTTGGATGCCAGCAAGTGCCTCAGACCCTCGAGGAGTGACATTTTACAGGAGAGGATGGGAGAAAAACAGCAATCACAGCACAAAACCCAAATCCATAGTGTTTCTGAGAGGAGCCTGGGAGGCAACAATCATTTCCTGAGCTTTCTGGCCAGTTGGCAATCCTGGCTGAACACAGCACTGCCGGGAAACTACACGATATAGCGCATTTTAGTAATAAGTGGCACTTTTCCTGCCTGGCAAATCAAACCACAGAGAGCATTAGAGTCTTCATGGCATCTCTGCTCTTGGCAGCAAAAGGAACAAATAAGAAAAGCCACGTCAGGAGTGGATGGGTGGCTCAGGCAGAGAGAGAGAGAGACAGAGAGGTGTCTGCTTGATCCCAGCCACCTGCGAGTGGCTCAGGGCTCTCCCTGCACTCACAGAACCCAGCAGCCACCCCACCACCCTCTGCAAAACGTGGTGGCTCGGGGAGCTCTGGCCTCCTCCGGGCATCCCCTTAAAATAAACTCACTCCTGCAGGACCTCAGAACAAATCTGCATTTTTCTGCGGCTGAGGAACATGGTGTCTAAAGTTAATCCCCTGCTCCAAGATCCTGGGAGGCAATGGCATGCAGAAGGTTAAAAAAATGCTTCTAGAACCAGTGGCTGGGAACCATAAATACCTTCCAGGCAGTCCTTAGGCACATCAGGAAATGAGCAAGCAAAGCAACTGGAATTTATAAACTTGCATAATTAATTTTTCTTTGCAAGGAGAGCAAACACTCCCATGTTCCAGCTCTCTTAGGGCCTTTGACAATTGGGCTCCTTTCTGTAAATAATGTTATGTAAGTTTATACATTTCAGTTAGTGCTTGTTCTAGCCTCTTCACAGCCCAAGGATGTTTTCACTCCAGTTTATTATTTCAGCTGTGGACAGATCATTTTGCCCTGGTGCATCTATAATGGGATTTCAATTAAGATGCTTGCAAGCAGTGTAACAGTAGCGAAATAGTGTCTGGAAAACATTGGTACATATCCAGGAGAATGGAAAAAAAGGAATTAGCTTTACATTGCAGCACTGGGCAAAGCGTCTGCACCCTTCCCTGGAGGGCAGGACAGGATTTCTCTGTCTGAAGACACAACCTGTGAAGGACCAGTGCTGTACCTGGGCTGCATTGCAGGGCTGCTGGAGACATGGTGTAATGGCCATGGATGCTTTTATTCCAGAGCACGGGAGCACCTCTGAGTCATCCAACAGCCCTGTAACTGCAGCGTGCTGCATTCAGAGCTGGCTGAAATGCTTAACCCCAACGGCTTAATCTCCAGCCACTGCAAATTAGTACAGCTCCATTAACTCCAGAGGACTATTTACATGGGGGAGGTTAAATGTGTACAGGATCAGGCACAAAACCTGCAGCGATTCCCTACGTGGGGCAGTGGTTTACTGATTTACAAGGCTAGATCTCATCTGTGCTGGTTTCTGAAGTTTTATTTATTTATAGTGAGCACATCCATGTCAGGGGGATTTCTCCCTCAAGCAGCATAAAGAAAACCCTTCATCTACTCTGATTATGCTGCTGATCCCAGTCCCTAATGCAGGAGATATCTTCCCTCTATGTCATTCTTCAGTAACCTGTAGCTATGAGGCTGGATATTAAAACTTGATATGTGGATTATTTAATTTCCCTTTGTCCTGTTTTTTATTTCTGAAGTTTATCTGCAGATCCTACAATAACAGGAGAAAAGCTTTGTGATCTCCTTCTTTGATCTGTTGCAATTCTGATGCGCCGGGGGCCACATCCTGCACCCCGGGTGGGCTGGGCAGTAATGAGTGTGTGTAGGTCAGCACTGAGGCATGGCAAACAGCCCGTGGCCTCTGGGGTGGCTTTTACGAGCACAAATACACCTGAAATGGTTACAGGAGAACGGCAGGTCCTGGGGGAAACCAGGCGGGTCATGAGTGCCTGGGGGAAGCAGCCGGATGGTGCAGGACAGGGAGCTGGGAGTGAAGCCCCGGGGTGCTCTGCAAGATGGGCACCAACCAACGCACGGGACAGGTCCTTGCACCCAGGGCTTGTAACTGCTGTCCTGACAGAGTGCCCAGAGAGCTGGCACAGATTCCCTTCTGGATAGAGCCTGATGAGTGCCTTGGAGGGTGCTCCAAAACAGCCCAGGTAGGTCCCACCCCAATACTGCTGCCATAAAAATGAGCCTGAGCCAGGGCCACTGTCTGGGTGGCCAGGGTGACGTTTCTGCTCCTGCCACCCAAAGAAGGAGCCCTCAGCCAGGAGTGCCAGCCCCGGGCCTGGTGGCGAAACACTCCGTGCCTCTGCCACTGGTGCACAGCTCCCGTGGGCTGAGCAGGATTTCACTCTGGTAGCAGCTGTGCCCAAAGCTGAGAGCTTTGCCCAGTGGTTGGGAGTGTCTTGGAAAACCTCCTGCACATGGTGTTGGCAGAGTTTCCTTTGCCACCCAGAATCAGCCAGCCTGGATGCCAGCACCCTCCCAGACAGAGGACTGGTTTTAACTGGAGTTGCCCAAGCTGGCACTGTGACAGTCCAAGGGAGCCTCATCCAGGAGGTGCCTGAAATCAAGATGGTTTGGAAAAATCTAAGTGACATGCGAGGACTGGCAGTTTTCCCTCATCTGAGATTTTGCTGGTGCTTAAAACTGCATCTGCTAAAAAGTAAAAGCAAAGCAGAAGGGATTTAGCTGAAGTGGGTCCAGTACATTTTTTCCTAGGTGTAAACACTTTTCTCACCTTTGAAGAGTCTTGAAGAGTCTTCTTCAGTTTTGCAGCTCTTCAGGGATGCCTCTGAACAGAGTTAAGGAGAGGTGCAAGGAGCTCATGTTTCCGGGACACAAGAAAAAGATGGTTTGTATAGAGCAGGTACCTTTTTGGTTTTTGCAAAACAATTATTGTCCGGTTTCTGCTACTATAGAAATTGAATTTCAAGTGGATTCTTCTCCATCCTCTTGCATCCTGCACGCTGCACTGCTGTGCTTTCCTTGTGTCTGCAAGGAAAAGGAGCCTCACGTGGAGGCAAAGGGTGTTAGTTACTGCAGCCTGTGTCTGAAAAAGGCAGGTACGCCCTTCCCGAGCAGGGAAACTGATTTCAATCCAAGCAGCTCAGGGAGTAATTATTCTTGGCAAATGCAAATCAATACCAGCACAGTGCAGCTCTGCCCACCGCTTGCAAATGGCAGCACACAACATAACAGGGGCAACTTTCTTTCCACAGTCTCTGTCCTGCCCTGCTTTGCCTGCGAGAGCAAAGCTGCAATGCTCCAGAAAAAAAAAAGTGGTGTTCTGAAGCGCATGAGCCAATGTCTTCAACTTGAGTGGTTTTGCCAAAGCTGAAGCTGCCAGCCACAACTCCCCCATCTCACCAAGGTACAAAAGCAAAGGGAAGTGGAGCAGAAGACCTCCGTAGCACTTGCTCTTGCTGTGCTGGTTTGCCTGCATGTGGCAGGGGCAGAAGGTGGGAGAATGACGGTGTGAGGAGACCACAGAAATGTTGTGCTCATGTTGCTGGCAAGCCTTGCTGACAGACCCTGCCTACCCTGGGAGAGGCTCTTCTCTTGTCTGAATTCCAGGCTCGAACGTTTGGGTGGGGAAAAACAGGTTCATTCCTGAAGGAACTCCAATTGCATGTCATCTCTGCTTTTTAACATTTTTTCTTACTGCTGCTGAAGTGCTTGCATGCCACAGGAGCAATCTTTAGTCTCCTGTCATTATTTAAATTTTAACCTCTTACCTCCTGTTCTTATCCTCTTTGGTCACAGAAGCATGCTCAGGTTAGTCCTGTGCTTTCCATGTGTCCTCTAGGCACACCAATCTGTCCACAAAAAATCAGGCAGATCGGTATCCTGGATAAACTTTGGTCCAGCTCAGAAAATTAATTACAGCTGTCCTGGCCTTATGGAAGGGTTTTGACTCAGGAGAGCCAAGTGAGTGTTCACAGGAGGGAGGTGGGAATTGTTTCAGTACCTGTGTGCCTGCAGCATTTTCAGCCCAGGAGGTGGGTGCACGCTTTGGAGCAGGGGCCAAGAGATGTGGGTGCACGTTCTGGATGCAGCGTGGGGCGTCTGGGACAAGCACTTCCATAGCGTCAGTGACTGCCAGCCATGCCAGGCCCACAGGAAAGGAGCTGCTCCGTGTTTCTGCGGAGCTGGGTGCTGGTCCCCTGTGCTGAGCTGCAGTGGGGGACAAGCCAGCCACAAGGGTGGCTGCAGGCAGGTACCCGGGAATCACACAGGGAAAATCTTGTGCCTGCTGCTTTCCTGTAGCTGGGAGAGGACGTGCCTGCGAGAGTGCTGGGCTGTGGCTCCTCCGGGAATGCAGCACATGGCCCCTGGGGCGAGTGCCCCACGCCCGCCCCCTTCTCTCAGCATCTTGGCTCTGTCCTACTCCTCTCGCTCTTGCTCTGCTGCAGGGACAGCAAGATAACCTTGAAGATCTTATAACCTGAATCTCATTCCTGCTTCTCCTTTGCTCCTGGCAACGTACCAATTATTAATTAACAGGCAAATGCTAGAGAAAAGGCCAATGTACATAGCTTGTTTCCATACAGGTAAATGCAGCAGTGCCCGGGTCAGCTTTTATTACAGTGAACCCAAATACTCTGAATAAGTAGCCTGGAACAAAAAAACCAAACCAAAACAAAAACAACAACCACCCAGAAATTATTTTGAACTTGATAAAAAATGAGAGTTGAATCTTTTTAAAAGATTCTCTTTTCTGGCTGTCGTGCATGCCACGCTACCTATGGAAAAACTCAGGCAACAGGAATTTGTGTCACCAAGTGATGTGACACCAATGCCCTGAACACACAACTTGCCAGTACCCAGCTCCTGGGAAATGTTTGGTGCTCTGCAACTCCCTGACAAGGGCTGTACACTGCATCTAATCATTTGCATCATGATGCTGAGTGAAGGTGGTGTTTTTGAATACGCAGGCAAAAAAAGGTATTCCAGATTCAGACCAAATGAAAGTTGCTGCAGTCAAAAGGATTTACTTTCTTTCTCAGGAGGGGAAAAAAAAAAGTGCAATGATTTACTGCTGTGCCTGTCACAAAGCTTGGCTTTACAGACCTGAAACGTGAAAACCCTGCTTCTTCTTCTGTGGAAGCAAACTGCAGAACAACTTTAATCACACATTTTCCAGGGCTCCCTTGGTTTCACCCAAGCACAAGCAGCCATCCAGGAGAGGCTGCACATCTGTGCTGAGATGTGGTCCCTGCTGCCCTGCCCCATCCAAGACCTGTTAACTGCCAGCACCAGCTACGAAACACCCCCGGGCTTAGGGCTTTGCCTGGTGTGGTGCATGGATTTGGATCCAGGGAAGGTCGAGTGGCCTGCTTGGGAGAGCGGGGCTGCAAAGTGAGCCCTGGCCTCACCTCCCCTGGCGTTTTCAGGGCACAGCCGCTCTGAGCCCAGCACGGACATCACACTCAGGCAGTGGTTTGAAACATGCTGTGGGCAATGGCAGTGTTGGTTCCAGGTATTTTCCTGCTTTCAGCTAACTTTCGAGGCCCAGCTGCCGATTGGATGGAGTACATTTGGATTAAAACACCTCCCCTCGCGAAGGTTTCCAAAGGCAGCCCCGTGACCAGCTGAGTCGCTGTGATTACAGAGGAGCAGGCAAAGCCTGGGTGTGGGACTGGGAGGAGGGAGAAATGTCTTTCCCCCAAAGACAGCAGACCATTTCATCATTGACCAACCTTTTAAGCTTCCACGTGTTTTTCCAGGCTCCTTAGCACCCAGTGTTACGAGATACACTGTTCTGGTTATTTTTTTTTTTCCCAGTTGATCTCAAAACATATAATGATGAAATCTCCCGTGCAGCAGAGCCGAGCTCCTGGCTGCCAGACACTCAATTCTCCTTTCAAACCCTCGTGTTCCTTAATGGGCAATGATGTTTGCCGATTTAGGGTAATTCCTCCCTTTGCTGTAATCTTCCTGCTTTGATGAGAAGGACAGCTTTACTCAAACGTGAAGTACATATATAAATATTTGAAGAGGGATGAAATATGCAACGTCTCTCCCAATGCACCGTGAATGGGGACGTTTCTTCCGCACTCCTGAGCAAAGATTTTAAAGCAGTTCCAAGAGACTTGCAGCAGGTTTCCTATTGGCATCCAGTATTTAACGCACAGAGTATGGGGAGCCGGGGCTGTGCTGTGGGTGCTGATGCTGTTTCCCAAACCAGCTGTATTTAGGGCTGTGCACATCAGCTATTGGATCTTGGTGAAAATGAGTGCTGTAAAATGGAAGCGAATAATGTGTATTTTCATGGATCTCAGGGACATACTTACCCCTCCCTTTGCAATGAAAACAATTTTTAAGTGATTGTGCCAGGTGACATTGAGACAATTCCTCTGGTCGGGCCTCTCCTTATACTGGATTGAGAATGCAGGTGCTAAAAATAGAAACAAATGGCATGTGTTCATCTTCATCCTGTGTAGGACGAGAAGTTGAGAGGTTGACAGTGTGTGGGAACTGTAAATCTGTCTGCTGGTTGCTATTGATCTGTCCACAAGAAGATTTGCCCTTTTTTGCTGCAGCAGCGCACATTTTAATGTTTTATTCCAGTAAGCATCCTGGGTTCCTGAGAGTTTCCTTTGATTTGTTCCAACAGGGACGTCTTGCTAGGATTTGTAGGCTCATCAACCTACCAAGTAAGCAAATAACAACAACAACAACAACAAAGAGGTTACTAATGAATGACTCATGCATGATTTAGTATCAGCACTGCAAGGCAAATTTCCAAAATCGGATTCTCACAAACTTATTTACTAAGGGAAGCCTTGACAGCCTAAACGACCCCTTTGCTTCTCCCTCCTGAACTCAGTAACAAAAGCTTTGAAGACTTCCAGGTGCAATCACCTGGCTTAAAAAGAAGATACATTAAAAAGTGCTGTGGCGCGGCACTTCTCGGCATGGCTGAGGGGTTTTCCTCTTTCGCTTGATGCCGTGTGGAAAAAAAACGAAGGAAAACCGTCCTAAGGGAATGGCCGGCGACCCGCGGTGCCCGCAGGCGGACACGGCGCCCGCTGCCAGCACACCAGAGCGGGCACAGGAGCCAGGTGTCACCCGGGGCCAGCCCCAGGAGGAGGGTGCGCGGTGCGGGGCCGTATCCACAGGGAGGGAGCGGCACCTGGCCCGGCTGGAAGGCGAACACCGGCAACGCAGCGCTGTCCGCCCGCTCCGCTGGCGCGGGCAAGGTGCGGTGGCACCCCCTTCCCCTCGCTCCTTCAATAATAAAAACACCTTTTCTGAGGTAAACACTTTCCAGTTTTGCAGCCCGGGCTCGGAGGCGGTGCCGGGGGGCGGCAGGGGACGGCCGCGTCCTGCCGGGGACGGGGCCGCGCCAGGCCGCCCCCCTC
>VWPU01007938.1:0-185957 GCA_013398955.1 Callaeas wilsoni | reverse complement strand
CCCGGGCGCGGTCCGGGGGCCCGCGCTGCCGGCACCGCCGCGCTCCGGCGCTGCTCCGCTCTCGTTGGGGCAGAACAGCGGGACTCAAGAGCTGTCCCGTGAGATTGCCTTCTAATTGACTGATTAGATTAAAGAATTGACAGTTACTGCCTTTCTTTGATAAATGGGGAGAAATAACCATCCCTTAAGCAAACCGAGGAGGTGATGTGCAGAAGAAAGATAGCTCAGTTATGTGACAGCTTTTCCAACTTTCAGGCTGAAATCCGTCATGAAATACAAATTACTTCAAAGTTGTTCTATCAGTTTACAAGTGTCACCATTTCAATATAAGTATTACACAGGAGAAATAGTCAAATAATATCTAAAATAGTTATATGATGTTTAATGCTGAGTTTATTACACAAAAGTAGTGATGGAAATTACTGAAATATTTTCAGTGGACGGACTTTTATTTCTAAGAATTCAAAGAATCATCTCTGAAATTCATTCTCATGTAATCCTGGAAATAGGCACAAAAAATACCTGTTTTCTCCGTGAAGGCTTATAGCTGCCCATTGAGGTTTGGGTTTTTTGTTTGGGGTTGGTGGTGACTGTGTTTTCTTTGGGTGGGTTTTCACTGTTTTTCTCCATGAAGCTACAGGGTTTGGCTGGAATTGTGTAACAAGTTGCAACAACTCTATGCATATTGTATATGCACATGTAAATACATGTATTTCTTCTCTTCCTTCTATATGTGGAAGTTACTTCTTTAACGTTCTGTTTGGGAAATAGAGTAAATCAGTGTGAATCCTGAGGGTTCTTCAAGGCCAGCTTCATCAGCATGTTAGGTTACTGCCAAGCAACCACTACAATGCATAGGGCCCACACACACAAATTGCTCCTTTGTGTTAGTTTTTCAAAAACTGATGCGGATGTTTTCTCAAGATGCACAGAAGTTTTATTCCAGTCACTGACTTACAACTATCTGGGCTTCCAGAACTGTGAGAACTTCAGCTACTGTACAGAATTAAAACCTCTGCTCATAGACTTACTCTAGAAAGTCACCAACATCTTATCTATGTGAGAAGGGTATGAACAGAAGTACAGTGTAACTTTGTTATGAATTTGGGTAACTTCACGTGTAAGTAATTAGGACGTATTTATACCTGAAACTTCATTCTTGATTGGTCAGTATCACTACAAACAAAGTTAGCATATCTCTGGCTAGAAGAATTTCTACACAGAATTTTAACTTCAGGAAAGATAACCCATGAGTTCAAAAGGTCTTTGGATTGATGTTGACTTTATTTCCTTCTGGAATATCAATTGAATAATGGATCTGGTAGAGTAAAATGTCCTGTTTATGATGGATTATCAAATAAATTGAATAAGTTCAGCTCTCAGCTGAAATATTCAGCATATGGTAACACAATAGATGAGTATAAACAGGGTCAATTTAGGAACTTCCTTGAAGATGGCAGCATTAATCCAAGCATTCTGAGTTAATGTTATTGGCAAAAGCATTTTTTTATTAAATAACAAACCTTATATTTTTGCAAAACTGTTCCAATATTTGCTGGTTTTACTGTCTGTAGGCCATTTGTTTAATCTTGCTGAAACTGATACTTGTTTCTAAGTGTGTATCTACTACGGGTGGGCATGCTTGACTAGGCTGCCTGGTTTTTCTTTTTTTCATCCTTACATGAGCAGTCCTGTTGATTTTGAGCAGCTTTATTATTGCATCTTGTGTAGTGAGGACTATAGCACTGAGTATTGATATCAGTGGACTGTTTCCTATTGTGCACTTACAAGAAAGTTTTATTGTATCTTTTGTTGGCATGTAATATGGCAGTTGTAAAGAATAAGATTGATTCAGTTTAGACAGAGTATTAAGTAATGGCTGCAGGCTAATAACTACAGAAAGATTTGCATAATCAAGCATTCATTCATCTGGTTCTTAACTATAAATCTAATTAATGGGGTGTCTATAGATTGCATCTATGTCAGCAAGACATAATAAATATTATGGTCCATAATTATTTTTATAATGAAATGCAAAAATCCAAAATATTAATTTACAACTGTATGTAAGAAATCAGATTCTAGAACTTTTCTGTTTATAAATTGTGCAGAAAACAGTGTCCCAGGATGACAGTACTGACAGTAGTACAAGGATTTCAGAAAGTGAAAGCTACAAATAAGCTTTAACTATAACTGGAAATTGTTGAACACTCTTAAGTGCTGCCTTTTACTCAAGGTATCATTTGAAGAAAGTAACTGAATTGCAAGCTTCTCTGTTACAAATGTCAGCTCTTACAGACTGTCCAAAGTTTGAGGATTTAAATTTTGTATGGGAAAGATACATACTTTAATATTTACTATGGCATTCCAGTCATGCTGTCTCCCAAGATTAAAGAGGATAATTGCATACCTGTGGGTCTATGCCTGTACACGTTTTGTGAAACACTTACACTTCGGCTGTGTGTACACTTTGTAGGATGGTTTTATATAGGCTCATTCTCATTCTAGATGCATTTCTGTAGTTCTTCATGTGTCAGTTTTAAACATATTTTCAATCCATGTAAGGCTGGATGTGGCCTTACACTACTAAACCCGTTAACATTTGAGAAAACACCTGATGTATTCTGTGCAGGATAATTTACTAGCTGCATGCACAATAATCATCCATTCTGCTATTTGAATTGCAGTAAATAAATGACTGAGTCCTACTGCCTAGGTATTAACTGGGGACATATCAGTGCTTTTGATGGAAAGTGAGTGATACATTTCTTATTATGTAGAGCACCCTTAAATCATTATGGAATGATAGTAGTTATGAAGGGTATTTAGCAGATTCATTACAAAAAATTATCAGCTGTTGATGAATGCAGTGCTGTAAGAAATAGCTACGCAATCGTTCCTCTGGGTCATGTCAGACTGATAAATAAAAGGTTAGGGTGGAACACGGCCCTGCCAAGCAAGAGATCCTATCTCCCGCTGTTATCCTTGCGGGCACGGATGCGCACCTGGCAGCTCCCCCGACGCACTGCATGTGCTGTTCCTGTGAGCGAGGCTGCTCCGTGAGCCTGAGAGCGCTCTGGGAGCACAGGGGCTGCCTGCCGCGCAGCAGGGCTGTGCCTATTGCAGCGAGTGCTGCATTCGGGAGCAGTGGCAGGAGAAAACAGCAGCGGGGGAAGTTCCCAGCACGTACAGCGCCAGGATGATTACTGTTCTCTCGTGTTGATGTTGTTTTTGAACCGGAGTAGGACACTGACTCCTGCTCTGCTATTATAGAGGAGAAACAACCCTGAGCTGCAGAATGAATTAGTAGCTAACATCACGATTACTCTTAGCTGTTAGCACAAGTTGTAGGAGGGGGAAAAAAATGGGAGAGGAAGGAAAAAAATCCCCATTTAATGCTGCCTAGGGAATACCGTGGAATTTAGAACAGATACCGTTGCAGACTAGCAGCATGCCTGACTGCACTTGACTTGAATCACTGGGAAGCAGCCTCATGTTGTATCATTTAAGGCTGGAGGAAGAACGGCAAAATAGTAATGGATTTGTGTACAGTGTTTCTGCATAAATGGAAAATAATATAAAGATGGTGGTATGTAATTTGTATTTTATTTTTAAGAAGAATTTAATTCAGGTATGTATGCTCTTTGTATTTTTGTCTAGTCTACATACAGTTTTCTGTTTCCTTTGTTTCCTTTGCTTATTTTCATTCTGAATGTACCTCCCGCTGTTCTTGCTAATGCAATGCATTGATTTGTAACTGATTTGCTTTCTAATGGTATAATGTTGATGAAACTGTCTGAGCTTCTGGAATTAACTCTTCATTAAAAACTGGCGGAGGTTATTTTGTAAGGTTGATAACTTCACAGTATAAGTTGAGTAAGACAGTATGGTGTTGGATTTTTCAATGAGTTGGTACATTTAAATTGATATAAAAATATAAACAGCTTAATTATATGAATACATGGTGAAAATATAGTATATTTTGCTTATTTATGTCAGTACTTTTTTCCTAATTTGTGACAGGATTAGTAATAAATTGAGCTTTACAGATGCTTATGTATTTCTGGGTCTTGATTAATCTCCAAGATGAACACCCTGCAGCTTGCTTTTGAAGAGGCAGCTTGCTTAGACTACATGCTTGATTCTGTTCCACAGCTAAATCTCTGTCTTAGAATACCCTCTATTAGGTACCTCCTCCAAGGCACAACCTAAAAAACCACCATAACCATTTCATACATTTTTGTCCATCATTTTAGGTTCAAGAAGATAACATTAGAATTTTTTCTTCTGCAATTTCAGAGGCCAATAGTGGCTGAAACTAATTTCTTACTATGAGATTGATGGTTCATTTTGCTTTAAGAGGAAGAATTATGCAGATATAAAAATATGACTGTATTCTTTAGCCCTCACCTTTCTGAGTCACCTGGCTCCTTTTGCCCTTTCTTATTAATATTTTCTTTCAGCTGACAATTGATTATATGTACTAAGTGAAATAGGACACAAAGCTATGTGCCCTTAAACTAAGGACACTGATAGTTGTCATATAATGTCTAGTAAAAATGTACTAAAACACTTAATGCTTATTTGATTGTTCATTACTCTTGAAATATCTTAAAACATTCTGTTGTGTTTCTAATTTCAATGCAGCCTAATTAGAAGTAAGAATTTTTTTTTATAACATGTTGATCCTAAAAGGTTTAATGTTAGTTCCAGCCTCTTAATACTGTTGTTAACCCCTGGCTGACAGGAACTCTTATGCCTTAAAAACATTCATTGCTGTAACATCAATTGCTTTCGGATGTGAAAATAAACTGTCTGTAAAGTTGTAGCTATTTTTCACAGAGAGGGTGACACTATACTTGTTTCCTGTCAGTGATTATATAAAATAGATGCCTTTCTTTAGCGTAGTACACAACTATGATCTGGCAATTGAAAATATAAGGTTACTTGATACATATGAATGTTCTAAAAGTCAGTGCTAAATCTTAACATCTAAATAAACATAGTGAGAAAAGCAAAGAGAGAATGCTGTTAAGTCTAAAAGCACTAAGAAGAGTGAAAAGTAGAATTTAAGGTTAAAGCATGTTTCGCTCATCACAAATTCCTTTTGCAAAGGATATAGTGATAGAAATTATGATTATTAATTATGATTAGCTGTCATCTCAAAGAAAAAAGCCATGATGCAAGATAAATGAAGGTTCTTTCAGTGGAATATACACAGCTTGGAGAGTTGTATAAAGGTTTTCTGTCACTATACCATTTGCTTGATCCTGCAGTGATGTCAGCACATTACCATAATGACTATATATTGCTGTGAAAACACTTAGGAAATCTCAGGTAAAGTACTGGGATTCCAGAGTGCTGCACAGTAGGAGAAGACTCATAGCTCAGAATATCTCCCAATTCACTGAAGCATCAATGAGGACTGAAAATTCCAAATTTTCCTTTAACCGTAGTGTTGTGAAAATCCAGGAAGAATGTAGTGTAATAGCTTCTACCTTGTGAGACCATTACAGCTCTGAAGCATAAAAATTCTTTGGCACCTAAGAAGATTGTTACACTGTTTTTGTTTTTCTCATTTGTGTCATTCACTTAGGTTGGTAGCAGAGGCTCTTGCTTTCAGGTACAAATCGGAGCATCACAGTTGTCAGTATATTGAAGCAAAGACAGCAGAGGGGGTTTTTTTAATAAAGTTTTTGCAGCAAATTTAGAAACATGTTTAATATCTACCATCCTTATTAATGACTGTCATTTCAGGTGTTAAGCATGGTTTCTATCTCTGTGTGCCTACTCATCCAAGTGTATGTTGTTGTCAACAGTGTTTGTAGTCCTTTGTGCTTGTGGTATTTTTCAAATGCAAATATCACAGATTGCTACCATTTATCAAATGAAAGACCACTTCATCAAAAACCTTCCTTTTCATAACTTTTTTTTCTAAAAGTTTGATGTAACTATTAGTTTACTAGTTTTTAGAAAATATGTAAAATCTCTGTGTGCAGAGGAATGGAATCCAGAGGGCTTACTTTGCCCATTAAAAAGTTGTTCTCTTACTGTAAATATTACCCTGGGAATTTTTGTAAGTAGTTAAAAAAAAATGCCCCCAAACCCTAAAGAAAGAAACAAATCAAAGCTGTGGAGTGATGTAGTGCACACATGGTCACAGAGTTCATGGTAAACTCTGTCCGAGAGAGATCTAATTCAGAGCAGTGCATTGCCCATTCAAAGGCTCAGGTCAGTACAGCTGGAGGATTAAAATTCTTACCTGGAAGAAAATGGAGGGGGTTTTTTGTTTGGTTTTTTAATATTATATTCTCTGACAGAATTACTGTCCTGAAAAGTTGCTGAGAATTTTGAAATGTTAGTATTAAAAGAAACTTTGAATATACTCAGTATACTGTAAATACAGTCTGCGCATATATGTTATGCTGCAGTGTAAATTAAATCACTCAAGTTCCCAGGGTGTAATGTTTCAAAGACCCTCTATTAAATCACAGGCAGAACTAGGGACAGACCTGAGATTAAGTCAAAATGTGTGTTGATACTTTCTGGTTTTTAAGAGACATGATTGTTATACAGTAGCTTTTTATTTATGATAATCTGATATAATAGCAAGTTAGTAATAGTTTAACTAAGGTAATATGTCTGGTACTGACTTAATAATACAGTAATCTCCATATTGTCAGAAAATAACTTTTCCCTCCCTATGTTTTCCATTCCTTTTGTAGTCTGCATTTAAATAGAAATTAATTATTTGGTGAAACTGTCTCAATCTTAGCAGTTTTTGAACTGAGACTATTGACTAAAAATAAGTTTTTTTGTGGGACAGCATATATCACGTGTACAGCTGTAAGAGAGGGAAAAGGTCATTATTACCACTTTTTTTATGGTAAAAGACACTACAGTGTCTCTTTTTTTTCTTAATTGAAAAAGTCAAGGAAATAACTAGAAATATTAAGTAGAAAAAAGTCCGTACATTTAGTCAAATAATATTGAAGCTGTTTTCCAGATCATCTGCAGTCTCTTATTCTTGTGTGCACTAGAATATTCAACTGGCCTACATTATCTACTGCTCTCGAAATGGGCCACATTTTACCTTTAGAATCTGTTCTATAGCTTTTTACATCTCAATATTAGTCTACTGTATTTGGCACATCTCTTCCTTTGTTTTTAATCTAGTCAAGCCATTGACCTTTAAGAACAGTTGCTTCAAATATAGTCCTCATGTTTGTAATGTAAATACCATACTACAGACTTGTTTCTAAAGAAATAGTGTTCTAAATGCCTTCAACAGTCTTATTAGTAGTTCATAAATAATTGAGTTGCAATTTTAGCCTCAGTTGCCTTAACAAAACTTCGTTGAGAAAAATGTAAATATTACAAATACAAAGGTGTAGAGAAGAGCATAACTAAAGAAGTAATTATGCAAGTTATTGTAAAGTAGTGGAGTTTTCTTCACTTTGTCTGTCTTCAACAGTAACAGAAAAAATCCCCATCTTTTACTGAACAAAAAAAAAATCCTCTCTTTCCATAGTGGTCATAGTAGTAGGGAAGCAGTGAACATGACTTGTCTTTCCTGAAAAATTACTCATCCTAGCTTGCTAGAGATTTACATTTTCTTCTAAGCTAATCCAAAGACAATATTCTTCCATATATTACAAAGTAGTTTAGTTGCAGCTGTCAAACTACTGAGCTAATTCACTAATGCACAAAGTTCTATATATGATTTCTGGGTTAGATGTTCTAAATCACAATGAGCTGGTCAGGTTTAAGCGTGTGCTGTTTCCATCTGTTTTCCTTAAATTCAATTCAGTTGTATGCTGACAGAAGAGATACATAACAGCTATGGATGACCAGTCTTGCAATATGACTGTTAAATATTTAGATTGGATTCCATAGTGTACCCCATGAATATATGTGAAACCTCCTCAGGACAGCAGCAGGCCTTGTAGGTTAAAAAATAAGCAGATTGTAGGCTCTTAAGACTGGGGTTTGAATCAGCAGTTTGGTGGTTAGTTTTACTTTTTACATTCTCATAAATAGAGAAGGCAGCATGTCTGAGGGTGGTTAGATATGCATAAATAGCAGGATCCATAAAGAAATATCACCAGGTAAATAAGCAGATATAGTAAATTTTCCAAATAATTTTGAAGAATGAAAGGAACAGCTTCCTAGCCAAAGGGAGAGAGTGCTAATAGCACTCCACACTCCTGTGTGAATGTGAGGGACTGATGGGATAGGGCAAAAGTCTGCTGCTGTGAAAACCTGAGGGATTCTTGGAAAAAAGAGTAATTACCCAAAAGAGAAAGCAGATCTCTTTATTGCTCTTGTCCGTGTCTTTGCCAGGGTCTTCGGGCAGGTCATCTGTGTAGCGTGTGTGGTGTTAAGGTGTCATTTTACCTTAAGAGACTCACCAATTACACAGATTAAAAATGTCAGTAGTTAAGACTACAAGGAGAATTTAGGAAGAATGTAAAGGAGCAGATAAGTGCTCTAAATTAAGTTCTTCTGAATTAGGTCATCTGAGATGATTGTCAGTATAATGCTCCTGTTATAGTAAATTAATGAAGCAATGTGGAGTGTACACCGTAATGCTTGTCAAAAGGAAGGGAGCATAGGTTTCACCCAGCAGACATAACCTGAGGGTAAGTGCACTTATTTATGTCAAGATAACCTTATTCCCAGGCAAGCATAAGACTAGTAAAAGACCAGAGTTAATAAATCTGTATATCTGAATTCTGTTGTTGCTTCCTTATGTTCCTGATGGTAAAAGAAACTCTCTCAGCCTCAGTTTCTGCAGATGCAGGATAGACTGTTTACACTTTTTTTTTTGGTTACGTTTGATTAATTAATTTCTGTGGAGTATTTTGCATATCACAAAAATATGTTTCTGTCTACAGACTCTAGTGTCTATTTTGGCAGTAATAAAGAGTGGTATTGCTGAAGATGAAGATTTCTTGGTTTTGTTTTGGTTCCCCCTACCGTCTTGATGTTGTGAACATGAACTATCATAGGGTATTTTATAGAAAAACTGCACTTCAGTCTCATCTTCTTCCCTGCCCCCTTTCAATACACAAAGACTCCTTGTACTTGATTAATAGCGTGAAAGTTAAGCAAGGCTATGGTTCTGCCTGGTTCCTGCTTTATAAGGGGACAGTCTGCATCCACAAAGCTACCTCTTACTGGGGAGAGCTGCTGCTCTGCAGCTTCATTTACTAGGGTCTGAACAGAAGCTGAGCAGTGATCTAGCTATTCTATTTAAACACTGAAATTGTATTTTTAAGATGATTCACTTTTCTCTTTTTATAAAAATAAAGGGCTGGATTTGTTGAAATAATTTTTTGAAATGGGGATCTGGTGTTCAGATATGTAACGAAAATACACTGTGTTTGCCTTATTTAAAAAGCTATCATTTTTAACTCGGCCCACTCCTCCCTCCTTCTACCTGACACATTAGTTTTAGAATTGGAATAAGATCCTTTATACATGATGCTTCCAACTGACATTTTTATTTTGACAATGCTTTTTTATCAACAAATCCAGTTGAATGTGCTTGAAACTGGTCCAAATTATCTGTTCACCATCAAGTTGATCAACAAAAATATTTTCAGACTTGCTATGGGTAAGAAGTTGATGGAAGCGTCATTTTGTTCTTTCTTTATAGAAGGACCCCATTAAGAATTTATTTTAGTTTTAGTCTCACAATCCATGATGCTTTCCAGTTTCCTGCTCTACTACCATCTAGCATAGAGTCCATACCTCACTGCTGTAACATTTCAACATGATTCCTTATGCTTAGAATGGGTTAACGCAGTGATGTTGAACTTCATCATATAAATTGTTTTCATTCAATAAACAGGCAAAGTGAGAATTTTAAAAAATGAGGTCATAATAGTTTATCAGGAGACCTGGATAAAACAAAAAAATCTCCAAATGACAGCTTGCAGCTCATTCAAATAATTGGCTCGGTTCTGTGTGCTTCTTGAAAGACTGTTCCTTATCTTATGGACTTTTGACCTTACATTGATTTAAAATGTTAAGAACAACTTATGCAAACCTTTACAGAAAGAAATGGATGAGACCTGTAACGACTCAAACTTGATTACATGTGTAGACATACTATTGTAGAAAATGAGTTTTTGACAGAGCAATGGTAGGCTGTAAACTGATTAACAGATCATATGACTAATACAGCTGAGATGGAATAGAACTCGCATGAGAGAACATAAATCTGCTCCATTTAGCAGATCTCCCTGTGTTTGTAACAGTATAGCTTTTAATTCACTATGGCATTGTCAGAAACTGGGTTTAAATAAATTCAGTGCTGAATGTTCAGCTCTTTGTAATACTTCCAGTTATCTCTGGTAAAAAGCATTGGTTAGACACTGGATAAAACAAACATATATGAATATGTATATGGCTTGCTATGAAATCAAGATTCTTCTGCAGAGAAGCATTAAACCTTATTTAAAGTGAATGGAAATGTTCCAAATTCCAGTAATAACTTCATTATTTCTTGATGTTTTTCAGATAGAGACAGGAAACAAGCCTTCTGGCTTGTTTATACATTCTTGATTTGAAGTCATTTGAAAAATGTCCAAGTCATCCAAGTGAAGTTTATATAAGAGGGCATTGAAAAATCTGTGGCTATGTGAGCAGAGGAGGTAGGCAGTCACACTTCAAATCTTGTTCAATAAATGGTTACAAACATTCAGTGTAAGAGCTGAATGGTTAACAAGTGTTTCTACATCCAGAAACAAGTCTTTGACATTGAAAACTGTCCCAAGATGGTTCCTTTCTCTACTAATAATCTGTGAAAACAAGGCAGCTTTGGCTCTAGTGAGAACTTCTCGATATTCTGAGAGATGTCATTTGCATGCAATTGCATGCAATCTCATTGAGCATTCTTTTGCTTCCAAACATTGTTTGCTCTTAATTCACTCTTAATATTCTGACTTTAGGCATAAGCCTACAAGAAAAAGAAGTGACAAGGACTATGCTGGTGCATACCTGTTAAAAATGCCATTCATGTCCCGCAGATATTTCACCTTTTTATAAAATAATAGCAACTTTGAGAAGAGTGAAGAATGTTTTCTATTCTTCTGCTCACTCTGCATCCCATTTTTGTTATAACTGGAAAAGAAATGAGTCTGTTTACGTCCTCTGTTCCAGGATACCGGAAGCCAACCAGGCTTTTAGCAGCTTTGCCTGTGCTCTATGCAGCACAGTGCATTTTGCTGCTGCACCATGAATCAGGCTTTAGTGTTTATTATTTACCATTAGATATGTGTATATATGTAATGAATAAATATATAGAGTATAATAGTAAGGTCAGTGAAGATGAACTATGCAATGCAAAGACCAGCTGTTGAGGTGTGTGAGTGGACCATGTTGTTTCATACAGTGCCAGACTGTTTGCAGACAAGGACATATTCTCTACTCCTCTTAAGACACCACAGAGCAATATTTAACCCTTTATATATCCTGTAGCTAAACAGACTTCTTATTCTGCCAAAGAATTTTTAGCTGCTTTAGAAACCAAAATGGCCATTTTAAGAACTTCTTTGATGGATTTTTCAGAGCTGGCTGCCTTGTTTTTTATTCTGCAGCTATGAAACTGGGATGTGAAAGGTATGCTATGCAGAAAAGTACATTGACATGTTTAAAATGTATTGACTACATTTATATGAAATACAAGCTTTTTTTTCATGGAATAGAAACTTCCCGATACCTCATGGAATCTTTTTAGACTTCTTTTAGATCATATAGCTTTCCTGTTGTAATGGTATCTGTTTATGTCCTGCAACTTGTAAATCATGGTTTGTGTAGGTTTGAGGTTATTTTTTTTTTCCTGTGACCAGAAAAATGTCAAATTTAACAACCTGGATGAGAATTTCCATCAGTTGTCATTATTTTCTGTTATGTTCTGTGAGTTATTTTCTTTTTACTTCTTAAAGAAGAGAAACCAAAAAGATAAGCCTACTTTTGAGTCCTGGCTTATCATAGCATGTTAAAGTCTGGTATCAAAGCACCTATTTCACAAGCCATAGTCATATACATAATTCAATCTCAAGATAAAACAGTACTTCATGGCTACAATACTCACTTGTACCTGAATCCTACCTTGTACCTGAATCCTACCTTGTTCCAAAAGAAGCAAGAGAGAACTTTCTACTTCTGTTTTACTAGCTAGCAACCGTTTGTTACTCTGTCAGTTTTTGTCAGTACTCTGAAAGCAGAGAGCATTTAAACTGAATAGCTCTGTTAAAGTCAGAGAATTAAACTGGATGAAGAAGCCTGGAAATAAGTATAGCTTATTAATTTTTGTTGAAAATATTTGCCTAGAACTGTTTTCAGCTTCAATTATTCATGAAAAAAAATCTATCTAGACAATCATGGGAAATTATCTGTGTTTTATTGTACCCTAGTTAAAACATCATCAGTATTATTGAATGATAAGTTTGCTTGGCAGCCATTGTAATGCCATTCCCTCCTTTTTAGATATTTGAAGAAGCCATGTGCAACAGAGTGAGATTTTGCAAGACATACAAAACTTCTTCAGGATTTTGTTTCAAACAAGTGGATGTGTGATTTTTTTTTTTTTTTTTTTTCTGTCACGTTATTCCAGAGCATCAGTAGTTTACATGGCTATAGTCTCCCTTGAAACATTTGCCGATGATCCTTTTGGAGATACAAATACTTCTCTGGATCAAAAATTGTGTTTTGTGGAAACAGCTTAAAATAAATTACACTCCATGGTTTCTGCCCTCTTCAAGAGCCTGATCTCATCTTATATATATAAGATTTGCAAAGGAATGTTTACAAAGAAATCGGGAAATAGTACAAAAAGGAAAGAGAGTTGTCAGAGCAAAAAGGAACAAGACTTAACTCAGATTGGACAAACAAAAAATCCAAAATTTTCAAATACTTTAAAAAGCACCGTTAAAAAGATTGCCAAGTGCCCATCTGCTCGCAACTTATCAACTGAAGAAGAGGAAAGCAATAGAGAATTTTCACTTTCTCCGACATTCAGTTACAGAGTTGCTATTGCCAATGGACTGCAAAGGCATATTTTTGTAGCAAACACTAATAATGAAGATATAGTTCAAGACCTGTCTTCAAATGATAGCTCATGTTCTGAGTCGTTAAGTGAAGTAAAAACTAATAGCAAGAAAAACGAATACTTATCCCACACAATGCCTGTGAGACGCAACAGGAAAAGCTTAAGCAGCCTTGCAGCCTCTGATGGAAGTTCGGATGGAGAACGCACTTTACACACACTGAAGCTGGGAGCCTTACGAAAACTAAGGAAATGGAAAAAGAGCCAAGAATGTGTCTCATCAGACTCGGAGCTAAGTTCATGGAGAAAAACATGGGGATTAAGAAGTAAATCTCTGGACAGAACTGGCCGTCACCAGAAATCAAATACTCTTGAACCTGGCTTTAGTTCAACAGGTTGTATTAGCCAAACCCACGATGTCATGGAAATGATCTTTAAAGAGCTTCAGGGAATAAGTCAAATTGAAACAGAACTCTCTGAATTAAGAGGGCATGTTAATGCTCTGAAACAATCTATTGATGAAATTTCTAGTAGTGTAGAAGTTGTGCAAAATGAAATTGAACAATTGCGAACTGGATTTGTACAATCCAGAAGAGAAACTCGGGACATACATGACTACATTAAGCAAATAGGCCATCCAGGAAACAAAGCAAGTCTTAGGTTTCTAAATGTGCCTGAAGAGCGGCTTGAAAAAGCTGAAAGCATAGTTTACAAAATATTAATGGAAAAAATGGGATTCTCAGAGGCACAAAGCACTATTAAAATTGAATTTGCCCAAAGGCTGGGGCAGCTAAGAGACTGTCCAAATGCAAAGCCAAGACCCATTCTTGTTTACTTTGAGTCATCACAACAGAGAGATTTGATTTTAAAAAAGTCTTATAAACTTAAGGGAACTGGCATTGGAATTTCTACAGATATATTTTCCCATGAAATAAAAGATAAAAAAGAGAGAGGACTGCCTTCTTCTCAGACATATGAAAGCATGGATATGAAACTTTTAACCGTGGAGACAAAATCTAAAATGCATGACTGGGAGTCACCGGACAGTGATAAAGACTTGGAATCAGATATAAATAAGAACAGTTATGCAAAGATATCTAAATCAGCACTTCAAATAAAAACAAGCACTACAAAGGGGACTACTGAGCCCCCAAACACTAAAGACCTTGACAGAACTGCTGACAGTAGCACCTTTTCACACAGAAGTTATGACAATCAGTCACCAGAATTTGACACTATGGAAAAACAATCAAAGACCTATTATTCAGATGTAACTCCATTATGGCATTTACAGAATGACTTTGCAACACCAAAGCTTAGCCGTTCAGAATCAGATTTCTCAAAATTGTGTCAGTCTTACTCCGAGGATTTTTCAGAAAACCAGTATTTTAGCAGAACAAATGGCAGTTCACTGTTGTCTACCTCTGATCGAGAACTTTGGCAGAGAAGGCAAGATGATTCTCTAAACTGGTATGGCAGTTCCCAGGAACAGACTTTTGCCCAAGACATGCAACAGTATCCAGAGCAAAATGAAGTAGGGAACATAGAAACTGTTGATAATGGAGTCAGCAATGGAATAATCTGTGTATCTGGAGATATAAACCACTATGATGATAGTCAGCTTTCTTTACAGGATGATCTTTCCCCGTGGAAAAACTGGAATCAGCTGGAACAAGGCGGAGATTTGGGCCTAGACTCATCCACGCAGGAAGTTTTCGTATATGATATGAGCAGCCCTTCAGACCAACAGACGGATTTTGGAAAGGGCCAAAGTTCTGACCTCCAGTATGATACTGAAAGCTATGATTTCACTCTAGATGGTGCTTCTCCATCATGTCCAGGCCTTGACAGTGAAACACAAAGTCAGTGGACTGGTCAATATGATGATTATCAGGAAACAAATTCTATCTCCTCTTATCAGAATCAAAACAGATTGCCTATGATGTACCGAAGTCAAAGTGAACTACCAAGTGACGACTCAGAGGAAACCGCCCCTAAATCATGGCATAGCCGATTAAGCATAGATCTTTCTGATAAGACTTTCAGCTTTCCTAAGTTTGGATCTACACTTCAGCGTGCTAAGTCAGCTTTAGAAGTAGTCTGGAATAAAAGCACACAAAGTTTAAGTGGGTATGAAGACAGCGGATCATCTTTTATGGGAAGGTTTAGAACTTTATCTCAGTCTACTGCAAATGAATCAAGTACAACACTTGATTCTGATGTTTATGCTGAGCCTTATTGCTACAAAGCAGAGTATGAGGAAGACTTAATTGAACCATCTGGTGAGAATGAAACAGACTATGTAGAAGTAATGGAACAAGTCCTTGCTAAACTAGAAAATAGAACTAATAGCAGTGAAACTAGTGAGCAGGTCCAAGAGTATGAACTGGAGCAGTCTTTGTATGAAACTCCATATGCAATGCTGCCAGAGGAGCAATATGACACACAGTTTGACAGTGTGATCAGTGAAGAGATATTGGAAGTTGAAAGTGACATGGCTCCTGAAGTAGAAATAAGGGAAGATGAAAATCAGAATGTCCCAGAGATGATTACTGAAGTTACTGAAATTCCAAAGAAAAAAAGAATACGACCTTCATTTAAAGAAGCTGCCTTAAAAGCATACAAGAAACAAATGAATGATCTGGAGGAGAAGATCCTTGCTGGAGGTAATAGTATTTTAATACTGTCTTTAAGCAAAACATTGTTCTCACTAGAGTTGGACATTAATTTTTGTATTAATTATCTTGCTCCCATTGAATTCAGCAGCAAAAATTCTGCTTATGTCTGGTTTTATTTAGAGGGTGAAACACTTCTATAAAAATCAAAAGGTTAACTTTCAAAAGTTTGTTTTGAAACAGTTTTCTGAATATGTTTAGTCAGACGTGCTTGTAGCTAACTGTATTTCTTTGAATTTCAGTAACTTGAAAATTAAATTTCACGAGAGTTAAGTCTTTAAAAAAGAGCTAAATTGTACACTGTTTTCTCATTGTTTTATAAATGTATTCATAGGCATAATACAGAGTGTTCAGATATTTTGCTTTCTTTAACAGTTTTCAAGGCATGATTGGTTCTTTATTCATCCTGATGGGCAGTGTTCTCCACCCCCTATGCAACCCATAACTTGTTATGCACTTACAAGAGTGAAAGTCTAAACTGATTTTATATCTGTTCTCATTTTGATTCTGTCCTTATTTGTATTCCTAGCAAGTTCTCAGAGAAGTAGTCAGTCCTCAAAATGGGGTGAGAAGGGTGTGGGAGAAAGACAAGCGTATATGGTAACATCCATTTATGAAGAAGCTTTAGTAAGGAGCTCAATTCACAGGGGGGTTTGACACTGATTTAATCATGATTTTTATCTTTTTTATCAGACTTCAAAGCAAACATATATATAACTTTAAAACCTCTAGTAATATACAAATATGGTGATAGTCAATGTAAACATTCACTGTAATGCCAATAACATTTGTTATAATATTGCATGTGCATTTAATTGGGGGCATCAAAATGAATGTAGCTAGCCAGATGGTAATTGTCACCTTGACTGAATCTTTCCTTTATCTGCCTTGGAAAAATAATCATTTGATACATTCATTTTAAAAATGAAAAACTGTGCCTTTAGCTAAAGATTGTTTTCAGTAGTAATGAGCTTGAGCTTTCTTTTGTCCATGAACAGCTACTTTTACAATAAATATATAGTAATCTTGAAAGTCAGTTACAAAAGCGTTTAAATATTGATAGTGCTGCCTTTTCCTTGGTCCTAAAATTAAGAGCCAGACACAGTTAAGGGATAAAGGGTTTTTACCTCGGTATTTAATAAGGATCTTTATGGTGCAACACTTTGCCAAGGTGGAATACACCAACATGCACATCCACAGTAGATTGCATATACAATTTTATAGACTTTGCAAATTAGCATATCTAACAAAGATGCCCCAATGAGAGGCTTGAATGAAAAGTGTGATATCTTCCTATCCCGAAGTATTTCTCTCTAGATGGGCCTAATCTTAGTTTACAGAATGTATTTTAGAGGAGACTTTGGTTTTTCAAGATAGCATAGGGCTTTCCAGCCTCTAACTGCAAGGCCTTTAGGATGTTTGGTCTTTTGGCCTAACCAAATATCAGGACTATGTTAAGCTATCAGACTTAAGGAATTACAAGTATGTATGCTAAGGGCACTGAGAATACATAAAAGGTATTTAAAAGAAAAGACAAAAAATCATCATGGCATCAATAGTAGTAGAGTTTACTTTAAAGTCTATTTTTACATTTAAATAATGACACTCAATTGTATACTTGTATCATGCAGATATTTTTCTACAGTACTCTGTTAGATACTAGCTGGTGTGTATATGAAGGAACAGCTATCAATAAGTATTTTCATGACTTTTTCTTATTTTGTGAGGCATGAGAGAAGGGAACCACGTGCATTTTACCTAGTCAGTGTACAATAGGAATATAATAGTCTTAGGACTTAATCGAAGAAAGCACACAAGGTAGACACAAAATTTTGAAACCCAAATTGATTCCAGTATTTAAAGTCTGTGCGTTTATGTACGTTGGTAGATAACAGATTGTTGGAAAATGAGAACTAACTTTGATGTTACATCGCAATGCAATAGTTTCTAGGAATTAAACGTATGTTCTTCTTTTAACCCAGCAGATGAAAGACTTCTTTCAGTCCCTTAATGTATTGACATTTTTCTTCTGAATAGCTGAAACATTTCTTATATTTTCAGAGAATCCTTCTGACACCAAGGCCAGTTTATCAAAATGTATTGTTGTGTGTAGTCTATGGAGCAGTATCTGCATGGGTATAAGATATCATACTTGGACCTCCACTTTGGTTTCCACAAATAAAATAATATAGGCAGTTATAAAAGAGAGGGGAAATAAAGGAGAAAAGGAATGCAGCAGGAGGTTAAGGGGAATTTACAAATGAACTGCTACAGCACAGTACTTCTCAATGTATTCTGAGAGCAGTGTGCGTTCACTCTTGAGTAACAGTTCTGTTTCCTCTTCACACTGTTTTCCATGCCATCAAGGAGGACACCCATTTCAGTCAGGGATTCTGCCTCAGCAGTCATCAACTGGTTTGTTAGAAATATATCTTCAGGTCCTGTATCACACCTAGCAACACCTATTAGCAAAACAGTCTTTCATGTTTTTATATCTAATGGATGAATGCAATATTCTTACCTTTATGTCTGCAGAACACTTAACAATTCTTCAGAATTTAAAACTTGCAAAATATATTTTCTATCTGGAGTAGTCTACTCAAGAGAGTATATTACCTGAAAACTATTTCTGATGAGTGACATGTAGTATTATTTGAGCCAAATCTTTCTTTATTTTACTTTCAGCTTACTCTCAGTGAGCTGGATAATGTATATTAAAGACTGTCTATTCACAGATAATGAAATCCACAGGTGGAATGTCTGTCCTTGGAGGTGGTCAAAATCCATCCGAGCATGGTCCTAGGCAATCTGCTCTGGGTTGCCTGATTTGAGCAGTGTTCTTAGACAAGGCCTCCAGAGTTCCCTTCCATCCCAGCTGTTCTGTGATAAGGAAATCCATTTTTGAATACTTTGTATGCAACCTTTGAAGAAGGATGTCTTCTTAATGTCAGTTTTTCTGCTAAGAAAAAACACCTTTAACTTCTGTCTATTACTTGAATGGCACATAGTTTAGGAAAAAAACCTTTTGTAAATCAGTTTTTAAAGGAGTTCTACAAAACTCACAAAACATTTTTTAATTTCTCAGTTTTAACAACCTGCCTTCTTTTCTTTATGTGTGTAATCGGGCATGTCCAGAGAACACTTAATTTGTCATTTAAGCAAATAGTAGTTTAAGGTATTCTATGTTCATTTTAATATTTGCAGGAGTAATAGCTATTCTAGGGTTTACATGACTTTAATGAATTTTTTTGGGTTTTTTTACTCTCACCTCTGTAACTGATTCACAGTCAACTTCTGATTTCTTACTTTTACATGGAAAAGTACTAGAAAGAGAACAAGTTCTTTGAATTAATCTTCATTATATAACCAAAACAACCTATTCTTTGATGAATTGTTGCATCCCTCCATGTAGGCAGGAGCAGGTAGACAACGATCTGTCCAAGCAGAGATATTACCATGTACTACAGTAGAGTTAGTTCTCCAATTTAATACAAAAGAAGGGTTTAGAATGATATGATTTTCATTCTAGTAATGCATAAGGTAAGGTCAATAAATCTTTGGTACATAAATAATGTATCAGTGCACAAGAACCCTGTAAGATAGTCCTATTCTCTGTCACTAGCTGAAGAGAAAAAATACACTCTGGGCTGATTGCTTATGTATTATTTATTACAAAATGTTTGGAGACATACTGGAATGACTAGGTTATATGAATGAGAGGAGACATGAGCAGTACATGAGTAATCCTCAGATTTAAAGTTCTGTAAGCATATAGAGATATTGCGTGGATGCATGTATATTAATGGAGGGATTGATGGCTTGAAAATATCAAAGAAATGCTACCCAGTTGTTTGTTTCTTTGTGCACTGTAATCAAGAATGACTTACACATTTATTGTTTTAGTCCTCACTTGCTATTTTCTGGCTTTTTCCCTAGTGACTTCTTCCATTCCATCCCTGTCTTATCTTTTACGGGTGCCTTAGCATAAGCATGATTTTCTGTCCTGATGAAACGATGCCTCTGGAAAAGATTCCAGAGTTGCATGCACTCTTCAGAGTTACTTTTAATGATAACATAGACTTCTTCTATGAATGGTAGTTTGTGAGAAGTAGCTTCTTTATCCAGTTCTTGAAGATCTTGGTCATCATTTAATATGTCAGGTTTTAAAAATACTCAGATTTTAAAATGCCTTTGGTCTGAATTTTCAGGCACAGAGTAACCTGTAGATTGTTTATGATGTCAAGATGGGTGAACTCATCTAACTCTATACACATGTGGAGTGGCTGCTCAAGAGGACAGGGCACAGGGATTGCATTTGCGTCTTTAACAGTGGAGGGAAGTGTTTCTATTGTTTTATAAGAAGGATTTGTATTACACTTTGTGGTGTCTGACTGACGAACAGAACTTAGAGATGAGTATGAATACACTCTTCTTTTTTTAATGCAATATCTGAAACCAAAGGAACCAGTAATGTATTACCTCACTGCCCTGGTGATGTTGTCATTTGGTTTCATGTTAAGAAAAGCTGCCAGTAAAATAGGTTAGTTTATTTCAGTGCATATTTTAAACTCTGCCTATTCAAACTATGATTATTTTGAAACAAATACATATTTTCTTATTTGGACAGCTTTTCTGGCCTTTTTATAAAAACTTTTTGCTGAAATTGCCTCAGTCAGCTGTATTTTCTCAAAGAGAAAAGGCTTTAGAAGTTAACCTAACCTTGTCTTGTGGTACTCAGGCTTTTTTTTCCTGTGTCCTACCTCCGTCATGTTCGTTTTTAATACACTTGCATAGGTGCAGTTACTTGTAACTAATAGCTGTAGTTAATAGTTTTGTACTGTTTTTGTTGCGTGAATGTAAGTCTTGAATTTGGACTTGAAATGATCAGTGCTGTGAAAATCAATTGATAAGGTATTGTTTAATAAATTCATCTCTCATTTTATAGCCATTCAGATGGAAATAGGATAAATAAAAACCTTACCTTGGTCATGAAAATTCCTTACTCTTTGGTGGTGACTGTAATGGAGAAATAAAAAGCCTGTTAGAAGTTAAATTGGTTTTTTTACATTAAAGAGTTACTCTGCACACAATCTACATTAACTGTGTTGGGAAGTGGGCTTTAAGAAAGGACCACTGTTTTTGTACAAAAAGAAAGCAAAGTAAGTATATATCCCATTTTATTTCTTAATTGTTTGAGGTAGTTACATTGATTAAAATACGGTGAGTTGGGTTTGGATTTGGGGAGGAGATTCCATAAAAATGAAAAATAAAGTTCCTTCTCAGACTGCTGGTGCAGAGTGGGGAAGAGAAGGATGTCCTAGACAGACGGCAGAATTTTAGCTTAATGTTTAAAATACTGAAGCAATTAATAAAGATAGAACACATATATTTGCATGTATTCTGCCAAACTGAGATGCCTATTCTTTCATTGACCAGTACTAGCAGCTAATACCAGTCAGTCTTGTTCATAAGATAGTATAAAAGAGATTGTTGGTAAGTCATCTTTTGCCCTTTTTAATCAGTCTGCTTTTATTACAATGAAAGTTTTTCATATTTTGGGAGTTCTTTGAAATCTAAGCTCATTCTGTTCTCATTACATCTTATTTCTTCAAGTATTTTGTTGTTAAATATAAACTTCAGTTTTTTCTTATCCTTTAACATACGACGTTGCTGTTATGGCACTATTGAAAGCTCAGGCATCATTAAATCTAAACTGTCTTGAACTAATGCAGGTTTAAGTTGATATAGTATGGACATGCTTTATACAGTTGAGATGTGTGTTACTGTAAACCCAGAATCCCCCAGAAAGACTTGAAGCTGAGTTGTGGCCACACTTCAAGTTGCCTGTAAGTTTAGCATCACCTTGTTCAAAGTAATGAATGAAACATTTTCTTATGTGATCTTTCTGAGACGCTTTTCCTGCACTCAGCCCAATGGCATTTCACATCTTTCTAACCTCAGGCACACTCTGATTGGGGGAAAAAAAATGACTGGATGAGCATACTGCAATTAGTCTTTGCATCATTGGAAAAGAATTGCCCAGACAGAAACGCTCATAGTTAATAAAAGGTAACAAAGGTAACAGCAGTACCAGGCCCCAAGATTTTCTGTTCTGTTTCAAAACATTGGAGCACAGTATTCAGTGATACAAGATTTTGTTTGTTTTTCCCACATCTCATTTATTTATGGTTTGTTTGGTTTTTTTCTCCCAGAGTGATAAATTGCTTAATTAATATAAGGACCGATTGTGTGTTCTATGTGGCTGATATAGTTCATCTGCAATGTTTAAGGAAAATGAATATATATTCAGCTAATGTATCATCTATAAAGAGATGGATTTGGGGACAAAATACTTTTCAACAGAAGATGATTAATCTATTGCTCTTCTCTTCATATGTAAATAATGTAAACAGGCAGATTCCAGAGAGTTTACATCTGTGTAAATGCCCTTCTCTGTTCACATCAGAAGATGGTCACAATGGGGAGGATATATTGTGTAAGCGGGCTGGGGAAGGAATGGTTACTCTTGCTGTACATTTTAATAGATATGTGGTACTGAGGAAACAAGATTACTCCAAGTTAAGGAATCTATTTTGGTGCTGTATTGGGAATGGTAATGAACCACGGGAATTTAATAATCCAGTTTTTTCTACTGTCTTGGTTTTCTTTCTCAACATGGTGTTTGTGTCTTTTCGTCAGGTAAACAAAATGATGGATGTCTAACTCTTTTTTTGGGGGGGAGGGCAGGATGGTACAATAAGATGTGGTTGTGCAGGGTGAGAGGACACAAAATACATTTTCAGATAACGTGGGTAGAAACAGATAAACACAATATTCCTGCACCCAAATTGGTTAGCCAAAATTCTAGAATATCCTTTTTCTTGTATATGTGTGTGCACTCTGAAAATCCTCCCCTAATATTACAGGAGGTAAAATAGTGTTCTAAAGCATTATTAACCACTCTGTGAATTCAGTCAGGATTTTGATTGGTGCTGATGAACCAATGTATATTGATTTGACTGAACTTCATATGCTTGTTTTGTGCATAAGAGTGCATGGATTATTTTCTTGCTAATGGTCTCACTGAAGTCAGACATAAGTCTTTATACCCTTCCCTTCCTATTTCTCTTCTGTCCTTCGATGGAGAAAAGCGATATCAGAGACTTAAAACAGAAAATGACAGTTTGTCCAGTTTGAGATTAATAGATTTGTAGAAGGTTGCTTTTGAAAAAGTATGGTGGGAAATCTAATCAGTTAGTGGTAAAGATGATACATCCATCTTTTGTCTGTGAACAAAAAGCAAGCAGTTACATTCACCACCTACTCTAAAGTTGGGCTTTGTGAAAGCATGCTCTGTATCAGTTGCTTGCTACACATTCGGTCTGTACTTTTTTCCAAGTAGTTAAGTGAGTGAAAGAATTATTTGAAAACTTATTTCATATATCTTCCAGGAAACATAATAGTGTTCTTCTGGCTTGTTGTGTTTTAATTCTGTAGCTACAGCATTCGTTCTTATCAGAAAATCTTAGATTATAATACTACATCTCTTTGTAAACAGGATAGTAACCAAATAGATTGAAGAACAACAGTTTAATGTAGCATAGTAACTCCTGCTAAATCAGTGTGCAGTACATCAGCGAAATGTGTGTCACAACAATATTTGTGTAACACTCTCAGATTCAAAAAATTCTGCTGTTATCAGATGCCTTTTCCTAGAATAGCTACATTTATTCTTTAATCATAAAAAACAAATAAACCAACCAGGCAAACAAACTCAGACAAAACCCCAAGCAAAACCAAAAACCCAACCAAACAACAACAGCAAACCAAAAAAAACCACAACCCCCCCCCCGACATCCTTAATCAGTAAGGTTTAGCAGAAATCCGTATTTTGGCTGTTTAATAAAAACAAGTAGACAAACAAAATAAAACCAACAAAGCAGACTACCCCAAACATCTTCTGTTTAGAGAATGATTTCTACTTTTAGGAAAAGTGATTTGTTAAAACTGCTGGTTTCCTCTGTAAGAGAAGAAAGCCTCTGCTACTCTATTCCTTATGAAAACAAGAGGCCATTTAACACTATTTTCACTGACTTTAGAATTAACATAGATTGACAAATATTCATGCAGTTTGTCTGCTCTTTTTGAGCTTAAACAGATTTAAAGCCGCTAGAGGAAAGCTGACCATGAATGTCAGTTCCAAGGGGTTTTTATACAGTTTTTGCTGGGAAAATGAACACAATATTGTATCATCAAGATTAAAAAATATTTTTTATTTTTATTTCCAAAATATTTAAGCACGTTCTTTAGATTGTTCTGTTTTAGAAGTAGAAATAACTCTGCATAATTTTTGACTGCAGCTTTGGGATAAAAGGAATCTTGTTAAAGCATCAGACTGAAAAAATATCTAGACATGCATTTAAAAAATGTAATGACTTGGAAAACATGAGTTCATAAATAGGCTCAAGTCTTCCTCTGGTGTATTGGTGAAGTAGAATATTACAACAGAGCGTGAAAGAGATTCTCTTTTCTGCTACCAAAGGGAAATTCTGACTACTTTCATGGGACAGGTAGCAGACTTTTTCCTTGTGCACCTTTTCGAGATGATCAGTGGAACACCTAGACAGCTGTCACCAGGAACTCTAAATAGAAGGAAACACCTGAAACCTTTCAAATTATTGCTGATGCAAAATTGTTGTTGATACTGGCAGAAATTTGTTAACCATGAGGACTGTTTCCTTGAGGAGCTGAGAGTATTCTTAAGATAGCTTGCAAGATCAGAAGTTTTAGTAAATCTGAAGATCAAGACTTACGGTCGTGTTGCCATTTAAAAATGTCTTGGATGCTATGATAAAGAACATGGTGTGCAAAAGCCGCAAGAATACAAGTTAGCTATAAAAAAATAAAACCACCGAAAATACTATAATCTGTTTTCACTGTATAAGTAGTGGCAAAGAGCAATCTGCTGACTGACACTCGAGTAGCTTCTCTGGAGCAGATTATTGGAGCAGCAGCAAGTGATTTGTCAATGCTGTCACACACCCATAAACTATGTATAGCTCTGGGTATCACCAGTGCAACTGCAGCCTCACCAAAGGGATTCTTGTCCTTCAGCTGCATATATACCAAGATGGAATAAGGACAGACAGGATGGACGTACTATCATCGAATGTAAAAATAAACCAAGAGAGAAGAATATTTATAAAATGGTTGAGTATAAACTAAAGCACTCTTTAATCTTACCCTGTAGGTCTTCTTGTTTCATTTAGCACAAACAAGATGGAGCTCATGCTCCTCTGCGTTCGTAAGGCGAGGAGGGTACTGCAAACACAAAGTAGTGGAATTTTCCTTGGGAACTTTAAAAGGCATGTTGGGTGAAATTTTCTTTTTCTAAAAAACCATAATAGTAAAGGACAAGGAGACATGCCTTTTTCTATTAACTATAAAAAGGGATTGAGGAATTCAGAAGGATTTATGCATGTCCTATCAAGCAAAAAAAGTCCAATAGTACCAAAATCATCCTTTGAATTTCAGTGTATCAGTCTATAGCTCTTAACATCTGTGTCTCTCTTTGGTGTTTATGCATAATTACTCCAATTTCTTATTTCAAGCAGAGCCAAAACAAACTGTAATTTGATTTTGGGTTTACTTATAGCATAAAAGATAACAGTAAATAACCCTTTTTTTAATGTTTTAATGCTAATCATATTATTTCAAGTGGTTTTGTTCTCTTGTATCTATTAAGCCTGTTTGCTTATCAACAGAAGAAAATCTGATATCTTGTCTTACCCCAGTAAGTGATATTGGCTTGATGTCATTTTTTTATTCAGTATGTGATTATACATTGACTCATTTTTTCTTCCACTACTGTAAGTCTTGAAATTAGTTTGGCTTATCTAAACGTTTTAGCCTCCTAGTTTGGGGATTCTGAAGATAATGTTTAAAGCATTTGAGACTATTTTAGATAGTTCCTTAAATCTTATTCGGAAGTGGAAACAACTCCACAGGAGAAGAAACAACTTCATACTAACAGCAGCTATGAATATCATACCCTGTGAAATATGTGACTGTTGCCCAGACACTATGTTCTGATCCTTTGTTCCTGATCCTAGGTGTACATGATGTTCTTGCTCTTTAACGGTAGTATATTTATATCACTTATGGGTGTGCCACCATTAGCATTTCATTTTGCAACAGGGGTGCTCTTGCAAAGCAAATCTCTGTCTTCCCAGTTTGCCACATTTGGTTTGAGTGGCTGAGTGGTTTGAGCCACCAGAGTGGCTGAGTGGGATCTACGTGTTTTACTGATGCAGCTAAGCCAGATGTTGCTGTTTAAGATCACATCTGATGTGCTCAGCAGCTAATGGGCTTTCAGTCATCAGGGCCAAAAATAGTAGTGGTATGAAGTCAATGCCTCTGAAACACTTTTGCTGTGAGCACTTGTGTCTTCATCACCAACTGCTTTGACCTTCTGATCCGCTCTTATGGCACTCAGCTACTTGCTACTGCACACGTGTTCTTTGTGGCCCAAGGTGGACAGCAGCTCATCCCTCTGTCCCAGGCTGCCATTGAACATTCCTGCCCTGCTGTCACTTCTGTCTGTGCTGTCAGGACAAACCAGCTTGCGTGTCTCAGTGCAATCCTCATGTTCAATGCAAGAAGAACCAAGGAACATGTTTTTGTTTGTTAGAGTCCAGAGGAACTACTCTCACATTTGTTGTCAAACCAAGAGGCTGTTTGCTTGGATTTCTTTGGAAACAATCCAGTTGGGCTTCAGCGTGCAACTCAGGCCATGATACAGCGATCCAAGTCAAACACTTTGTGGTGTTGTTAGCTGTCTGATGCAGAAAGATTTGCAATAATCAGTTACCTGTTTGTTTTCACAGCAAATAATTAATTACTTGGTTGCATGTACTGTTATCATATGTTTTGAAGGGGATAAAATTTGCCTTTTCATCCTTTTTGGATAATGTATGCCTTATCATTTTAATGCTTTCTGGGGTCCGAAGAGAGTGCTTAAAATGCACGCTGCCTTTACTTCCTACCATCACCCTAACAAGCCAGAGATTGTCAAGAGAGCCCAGTCTTCAAGAGGATGGTAGTTTTTTGAGCTCACCACATTCTGTAATCAAATAATTCTCTTGACAGTCTACAACTTACTGTTTTAGAGATAAGTTCTAGAATTTGCTAGAGATGTCTACTAGCTGTTGAAAAACAATAGAAAATAAAGCCATTAGAAGTCTAGTGGGACTCAATTTCTAAACACCAGAGAAGTTTTTAAAGCATGTCCTTTTGTTTCAGATTTGCAGACCACTTTATTAATAGAGGCACAAATTCAGTTTTCATCTTCACCAAACTGACCTCCTGTTTTGGCTCTCCATATATCCGCTAGTAATTTTTCTACATCACTGCTAGTAAAGTGCTAGCAGCAATTCTTCTATTTCTCCTGTCAACCAAGCTTTATTCAAGTTTGACCTTCTCTTTGTCAGACAAGCATCACTCATCTCTTATGATGTGCTAGCTTTAATATTATCTTTCAAGCGTTATACGCTATCTCCCTAGAATAAGCTTCAGCAATACAACATCCTCTGGGCTTACAGAGTGTAATGTTCTGTTCTGTAGTGGCAATAATAGCTTCTGTGTGCAGCGTTTATTATTTTAGCATGGCTTAATTTGTGTCATTGTTTTGGACAATCTACTTCTTTAATGTCCTGCTTCTATTCAAACCTGGTTTTCATCTGTTATTTCCCTTTCTTAGCAATAGACGCCAATTAAAATTGTCCACCTCAGACTACAAACTGCTTCTGACTGTGGGTACTTTACACATGTTATTTCCATGGAACAGCTGTATTGTTATCTAATTCCAGCAAGTTTTTTATCTGAAGGCTTTGCTTCCAGGAACAACGTAATTATCAGTCCGTTTGACATTCTTGCAGCCATTTTGCAGAATTAAATATTGAAATGGTACTTTGAGAGAATAATGAACTTTAATTCTTTTTCCTATTTGGTGTTACACAATAATGCACACTTACAAGAGTGGAAAACCAATGTTTTGATTAATTTTGATCCTAGAGTTTCCTAACAGTTTAAGGCTTTTAGAACCTTGTTACAGTTTTTGTGCTATGGTAGGGAGTGGAGAACTGAATTTTTGCAGTCATTAAAGGAAGAGGAGTATATTGGGACAATGTTCTGCTGCTCAGAAAAGTGCAGAAGTGAAATAATGACACAAGACTTTTGAAGGAGGGTTATGACTGGGGGGCAGAATCACCTGAACCTCTTTGATATAAATACCTCTGCTGATTGATAGAGCCAGTTGTATTTCTGATGGTGTCACAAGCTACAAAAGCAAAGGTCTATCTTGACTTCCATATCTTCATTGCTAATATAACTTTCATGCTGGAAGACTCTGCCTTTTCAGCATCCTTTATAGATGATTTTTGCTCCTCAGAAATTTGGGTACAGAAACTGGTTGTCTTGTATGATTAATTTCTGTTTTGTGCAAGAAGTTACAGATGGAAACATTGCTAACAGAATGAATAAATTGGACCATGACAATTTGAAAACAGTTGATAACAGTGTAAAGTTAAACTTTTCTAAGACCTGTTAGTTTTCATACCAAGTTTGAATAGTAATTATGCAGCATTAATAAGCACTTGTCAGAAATTTTACTTAGCCTACATTTAAAGTGATCGATGGATAAAAAATAACCAGAGGGCTTATTTGAGGGTACTGAAAAAATGACAAGCCCCTCTCACTTCATTCCCCAGCCATCCCCATATGTAAACCACTTTCAAGAGAAGCCAAGATTTAGTGGCTATGCTGAATATTATACAGCTTTTTAATACCTGGAATGTATTAAAGGAAACTTAAAGACTAATTTTATCTAATTTCATGCTTAGTTATCTAATTAAATATAATTGACTGCCTTAAAAAATAAAAAGGGCTGGTGAGCATTTTCCTTTCACCTTCAATGTTTGACATCATTAAAAATAATTTTCAGTAGTATGCAGCTAGATGACCACCCTTCTCTTCATCATTCTACTACACAGATTTGTAAATATCAAAGTGGAGTGCACTGAGCTGAAATAGCAACTATTAAGGAGCAATAGGATTTTTCCTATAATCCGAGTAAAAACACCTTCCTCTTATTTAAATGGCCTGTGGTATAGGGGCACAATATGAAGGCTATTACTGGTATTTCATAATGTAGTGAATTTTCAATTAAAATAAAAATTTAAGGAGAAACAACTAATTAAAGTAAAGAGAGTTAGCTATGTGAACCAGTGTTTCCACTGCTTCTAAGGTGCACTCATTACTTTTTTAGGTTAGTGTTTCGAATGTGTGGATGACAGAAGTGAGTTATATGAAGATAAGCTCTTTTAAGTAAATCATTGTCATTCAGTAGTATAATCTGAGATGTCTAGCCTTGAATCCCTGATTTGGAAATACATTCAGAGGTCTCTTACATAATCACAGTTCATTTCTTATCTGCATCAAGGAATGTTGCTGTCTATTCTGGTAGCCTGATGACTACTAAAGTGAAATGCTTGGTGACTCTGTACACCTCCTGATTTGGTGCTCTCATACATGCAGAGAACACTTCCACAGTTCAGATTATTTCACTCACGGTGGGTTCAGAAGAAGCAGTAAACAATGAAGTTTTCAAACTAATTTTGTCTCTGAAGATGCACTCATTTGTTACAAATAAGAGATGCTCTTAAGATCTCTTTTTTGGGAAATTTGCATCAGTTGTCCACTTTATGAAATTTCTGTGGAGAAAAGAGACCATTAGATGGCTGCATTTTTCTTTATACATAGCAACTGCAAAGAAAAGCAAGTTGAACCAAAAACATACCTTTCTTCCTTCCTAATTTTGATTGTCACTCTCCTCACTAAATTTAGGCAAAATTAGGTTCCAGTAAAGGAAATGTAGTGAAAGTTGGCTGAAATCCAAGAGTGGTAAAGAAAATTTTATATATGTGTCTCTCATGCTCTGAAAAATTCCATTTTATGTGGAAGACAAGTCTCAACAATTTTTAATATAACAATTTCAACAAGTGAATTAAATGAAGTCATGTGATTCTTTAGGCATCTGATAGCAAAGTATCTGCAAACTATTTAAGAATTGCATTCCACATAAGTAATACTGAGATTTATTCTGTGCCATTATGTGTCAGTATGACCAATTTTGTTACCATGAGAGATTCTAGAAAGAAGGTTCAGGTTGCATGAACAGATTATGGTGAGGCTTCTTAAATTACAAGTAATGTCTTGCTTAAAACTTCCCTCAGTCCCCAGATTTCTCTTCACCTCTTGGACTCTTCCTTTTTTACAAGCTTGAGAATCGATTGCCCCTGTCTCTCCTACCTTGCTGGTACATGCTCTCACGCCTTTCTTCTCGTTGATGTCCAGATGCTGCTCCAGCCCTCTGGTTTTAACTCTTCTTTAGGCCTCATAAAAGCACACTCCATCCTCTTTCCATGGCCAGCCTATTTACTCCTGGCTCTGCTCTCACCCTGTTTGTGAAGTGCTGTAACAATTTTGGAGTGGGGAAGTTAGGTCATATGGTTGTCCAAATATTCTTTACATGCTTGAAGGAGTAACCAATAGTGTCTGATGTTCTGAGACAGATACATTTCCCAAATAAATTTTAAATTAATGAATTTAAAATAAATGAATTCATAAATCTAATCAGTCATATGCGTTGAACATGTAAGTAGCCTCTAAAATTAGTGGCACGATAGAGCCTTTTAGTTCCCTGATTGTCACTACTGTACTCTATGCAGCTTTACAGTTGCCAGTATATTTTGGATTTATGTGTTTGAATGTGATTTTTCCTGTATGTAAACTGTTTTAAAATTGAACGTGGCACATGTTTAAGGTGTAAATTATTATTTTGTAATGTATGTAACCTGAGATATCACCAATCTCAGAATACCCAAACTATTTAAAGGGTTTGTAGAATGTGCACTCCCTTTGGGGAAGTGGGAAGATCAGTAAGGTGACAATTAAAACAATGTTGTTTCATATATGCACTGTACTATAAAATGCAAGTATGAGAAAACAATAAAATAAGGGTAGCTTTTTCTGTCAGCAAATATTTTGTCTGATTGTGAATTTTCACATTGTGCTCTTGCATTAAGCAATTTAGAACGAGAAATATATATGAAATAACATACTTTCACTATTGTAGTTCTGGTGGCATTTGGGGGGTAATTTCTGTCATTTTATGAGTAGCTATGATAGAATAGTTACAGTTCAGGAGCTGGGGTAGGGGGTGTGGTGTTTATATCCTCAGAAACACTTTCCTTTTCCTTGAAAATTTATTTGAACACTGCAACTATATTAAATATATATTCATTATTATTAAAAATATTTTTTTAAAAAAGCAATAAAATGAAAAAACACATGGAGATGGGGTATAGTATGTGAATTATATCCACACAGTCCTTCATAAGTGGCAGGAGTTCTTATGTACCAAGAACATCTTTTTGCGTGTTTAAAATGTAGTGACAGTGATCTTGCCACAATTATACAGCTAAGCACAGGTGTTACTTGGATTCTGGTCTACATTAACATATGAAAACACTGACAGATTTTATAGCATAAGATTTTTCTCAGAGCCTGTTTTGTCTAACCTATATTCCCCTTCTTCCCAATTCTCTTTCAGATAGCAATTCTGTGGATGAAAAGGTTTAAAATCACCTATTTGCTATAGGGATCATGTATTTTGTTGATGTTTGTTTGTGACTTATTTGACCTGTTTTGTTCCTTCATTTTAGTTGTGAAATCTGCATGGTTTTTTTCCCAGCTTTCCACTCTTTTGTTCTCCTTTGAGTGTATTGCAGATGTGTTGCATTTATATACAGGGTAACCCTCACTGTTGTGCTTGCCATAATTGCCAACACAGGGGTCTGCTACTGTCAAACATGATATCTGATTTTTGCCTCTAATTATCACCTACCCTGCATTCACTATAGGATTTAAAGGGCAAAAGTATTTGGGAAGCAATACCTTACCTTCCCATGGGTTCTTCCAGTGTGTGTCACTAAGTGCTGAACGCTACCAAAATGTTTCCCAAAGGAGCAGTTAGTCTAGCTTTGGCCTGGAGCTGACCCTGCTAAACATTTTCACATGTCTTATGTGTTTGATGCAGTTAAATTCTGTCTAAAACTTACTAAAAACAACCAAGTAACTGTACTTTTTTTGGTCTCTATTAAAGGCTCGATTAGTAAGTGCAAGTTCCTTGGATGCTTCCAAGCTTTATGCAGTCCAAGCATTTGCTGGGTAAGTAAAAATATAACCAAGAGTTTTGTTGTTTGTATCTGCAAAGTAGTCTTATATCATTATAGTGTTTTTTCTAAGCTTTTTGGTTAAAGGAATTGCATCATTTTAAAAGGAAGATAGTTTCATCGTGTATATCTTCTCCTTTTATTTTTTTTTCATTCTTTATTTTTTGAGAAATTAATACAAAAATTCCGATGCTGAGGTCAATTATATAAGAGATTTTTTTTTTTATTTCTTTGCCTATAAAATAAGTCCTTTGAAGCTGTAGCACAATTTTGTGTTCGTTCTGGTAAACATATAGTAATGTAATTCTAGCAATATAATATCATTCTAGTACTTGAAATCTAAAAAGTCAAGGGAAAATGTCTTCCAGTGGCTGAGAGTAAATGTGGTAGAAACTTGTACATTTTGTTTTCTTGTCTCCAAATTAAGTTATCTAGCATCCAGTTCTAGGGATTCCTTCCTATTTTGAATACTTTCTTATTGTTCAGTCTGGAAAGGTAAAGAAATAAAAGCCTTTGGTAAAATTTACCAGTTATATTAGTTACCTGATTAAAAGTGGTGTTATCCTCTTGCTGGTGCACTATGTAAATACTTTTAGCTATAATTACAGTTAATTACAAAGACAAGGTGATGAGATTAAATTAATCACTAATCTTCTGATTTTATGTCTGAAATGCTATACAATAGATGCTAGACACTGAAGTTTTTCCTGTTTACATTTCTGTTTTGGTGGGAAGTGAGCGTCGCTAAAAGGCAGTTATGGCATTAATTTGCTTAATATAATGCACATAGTTCTATGGCAGATATAGTTAGGGTAACATTTGTACTTACTGCTAAACTTTAAACAAATTTATGAGTGATCTACAGCTTTTCAGTGGTGCAGGTAGTTTCCATATAGTTTGTCAAACTTGTATTTCTGCCCTTTGCAACTCACAGAACCTTCAGAGTTGCTGTGAGAGTGTGAGGCCACATGTAACATCGTGCAGGATTAGTCACCAAATGCAAACCAGAGGAGAAACAGTTTAGCACCTGGTTATTGTGTAGCTGAGGACAGAATTTTGTAAGCAGACTCTGAATGCAGGTACTGACAGTCAAGTATTGTATCTATGCCTGTAGGAAGCTGCATGTGACCACACCGTTTTGCTGTAGGTACTTCTTTCCCTAGCTGGTTGCTTAATTACAGTTTCTTAATAGATGCAGACCTTTAAAAGATAATGTGGAATTCCTGTTTTTTGTGGGTTGCACACTAAAAGCAATCTCAAAGGTGTAAGGAGAACTTTTGCCACTGACAAGGACTGTACTGCCTGAAGCTGCTCTCTTTATGCCCTCTCTTCCATTCACGGGTGAAAGAATTCAAATATTGACTCTTCTGAGAGTAAGCTGTGTCAATCCCTTGTGCAGACATCCTGTAACCACTGCATAGGACTACCTCAAATGGCTGACAATAGCTCAATAATAGCTCATGTTTTTGGATTAAACCTTACTTCTCTTGCTGACAAAGTTTAGACCTGTCCTCACCTTGCTTTGCTGTCCACAGTATCTTTATTTAAGCATCTGTTTCACTAGGCCTCCCTGAAAAGAGTTACGCAATTTTTATTTAACTTCTCATTCAGGCAAAGAATGCTGTCATTTCAAAGAGTTTTGTGGCTCCATTTTAATCACACTTCCCACTCTACTCCTTCGTGCAAAAACTAATGCTAATTTCTAGGATCCCTCAGTCTTTTCACTGCCAGCACAACTGACAGCAGTTAGCTATGACTCCTTCTCCCTCTTACTCTCTCCAAAAGGTGTTGCCATTTGAAGTGAGGGGAGATTCCTTCCTTCAGAACAATTGTTACCATGCCTTATCTACACAAAAATACCTCAACTGCCTCTCTCCTGCCTTGCTCTTCCCTCTCTGTCATAGCGCAATGCTGTGAACCCAACCCATGCACCAGCACATCCCTGGTCCACGGCAGGGACTGCAACTCTCCGTTCTCTGCAGTGATCTTCACTCGGTTGCATAAAATGAGGGAAAAGCCCAGGACAAGAAAGTAAAGGCAAAGACCAAAGATAGCTTTTCTGAGGCTTCTCATGCAACTTTTCTGTTAAAAGGCAGAAGCACCACCTTTTCTGGTTTTTCCATACCAATATCACCATAGTACCATCTTGATTTTATTTTTCTTCACTTTCTTGAAGATGAGACACTTTAGAGCTCATTATTTCCATCTTTTTAAAAAGTGAAAGTGGGTCAGCTGGAGTTCTCATCATGTATATGAATCCTGGGTAGTACTGTTTTACTTTTTCCAGAGACTTGCTGTTGTATTAATTTACTGCTTGCCTAATGGTGAGTCAGAGACTGATAATTTTACCACATGGCCTAATCCATTCTGAAATTTGCTAACGATACACAGATGGTGCTGCGTGCAGATGATTACTCCTTTTCTTCAGTGGCATGTTCTCTATGGTAAAACAAATTTATTTTTCTTGGATTCTCTGACAAATTCAAATAGATTACTGTTGGGCAGAATATTTCCAGAAGCACCAAAAAATAGTCAATATGACAGGTTTTATCCATGCCTTGAGTGATAACTTTCATCAAATTAGTATGACTCCACTTCTTCATCTTCTATGTCAAGTGATGGGTTATAATTGGAAGTAGGGAGGGGAGTAGAGAATTCAATGTATAACCTACATTAACATCAAAGTTTTTCACTTGCTATGTCATTTCTTAATGATCAGTAAAAGGCGTTTAGTAAGAACCTCCATTTTAGTCATATTTTTATGTTATAGAGCAGAATAACAGATGGAAATAATTTTTCAGATATTGCCTCTATGTGACCATAAGAATGCCTTATACACAATCAGTTTTATTTACTGCTGATGGAACTGCTCCTGAGTAGCAAAAAGCCCTGAGTTTATTTCTTGGTCTCTGTACATTTACTTTTCACAACCTCAGAAATGTTATTTTATTTCTATCACACTTTTGCTGGGTTTGTAAGTATGTCTGGAAGCTGCAATTTGGGTCTACTTTGATCTTTATGTTATTGAAAAAAAAATTCTAGTATCACAACCCTGCATGGAAAATGGTTGTGTGAAAATATAAAAGAATTGCATAAACTGGCTATGAATTGTTTTCCCTTTCTTAGAGAATGGTGCAGGTGCATCAGAAGGAAGTGAAAATTTCTTCACTAATTTCAGTTATATTTCTTTTCACACAATAATTGTAACATGCATAAATAAATTTAGGGCTTTAGGATGATAAACTCTTTGCTGTGAATGTAGTTTTTATATATACAGAGATAAATATAAGAACAAAAGGGTTTTTGAGGTAGTGCCAAACAAAGGACCATGGAAAGGAAAATGTTTTGTCTTGAAAAATATGATATCCCAGCATCTCTGAGAATTTCCAAGTATCTCTGAACTAGAACTGACAAGGTATATAGAGATCTTCCAAAACCCTCTGTGGAAGAAGTTCAGGAGAATACCTGTGTTAATTGTTTGGAAGAGTCAGTGAGAATGAGGCCAATTTGTTATCCAGATCAGTGTGTATTCTTTGAAATTCTGTTGGTGTGTCAGCCTTTTATTCTTTAAAGTGACTCCAAGCTGCTCTTTGTTGTTGTTTCCAAGTTATATGTGAGATCTAACTGGGGTTTAACTGTCTGCTCAATGAAAAAGCTCAAACCAGGCAAGAGAAAATAATGATGGTCACCATGGAATTACTTTAAAATGTGACAAGTTCTGTTTTCCACAGTCATATGGAGCTGAGATGTGATTATGTATTTAGCTAGATATTTTAAACTTTTTGTCAAATTTAATACTAAGATATTCATTGACATCAATAATATTTAATATGCAATGTTGGGCTGCATCTCAACTACCAGATATACAAGAACTCATGATAGAAAGCTATTCTTATAATTTCTAAATCAATGGTAAAAAGCTTTAGGAGGTATTAAGCAACCTTTTAGCTACTCTGCTTTGGGTGAATGCCAGAAGAAAAAGCACCGAGAACACTCTCAGTTTTTTCAGTTGGAGCACTTGCCTTTAGCTGGTAACTGTTAATTTTGATTTTTAACTGTAAATAGAGATATTATGAGCAGTTCTTAAGGATGTAGTCTTGTAAGCACCATGTTTTCATTTTCTTCTTTGCCTTTTTATCTTCTGCAGTCGTGGACTGTATGGAATTGACAGCATGCCAGACCTGCGAAGAAAGAAATCTTTTCCCATTGTTCGAGATGTGGTGAGTAACTTCTGAAGCTGCTGATTCATTTGCTAGCTGTGTAGGTCTTTCTTGTAGTTACTATTGTGCATCTGAAAGACCGTTTGCAACAATTGTTTTATAGGAAAAAAAGGTGTCTTGAGAGAATGGATTGAGGGCAGTAAAAGTCAATGAGGCAGTTGTTATAATGTACTAGATAAGTCTGAATATCTCATTGGATATTTAGGTATTACTTGTGTAATCAAGTCATGTGCATTTCATGCCATAATAATCTACCCATTTTCACAAAAACAGCTGCTATTGACTGTTTGGGATACTGATTCACTCGATTTATTTTGATATTGAAAGAGAAAGAAAGTTCCTTTTAAAAAGCAGCCCTTTTTCACTATGACTGTTTTAAAGATTTATGCATACTTTAGGTACAAGGTGAGGTTATCAAGGTTTTAACAGTCATTGTAAACAATAATAATTTAGGAAAATAAATTTCAAAGTGGAAAAGATTTGAGATTTATTCTGACTTCCAGTCTAAGCAAGATTAAGCAGTCTCTCTGCTCTGAAGAATTTCAAGTGCTATTCACATTTCTCTTTTTCTTTTCCTGTAGTATAGAGTTCATAATTCAATAAAATACATATTTAGTCTCTGATGGTGGTGAGCCCCCAAACCACTTTCTCCTTGTAAAGAAATGATGAGGTGTTAGGCTAAGTAAATGATTATTGTCGTTGTCATTGAAAGATTAGCCTTTGCCAATTACTGCTCAGTGTTTTCTCAGTTTCTGTGTTCAGTTACTCAGTGGTGAGCCACCACACTGTCTGAGCAGTCAAAAGAGGAAGCACAGCAACCATTTTAGAGCAGAATTCCTTCTGAAATTGAGAAAAAGTTACAGTGTACAACATAGTAGAGCCTGCATTCATTTAAACCATCTTTTTGACAGCAGCCACTCCACTATTAGTTGTATTAAACAGGAATGTAATCTGCTGTCCTGCTGTGACACTTTTATGCATGTTGAATGACACTTTGCTTTATTCTTAATTGTTGGAACTGCTTACAGAAAGGTATAGCTCAGAATACATTAAGACATCAAAATAAATGTAAATTATCCTTTTTTATGCTTACTTATGACTGTTTCAGAAAAACAGAAATAATATTGTTAGAAATGAATGCTAGACTCTTGATGCTGACTAAAATAAATATAATTTCTTTTCTTTGTTGCAATTAATCTGACAAATTATTAATATTCTTCATAATTTCTTTCCTACCTTGTCTGGATTTTTAAGGCTATGGTAAGTACTTTTATATTGATAAATGTTCTGAAATGATCATAGTAACTGTTATGGATTCCATTAATGTCATTTTTTATTATGGCCTTCTATTGGGCAGTTAAAAAATTATTTTATGACCAAGAATTTAATCATAAGGGAAGTGGTGCCTTATGTGAATGTGTTGTCCTCTGCATCATGTATACCAAAACTGTTAGAAAAGGTTTATATTAAAAAGTTATCAGTATATTCCAAATATCTTTTCTAATGATACAAGCACAATGTTTAGGACTCAAGCATGAAGCTTCCCCTGTGGTACTGGAAAGTCTTAGACACCTAGAGAAAGAGAGAAGTTGAAATTGTTCCCTACTTTTAAATTCTCTTGTATCAATTAGATGAATTTTTCCTTATTTTCCTAGTCCCTCTCCACTTTCAGTTTCACTCCACCATTATTTTCATGCTTCCAGCATGGTATCTCAATATCATGTTTATCAAAATTATGTACTTTCTCTTAAGATGATATCTTTGACTCTCATTTGTTTCCATATATTCACATTTTGAAAAATCCAGTTTTCAACACAGAATATGTTGAGTTGAAAGAGACCCACAAGGATCATCAGGTCCAGCTCCTAGCCCTGCCTAGGACCGTTCCCAAGAGTTACACCGCATGCCTGGGAGTCCAAATGCTTCTGGAGCTCTCAGGCTGGTGCTGCGAGCGCTGCCCTGGGGAGCTGCTCCGGAGCCCAACCTCCCTGTGGGGGAAGCACCTTTTCCTGACACCCGACCCAAACCTCCCGTGACCCAGCTTCAGGCGCTTCCCTCGGCTCTGTCAGCGTCACCTCAGAGCAGAGACCAGCGCCGGCCGCTCCTCTTGCCCTCGAGGAAGCCGTACCTGCAGTGAGGTCTCCCCTCAGTCTCCGCCAAGCTGAGCAGACCAAGTGCCCTCAGCTGCTGCTCACACGGCTTCACCTCCACACCCTTCACCGTTTTTGTTTCCCTCGTTTGGAAGCGCTCCTCTGTATTAATACGCCGGCACGCTGGCCAGGCTGGGGGGGCCGCAGCTTGGTCCGGGAAGTCCAACACAAAGGGAGAACGCCCCGTGGCACCTCGGTGCCTCGCTTGCCAGCCTCCCAGCCCGTGCGGTGCAGGGCACGGAGCCCAGCGTGCCTGGGGCTTGTGGATAGCCCAGGTGTGGCCAGAAACAAATGAGCAGAGGTGGCCCTTCGACCGGTGTTCCAAGAGTTTATTGTAGAAGCTCCCTCGAAGGGGACCGGATACGAAGAGGGCAAGAGAAGAGACTGAGGGGCTTTTTAAAGGGATACAGGGAAGGGGGTGGGATGGCATAGCAGGGACCTAGAGGAAGAGGAGAAAGGTGGGACAGGCCAGGACACCTTCCCTTAGGGGACACAAGGGGTGTCTGTCAGCTGTAGACAGAACCACCCCTCAGGAATCGTAGGAACTCGAAGGCAGAAGGCATCTTCACAGGAAAGGGGTTCTCACTCCCTGGTACCAGCCCACTAAACCTCTCTTTCTGGGCTCTGTGGCCCCCTGGTTGGTTCATTCACCACAACACTCCTCCTCCTAAACCTCTGAAAAGTTTTCTTTTATTCTAATGCGTTGAGATTCTCTGCTGATTTTAGATTCAGTTATTCAAGAGGATAAGGCAGTCAAAATCCAGCTGCAGGAACAGTTCTCTTTGCTGCAGTCATGGGCCATTATTAGACTGCTGGTAGAATATATCTGGTAGAATATATCTGGTTCAGAAAGACGCTGAAAGGAGAAGTGATGGTTCAAGTGCAGTAACAATACAAAGAATGTGAACAGATCTCTGTTAATGTGGAGCCAGAACAAAAGAGTCCAGTGCACTTGCTGATGGAATTGCTGTAACTTCTGCTTTTAAAAAAAAGATACTCTCTTTTGGATTAGTTAGAGCTTGAGTTGAGGTGGGACTACAACCAGAGAGAGAAATATCAATAATGACAGTGGAGGTTAGACGGTTTTAACTCACAGTGGCCAAACAGGTGTGGTGATCTGCCCAGCCATAGCCAAAGGTAGCTCTATTTTACTGTCTTTGCTTCTGTTAATGCCAGTCATCATTTTGAATGTTATGAAGACTCTAGGATATTCCTGTATTTATTCCATTTAAGGGCGAATTTATACTGTGCAATCACTGTAATCAGGCAAATTTCTTCTTTTGATCATTCAAGAAGGTATTGCTCCTTAGCTTTATTATTTGATTATAAGAACACAAGAATAATTTGTGAATTTTTGCCGCTGTTGTAAAACAGTCTGTTGAAGTGAACATACCAGATGAAACAACTACCTGTTTCAGCTAAAATGATAATGCACTGAAACTTTTTTTTGTCTAAATCTCTCCACAGTAAAAACATTTATAGAGGCTGGAATTCAAATATGGTAATTTAAAGATTCATGTAAAGAGGAAATTCGTTTAAATTGCAGATGTTGTATTCTCTGCTTTTGTATGTTGTCAGCTAAATACCTGGACTATTTTAGATTAATTCTGCTATCAGCAGTCCATTTTCTTAACTCTTTTAATCATTGATAGGCAAATTCAGTTATATTCCTAATAAAAAAATTCATACATCAAGTAGATAAATCATAAAATAGTGAGTATTTGTATATTTGTGAGTGCTTTTTTTTAAGTCTACTAAATGGAAATCATAACAATATAATTATCTTTGAGGCTGGACAGATCACACTTTTGTTCCTGTGTTTCAAATATGAAGAAAATGCAAATGATATTACAGTTATGTCCAGTAATGATTATGTAGTGGAGCTGAATTGTCATTTTTTTCTAAATCTGTTTTCTGGGCTTAATACTGCAGTTCTGTTGAATGTTTCAGGATTAGACATCAACTCTTTTAATAGAAAAATTATGGGACAGGGCTAAGTAATTTCACTCAATACCTTGCTTCCTTTCAAGTTACTTTTTCCTCCTTCCTACCCACCTCCACCCTAGCACCCCAAGAAACAGAGTACAAATCTGTCCTCCGAGATAATAAAGTCGAGATCCTTAGAGTGATATATACCTGTAGTTGCTCAAAAAGAAACAATTCTGAAATTGTGCAGGTTTTTAAACGCTGAAAACAGTGACATTTTTGTCACATCCACCTCTAGTGGGTAACTTTTGTATCACATTAAAAGTAATATCAGCATTTCTAAAGTGATAGAAAATGTTTTGTCTTTCCTGCTGATAGCAGGCTGTAGATTTTTTTAAAGGAAAAAAGTAAAGATGATCAAGAAAACTGAAGCCCTCTGTAAAAGCAGAGGAATGAGTATTGCATGGCACAGCCAGCAGTCATGCACAGGTACATGAGCCTGACTGTTTGTTCCTCTGTGCTGTTTTAGCTGTGCAGGACACAGCTTGCTTATTTCATTGTGATAGAGGACTTCTTCTCTTTCTTTTTTTTTTTCCCAGCGCATTTGATCATTGAACGTGTAATTGTAGCTTGAGTCCAATTTTCTTTTATTTACAGTTACCATTTTTCAATGGTTTTGCTAGAATTACTACTAATTACATTAATTTATTTATTTAAACTGCTAAGGCAAGTTTGGAGGTAATAAATTAGACCGTATAGATACAAGTTATTAGTTAATCTAGAAGGCCTTGAGCATAAAGAGACTAATTGATTTTAAATCCTGTCTTAGGCAGTTGCAAAACAAGTTAAAAATTAAATAGACAGTGGTCTGCTTTATCATCTTCTCTTATTGGTTGGGGTTTTTGCTAGGCTTTTTGTTTTCTATAAATTTTTTCATATGTTCATGATTCAATAGTACTTAAGGTCTTTACACTCTGCAGGTCAAATTTTCACTTAAGGAAAGACGTGAGGTACTATCTGGACATGAGTTTGAGAGGGTAAACAGGTATAAACTGCTGACAAGTTCTGTGTCCGGTTAAAGGAGGGGGTGGAACGCTGCAGGTTCCTGTTGCTCTCCACATTCGTTTGATTCTCTGACATTCTGGACTTCCTGGAGAGTCCAGCTGATTAGCTGCACTTACCTTTATTTCTTGCTGCTACTTAAAAACAGGCAATAGGGGGAGAAGTTCACTTGTTACATTAACCTGTCACCTTCTTTCCCACAAATAAATCTGGCAGCTTTTTCTCCTTCCAAAATGCTCACTCCTCCTTGTTTCATTCCGTACTTCAGAAGTGACACTGCTATGTGTTCAGCGCTTCATGCTATTGAATTATCACCAAATTCAATGTCTCAGAACAGAATAATTTTATGGGCTTTCTCTTGTAGATGCAGTTTGTTCTGACAGTGGTACATAAATGGAAATAATCCTTGTGGGGTTTTTTTTAATCACTAAAATCCCTGTAAATGTAATCCATATGACTGTTAAATTTACTGGTTTATTAAAACTTCCTCTAGATATCACTTTATTCCAACATGACAAACACTTTATTAAGAACAGCCTAATTATCTCTTTCCTATTAAGTTTTGTTATTTTATGTAGGGCACTGTACTGTAATTTTAGACACATTTCTGATTAAGGAGCAAAATAGTAAAGCTCCCTGATTGTAGGGGCATCCCTTGGGAGAGCTGGGCTTGAAGACACGTGGCAGGGTCAAAATTGCTTCCCCATTTTTTCTTTTCTCACAGGAAATGGTATCCATTTATTGACTTAGAGTGATAGCATGAAACTGCAGCTCTGCTGCCTCATGTTCTTCGGTGTATTGCTGGAGGACAAAACACAGCAGCAGTCACTGCCCTGTATTTGAGGTTAATGTTCTTATGCCCTTTGTGCTCCTGTCCTGACAAGTTGTTCACATTGCTCTATTGCTTGGAATGGCTAGGAACGTGCAATTGAGACCTAAGAGGGTCAAATCCCTTCCTAAGTGTCAGGGATGTGAAAACTAGAGGTCAAAACTATAAAACTAGCATAGTGTAGGCAAGTAAATGTACATGGGTACTCAGCAAGACTTTGAGAAAACACCTATGCTTCAAGAGGGATCAAAAGGTTGAGGCTTTTAAAGTACATTGTTTTCAAACCCAAAACTCTGCTGATAATGAAAACAGTTTCTTGTCCTCTTAATCAAATAGAAACATTTTTACTGGCCATTTTTAACTTTAATATGTGGGTCCTGTAGTGTTGCGTTTTGTCACAAGAAGTGTGAAAGAACAAAGTCTGAACACTATTAAATCTTTCTTGTGACTTTGTCAATCTCACTGGCATACACCCATGGAATTTCCCACATTCATAGAAATAGAATGAAAGGATGGTCACAGAGAAGTAAACAGAATTATTTACTTAATAATAACAGAATGGAAAATCTGATAGCAAATTAATGGCATAGAGTTGGTAAATTGCTGAGTTTAAAAGAGGGGAAAAAAAGGAGAGGGTTCTTCATAATAGGAGAGAGATGAATCGAATACAACTAAGCCAAGGATGATTTCTTACCCTATAATTGGTTTCAAAAGATTAATAATTCTGTGTCAGTCTGCAAGTTTAATTATTGTGAAGAGAAACTTACTGAAAATTGGTTCAGGGAAAGCGAACATTTAAAATTAAAATTGAACAGTCTTATAAATAAATAAATAGAAATCCATTTTAAATATGTCAGTGTTTAAAATTATATAATTGGAAGAAATTGGAATTGTCTCTTCATCCAGAGATTAATGATGCAGTTCCTTTGCTGATGTAAGCCGAAATTGCTTCTGGCCCAGTATGTATTTCACAGAAATAAGAATGTCACATACAAACTATCATTTAAACTTTTGCTGTAATAGTTCTGTAATGATGGATTACCGAGACCCACTTCACAGTTAGGTGAAAATCTGTATCCTCACAACAAAGGCAACAACAGACTTATGGTTGGTGGGTGGTATAATTGATCCACACGCTGCTAGACTGTGAGGGCAGCAAAGCATGACAAAGCAGATAGTGGATGACAGAAGAACAGAGATAAAGCACAAGTGTACAAACACACTTGGAATGATTTAGAATAGGAGAAAGGAGGAACAAAAACAACACTACAGGTGCAGTCCAGTAATATAACAGTGTTATGATTGATGTTTTGCACAGTGAAATGAATCTCATCTGTTTCCGTCAGGCCAAAAGGATCACTGATAGCAGAAGTGATATTCAGATTTGAAATATTATTTGTAAAACACACAGAACTCATTTCCACAGGATCCTTTCTGATCTTTATACTCACTAGTTAATTCTCAAGGACCCATTTAAATTTCTGGGGTGTTGCAATAAGGAATATAAAATTTCCTTGTTTATTGTACGTTAAGATTACTTTATTTTCAGTCCCTTTCTAAGTACCATACTAGAGCAAAAGAGTTTATCTCTACAAACAAGTGCATCATCTTCAGAACCAGATGTTGTCCATCTAACAATAACAACATGTGGCCAAGAGAGGACAGATAGACACAGTCTATCTTTTCCTGTCTCAAATAACCAGAGTATTTCTCCACACATCTATCCATAGCAGTGAAATAATACTGTCTTTAAGGAAAATAATACTTTAAGGTTTCTCGGGGTCTTTTTATTTAGGAAAGGTAGCATTTTATATACATACACACAGTTTAAAAATGCTCAGTGAGTTACAAAAAATTATCCAGACTGACAACTTGAACCGTAAGACTACTGCAAAATGATCTCCCATGTTGCTGCAGGCACAGTCAGCTTCCAAATTAGGGCAGGATGCCTATCCTTGTACCACATTAATTTGGTTGGCAAAGCGGAAAAACAGTGACAGCCTGTGGTTTAAAAAAACTGAGTCACAAATCTCTGAATAACAGGTTTTGTATTAGAAATGGCAGTTCAGCTGAGCACTGCTGAAAGAAACAGTAATGATGACGGAAAGTGTACTTCCAGTATGTACTGAAACCTTAAGAATTGTGAGCTGCAAGCATTAACTTAAAGTTTTTGTATCTTCTACAGTTTTGTTTACACCCAGTAGCATAATCAAGTACTATTTGCCTTCAATTAGATTCAACAGCTGGTGTTACTTGTATAATTGGTAACTCTTTGGTATTTGCCTTAAACAGACTCTTGCAGCTCGAAAATCTGGTATTTCCATGGCCATGCTCATCCGGACCTCCATAAACACTGAAGAAATGGTAAGTGTTTTCAATGACGGGTTTAAGTCTTTTAAATAACTGAGAAATTTTTGTTCAAAGATCTTTAAAAATTATTTCAGCCTTACACACTCCAAACTGGATGAAATGGAGTATATTCCATTTATTGTGTAGGAACTTTCAGGGAACTCAAGTAGAATTTGCTGCCTGATCCACAGTAGCAAGACCAGGTTTGCTTCTACTGACTCACATCCATGACCGTCAGAAGGACTAACCAAGAAATCTTTGATTTACAAAAGAGTTATTTGGGGAAGCCTTTTGTTTTAAATTGTCCAACTGTAACATGTTTACCTGCAGTCTTTCATCATCTTTCTTTCTTCATCACACTGTGGGTACAATTAGTATGACAGGTGTGTGCAAGATGGTTTTTTTGTGATCATTTTTTCCCAATCCTTATAGGTAGCTGGGACACTATTTGATTTTTTCAAAATATAAATCATGCTAATAACATATGTGATTTTAGAAGAAATATTTAATTCATACAAGAAGTGACCACAAGAATCTTTTGAAAAAACATATTGTCATAGCTAGTAAAACATGTGAGTTGTGGTTTTCTATTACTGATTTCACTTAGACTTAGCAAATGAAATTTTTTTTAACAAAAACAGAACAGGTACCATTTCCTTCAGGAATACTTAAAGTGTGATCCAAGAAGATTTATGTGACTGAACTAAGCAAAAGCAATCATTTCAAGAAATACAGGCCCATTTTGTATTCCTCAGATTGCTAGTGCATACATAGCCTTCTAAAATACATCCTATTTTAAAGAAAAATGAAGAGTTGAATTTTTCTTACACTGTTATTAAGGTCCAGAGCAGAAGAATGAGAGGACAGAAAATACTGACAGGTGTTCTGGGAACTGGAACACATAGCACAAATATTTACATCCATCAATCTTACCTGGTTTATTGTGAACTTTCTGTGCTTGTATGGTAATCATAAAGTTATGATCGGTGGTGCTTAGGGATGGATTGCTGAGGAAGAAAACAGCTGCTGTTTGAAATGTTCTTCTAGTAGGGGCAGTAGTTATTTTATTCTGCTATCTCAAATTAGCAACAAAGGTTGATAGAATGGAGAACTATGGGATCTTAAGTACAATTTTAAGGCTGATGGAAAACTACAGAGAAAAACTTACGCTACCCAATTGGTACAAAATAAAGACTTGTTTCATCTTTTTTATAGTTTATACAAAAATACCTGAGTTCAGTAAAAAGCCCTAAAATACTCCATATACTTTACTAAAAGATGTTTACTAAACAAACAAACAAGATTATGTACAAGTATTACTACCTTTTATGACAAAAAATACAGATTCATCTATTTATTTACATGCTTCCTCTCATGTGAAAACTGCCAGGCTCTGACTTTGAAGGGCTAAAGTTGCAAGTTTTGAAGATAACATTAATTGCCAACAAATGCAGGGCAAGAAAGAATAATTTGGACTGCACTTATAGATTCTTACATAAACGGTCTTGTTCAGGAGTAAAAAAGAAGGCAGTGAATCCCATTGAACAGCTCAGTGCAAACATGTCTCCAATGCTTGCCACCCATCAGAGAAACTACTGAACTTTGTTTCAGGAGAAATGGAAAGGGAAAGTTCATTTGAATGTATTTCTATGTCTTTATATTTTTTGGCCTCCATTTGAACCGTGCCCTATGAAAAACTGTGTACCAGAAATAGTTATACCTTAATAAATCTTGAAATAAAAATTTAAGTCCAAAGGCAGACAGCAAATGTAGTTGACATATGAAAGTTCATTTGATGAGAAGACGTAAAAAGGTAATTCAGAGAAGAAGTGAATAAAAGAAGGCAGTCCTATGCCAGCTCTCACTACACATACCAAAGGGCAGGGAGTACTCTTTCACAGATAAATGTAAGGGTACAGCCAGTAAAGCCTCTTGCAAGATATTTAAAACAAGGGAAAGGCACTACTTTTCTACTTGGTCTCTAAGTGGCCAGCCAAACTTAATAACCTAGGGCATCATTACACTGGCTAGAGCAAGATTTGAAAACAAAAAGGACAGACATTTTCAGGCATAAAAGAATTCTCCAGATAGTCTCTGCAAAATGAAGAGGTGAAATGAAGATGAAGAAATGGAGTCACCAATGAAAGTTAAAGAAAAAAATCCCCTTTGGGCAAGTTATTCCTCTGATTAAGGCTTTTCTAGTTTTTACCCTCCCTCAGCTTTTTCTGGAGGGAATATTAGTGACACCGGTGGGTGTGGGTTATTTGGCTGATTAGATTCAGTATGAAAATTCTTTGAACTAATGCCTTTTATTAAAACTCAAGTGCCACCCACTCAACAAATTACACCCTGAGGTTAAGACTTTGAGCTTTGCCACCTGTCACTGCTGTCCTGGTACAACACACACAACACAGTGAGTTTGTATGTTCTCAAGAACACATCCAAAGACATTTTAAGCAGTGTAATACTTAGACATATGCTTTCAGTTGAGCACCCATTTAATTGCTTTGTTGTACAAAGATAGAGCTGCAAGTTTTTGAAAATAATACATCAATGACACGGAAGAGTATCTCAAGTAGTATATGACAGAAGTCAATGTCTTATCAGAGGATAAGCAGATAACTAAATAATTCTCCTATATATTAGTAGTGCTAAATGTTGCCAAACCAGTTATTAGTTATATAGTTATATTGGAAGTTATTAGTGCCATGTTGTTATGCTCTATAATTCATATAACGAAAACATTTCAACAGAGAACAGTAGTAGGAATGAAAGCCTCTAGACAGTAAGAGAAATAAAATTCTCCTTTGCAATTTGCTTTATTAACAACAGGGGAAAGAACACATTCAGCAGCAAAACCAATCTACAAATTGTGTCTTTCAGCTGAAAACTTCATTTACCCTCAAATGCTTATTTTAAGGCCTGTTGTGGGTAAATTTCATTACTTACTGACATTTCAGAAAAATGTAAAAGTTACTGGCAAAATTCTAAAAGTTTTTGTAATATGAAAAAACACTGAAGTTAACAGGGTGATAGGGCAGGATTTGCAGTGAGGCTACATGAGCTCAGGAGTGGGAGTGTAATCAGTGGTTTCTGAGAAACATGATTCCTCAGCAAGCTGTCTAAATTCAGTTTAGGTTGTTTTAAAGTTTCCTTTCTGGTCCCTGTAATATGGAAGGCAAAAGTGGAGCAATGCACAAAAATGAGTTCTCCAGAGTTAGGTGGCCATTACTATCATAGTTCTTAGGGTCTGCCGAATCAAACCGGTGCACACCTTTGCTTGCTTTCAGGGAAGTTATTAGCATAGGCTAAGAAGCACCCTGGAGAGCAATTCAGTATTTGTTTTAGTCTTTTCTGCTGTATCAGGGTTTTTTCTCAGTTCAATTCTACAGTGTTCCCAGATGTGCTTGGATCAAACGTCCGTGAAACGTCTCACCATATGTCTTTGGCCAGGCTTCACAGGATGGATATTGTTTTCAGCAGTAACTATTAACTTCAGTACGAGCTGTTGCAGCCTAAGCTACCTAATATTTGCTTTTGTTATTTTTGGTGCTTGACCCTATGAATCAGTAGATTTATGGTTACATGGTACTGGTTTTCCCATGGTAGCAAAAGTCCTTTGATTGATGACTCTGTGCAATATTATGCAGATATGCACACAAAAAGAATATTTGACTTTTATCAGACAATCTATTATTAGCAGAATAGCTCACAAATTTGAGTAGAGATGCAGATACATAAAACCAAGAATATGTCAGCATATTTTTAGACAGGTTAATATCTTCCATTTGGCATACAATTACCACAGCTGAATACTAAAGATAAGGGAGTGTTAACAAATGCTTAACTGAATACATTTGCCTTGCTCCCTATACTGTCAGAACTGTGGCAGCAATGTTAAAGCACAAATAGACAAACCACACAAATTCCAAAGTGTTGTTCCCTTGCTACAGCTGCATAGCCAGCATTAGAGCTACCTTGCATTATATCCTCACCACAGGAGGAGATGGTAGAACAGACAGACTTTCAGAAATATCCCACTGTGATACCTTTTATAATATGATTTCTTCTTTCTAAAAGAAACAATTATTCATTTATAAAGGAACGAATCTAGAACTTCTAATACATTCATGGCAGTCATGTGTGCATTTAGTGAACACCCATCCCTTAAAAAACACAACCAACCTAAGCTCATATTTTTGTGTGGTGCCAAGTCCTGCCTACAGGCTGCTGAGCTCTTCTTATTCCCAGTAAATTGACTGGACCTAGAAGATCTGGGTGCCTGAAAAAAAGCTCAAATAAACAAACCAGACTATTTGTGCCCATATAAGCCAAGGTCTCATACGCCAGACTACAGGGACTGCTTTGTTTTCATCTTATTAAGCACTAGGGAGCGAGACTGAGGTTGTTCCAGTACTAATCAGTAAATAGCCAATAACTGTTCTTGTAGTAGAACCAGTCATGGGTCTTAAGCCAACAGTCCAAGAAATAGGTTTGGATTTTTAAGAGTGTGGATCATTCTTGTCTATAGTAAAAAGCAACTTGATGCTTAAAAATGAAGTAGTGAGTATGCTATTACAGGAATACAGATAAAATGGAACCCTACAATTGGCTTGCTTTTATTTGATGAGGTTATATAGACACTCAGTATTAAAGGAGTGTTGTATATAATCAAAAGGCATTTTGTGCAGTGTGTCTAAGTTCCTATAGGAAGTATTTAAATATTCAGAATTAATGTGAGGTAGCTATTTAAGATGCCCCAGTGAATGTAATGCTGCTGATTTTTTTTTTCCTGCCTCAAAATATCAAAAGATGTGTATAAGACTTTGTGTTAATTGAATAACTGGATTCCAACTTAACTTTGCTGTTTGCGTAATCAGACGAAACAGTCATCCAGAGTTCTTTTCTCTTCAAAGTGTAAAGCAAAATGAGTAAAGCAGTATTTTGCAAATTATTTCATACTTCTCTGTATTTTCTGATATTTTGAAACATTTTAAGTGTAAATGGCATATAGTTTAGAAAGAGTTCACTTGTATTAAAGAATATACCTGAAGTATTTCTTTCTTACCCAACAGAAAATACATGTCTTCAAGAAGACTCTGCAGGCTTTGATCTATCCAATATCATCAACTACACCTCATAACTTTGAAATTTGGACAGCTACAACACCCACATACTGTTATGAATGTGAAGGCCTCCTTTGGGGCATAGCCAGACAAGGCATGAGATGCACTGAATGTGGTGTCAAATGCCATGAGAAGTGCCAAGACCTCCTAAATGCTGACTGTTTGCAGAGTGAGTATTTCATGACAGCTGAAATGTTGTATTAATTCACACCTTTTGATTTCATGTGTACACTCAGCAGTATCCTGAAGTGACTAGATCACCCAAAATCAGTGAAGGCATGTTGATATTCATCAGTTGAGAAGCTAGCCAGAAACTTTATGGAATACCTACTGTTAGTTTTGCTTTTGTCCTCGAAACCTATCAAATGTTGCTGAGCATTTACAAAATAATGCTTGGTAACACCAGTGAATGATTTACTTTCCACTGCCATAAACCCTCTTTGTTTCACTTAACTCAAAACACAAAAAATGTCAAAGAAAATATTTTAAAAAATTCCTGCTACTTGCTGTAGTCATATTGACATGCTATATAATAGACAGAAATATGGAACAGTAAGTAAGATCTTGTCCCTTCAAAATACTAAACCCTGTATGTGTAAGGGGAAAAAAATTTAGTCAGTAAGCCATTTGGCACTAGAATTAAGGCAAAACAACTTTTCTTTGCCCAGCTTGGTTCCAGCCACCATGCATTCTCCTGTGAAAATACATTGGGTGTATTTAAAGGATCCTTAAATTACAACACAATTATTATGTAAGATTCTAAGCAATAGAAAAATCGAGACCTGCAAATTTTCTGATATTCTGATTTTGGAATGGAATGGGCTTTCAGTACTCTGGAGTTACTCAACACTGTTCACTGTTGATATGTTCCAGAGCTTCTACATGTAGGAAAACTACATAGATATTTCACTCAGTTCTTCCTTCTTCTCACTGTGTTCTCTGGGTGAGGAGCTGTCACAAGGGATAGATGCTCGAGGTTTGTACTGCTCAGGAACTAATTAAAATTTCTCAGAGCAACTGACCCCATGGAGAATAAATCAGAGATGAATTTCTAAATCAAACTTCCTAACTGTGCTTAATTGTGATTCTGCACTGTGGTTGAAACTGAGCTGTTGTCCCCTGGCCCATACCACCAACCCAAAAAAAAAAAAACCATTAAAAAATGGTTCAGAGCACCATGATGCATTTGATAAATTTTTACAGGTATATATGAATGATAAGCCTGAGAGCATGCAAAAAATAAATAGAATTGGCTGTCATCTGTGGTATGAACAGTTTGAAAATACTGAACAACTGAGTCTTAAAAGGGCAAAACCTCTAGAAGGTAAATTGCAGATAAAATACTTAACATGCCTAAGGGATCCCACTCTTCTCATTAGTATGCAAATATTTCTGAGCATCCTATTTTTGCAACAGATTAATTGTTCGATGTTCATAGTGTACTACTTTGAAATTGAGGTTCATGTTCCTTGTTTCCCATTGAAAAGATGAATTGACCAATTGGTTAAATCTCTATTTCTGAGAAAGCTGATGCTAACAGTGTCATAAAGTGAAATGTAGTTATTTTTATCACAGTCATCTTTTGCCCATCTCATAATCAGCAAGATGTATTGGCCTCCAAACTTCTGTGATTTTTTTTTTTTTAAATGCTAATGTAGACTGTAGAAATGAATTCACATCTCAAGATCTTTTGGGTCAATATAGAAACTTATTCTAAATTAGGTTTAGAAAAAAAAGCAGTGACACATTCATTAGATCTCTCATCTTCAGTAAGATATCCTTTTCTAATACTCGGTGCAGTATTAAATTAGAATTGATTTCAATCATGTTGAGTTTGTATCAGTCCCTAGGGCGAAAGGAGCTTGTTAACTCCCTGTGCAATGTAAGCTACACTATTGTCTTAATTAGTTTGATCAATACTGCATGAAAAGCGTTGTTGATAGACAGCAGTAGAGGTTGTCAGCAATAGAGAATGTAAAACTAGTTGCAATAAATGAGTGAGTATAAAGAGAAAGGTATTTACTTGAAGGAAGTTGTATTTTAACACATATTTCAGTTTTATCTGTGCTGTCTCAAAAATCAGCAAGGTTTCTAACAGGAATATGTTATTGCCATTCAGATTGTGCCCGTGGTTTATCATTCAGTTATGTTGTTGCATTTCTATGTTATAAGGAAGGGCAGATAATAAGAGAAAATATTAAAAGTTCCCTCCTGCATCTTCTAAGAATGACCTGTCGTGCTTTCCAGGCAGCTCAGCAATCATCTCTTTTGTAATAAAGTCACTAGAGAATTTTTTAACCGGTATTTTGTTTCATGGTAGCACGTAATTCTATTTCTACTAATTCCTAATTTTTCAGACGGGAAATTCTTTAATCACTAGAATTTTGGTCTTCCACATTCAGAAAGATTAGGTAATCTGACCAAGAGATTTTTGAGATTTAGTAGCCGTGGAAAACTCCTTGAAGAAGCCATATAATTCAGCTTTTAGGCAGTCTGGGATCACAAGTATGTGGTATTTCAACCCACACTTTTCCAATCTTATGACATTATACCTTCCCACTTTACATCTCTCTCTCTATAAAGGTGTCTGTTGCCCTCCGATGTGCTAAAAAACCTTCAGACACATTGAAAACTGAAGAAAACAAAGCATGTAATGTTTGGTTTGTAAGACTTCTCTGAAATCTTATGCTGAAAGATGACCCTTTCCAGCTCTATAGAGTTGATAATTTCTTCTTGAGCCATTGCAAGCTGAGTGCCTCAACAAAAGCTCCTTTTAAAGAACATATTGGTGTGTGATGGTATTGTAAAGAAGGAACTCTGTGCTTCTTCAGTGTTGAAACATCTGAATTATAATTGCATAGCAAACTGTTCAACGTTATTTTGTTTTAATTTTACTAACCCTCTAAAGGGAACAATAATACTTTCGTCCTCCCAGGATTTGAGGATGGATAGTTAGATGATGTTTTCATGACTTTTTGGAAGAGTGAAGTACTTGCTGCTGCTAATGGTGATGATTCTGACATTCCGTGCCACAAGCCTTTGAGTAGTGTTTAACAACATGAGCCAAAATTCAGCAATGCCTATAGCAAGTGGCAGTGACTTATTGATTATAAATTTTTTAGTATTTTTCTATCTTGCTTTATATGTTAATCTCATCAAGAGCTGAAATAGCCTGTTTAGCACTGCAGGAATTTAAGTTTTTGCTTCCTACCATTCTGATCATACAAGTCTGATGTTTCTTTACTCACACTCAACTGCATGGTTGATTTTTGGGGTTTTTTCCAGAGTATATTGTAGAGACATTGACCAGAAACCTTTTCTTCTGACAGAAAAATGACATTTTATAAGGTGAACTTCACTTTGTTTTTAAAAGGGCATCTGAGATCAGTTACAATTGTTAGAGAGAGAAATCTCTCCAGAGCACTTCTGAAAAGAACTGTGAATAAAATCTGCAACAACTTGGTCTCCTCAAAATCCTTTTTTTTTTTTTTTTTTTTTAAATTTAAACCAATAAATGTTGTAGTGGTTTTGATGTCCCAAAAAATTTACCTGAGTATTTTCTGCCTGACATACCACCACAGGCTAACACAGCCTAGAAGTATTTTCACGTAGATAATATCCCTTGATCTCTTCTACCGTCCGCATGTACTTACTGAAATTATCAGTAGTGACCATTTTACTGGAGAGAGGAAGCTCTCTGTTCCATACCTGTGATCTATTACTTTCTTGGGTGGTTTCTCTTTTCCAAAAAGTCTATAAGTTTAATACCACCCAAGCACAGGTGTGGTGTCTAATGAGCGAGTTTTGAGATCACAAATTTGTGCCTACTGGTCAGTACACATGTTGAGATGTTTTCACAGTACTGATTGGCACTGAATAGTATTGATTTAATAAATAATTTTTGGTATAACACATAACACTGATGAAAGCTGAATGTTAACCCCTCATGTTAAACTAAATCAACTGATAATTTTAGATATCACAAAGAATATATATGAGGTATTATTCAGGTGAAACAAAGATCTCCTTCAAGTACTGCTGTACCAAGAGTTAACTGGAAACCCTGGAGAAAAAGAGCAAAGTTAATATTCAATAACAATGGTGACCTTTTCTCTCGTTTCAGGAGCAGCTGAGAAAAGTTCTAAACATGGTGCAGAAGACAAAACACAGAATATTATTAGTGCTATGAAGGAAAGAATGAAGATTAGAGAGAAAAATAGACCAGAGGTGTTTGAAGTGATCCAGGAAATGTTTAATATTTCTAAAGAAGATTTTGTACAATATACAAAAGCAGCAAAACAAAGTGTGTTGGATGGAACATCCAAATGGTCAGCAAAAATAACTATCACAGGTAATTTTCTTTTGTTCTAAGAGCTCTTTCTTTCCTATTCCCCTGGTTCAGCAACAAGGTCTTTTATATGTAGAGCTGGACTGTGTGTTCAGTTGCATACTTGGTGCATCTACAGACAGTTGAATTTATAGGATGCCAATTGCAAGAGTTGAGTTTTAATTTGCCAAAATCGCTTTATATTCTACTGCTCTAGGAATGAAGATGAGTAAAAATGTATCTCCTCTACCTCCTAATAATATCTCCTGGGCTAATAATGAGCTTTTTGCCACCCGCTGCAAGAGTTAAAGTTCACCAAAAAAATAGGCTTTGAGTGATTAAAAAAGCACTTGAGCTTGCAATTCCAGATCCCATTGATTTGAAACTTATTATCCATTCATGTTGCTTGACTAAGGGTGTGTTCCATTTTAGTGGTGCTGATGTTGCATAATTCTGCTTACTCCGAATATATTCCAGATGGCTTCCAATTGCATTAGCCTGCTTGCTCGTGAAGATTTCCAGGTCCTCTGACTTTGACATTTCAGTTTTTGAATTAAAACCTCAGCATAAATGGAGGCTATTCTGAAGGTTGAGAGGCGGTGCATGAAACTCAAAAGAATAATTGTGGAATTTTGGGACTGTCACCAAGCACTAGGGACATATTTAATGCATATGTTTATTTTTAGTTCCACCTCTAAAGAATGCTGAAGGCTGTCTTGTTTTCAGGCTGGTATAATACATACAATTTAATCCTTGAAGACTTTTGCTAGGCTGTCTCTTAATTCTACTGCATAAGTAGGAGAGGGATACTTCCTTGCCTTCTAAAAGTGGATTTAGAGTGAATGAGGAAGACAAAATACGCTATTTCATTCCTAAGAGTGTTTTCAGAAATTGGATGTGTTAAAGAATAGCAGAATTTTACTTCTTTCACTGAAGTCAGCACATGCGACTGAACCCACACTGAGAGCTGATCTGCTGAGCAAGGTGCCATTTCTAGGTAATCATTTTTCTGAGCACACCAAGGGAGCTTCATTATCCAAAATGATTGACAGTAGAGAATGTTAACTAAATGTTACCACTGAGATGATTTAAATGTGTGCAAAATAACAAAGCCAAGTGCTGCTGCATGGTAAGAGACATAGCAAGCGTTTTAGCTGCCGTTCTCTGGCTTTGGTGGGCTCCTCTTTGACAGTTCTGCTTTCTCCTGAGATTTCCACTTTTATGAATTATGATGGAAAATCAAACTGTATGTATTTATGTTTGCCACTAAATTAGTATCCATTAACCATACACCCACATTAACTGTCAGAAAGGATAGCAAATACATAAACAATTGATGATAATTGATCTGACCTGTCACCCTCTCTGTGACAGCATAGAAAAATCTAAAAATCATGGTTCATCTCTTAGGAGAACAAATGACAATTGATAGCCATGCCCCTCATGTTTAGTTCCATAATCCACAGGGCATATTTTTTATATTATTGAGGATTTTACTTTGGAAGTGTTAATTTGGACCTTGGAGAAATTTTGGAAATTTTTTGTTTATTTATTGGGAGGCAGGGAACTTTAGGAAACTATCAGGCTCAAGACAAGTTATGCAACATTATATTCCTTGCCATTCTGATTAAACCAAAATTTGGGAAAAGTATTTGAATTATGTGTGAAAAGTATTTGTTTGGTGCTCAGTAATGAATCTTTATATTTATTACTCTATGAAACTATATTTTAAAATCTGATACAGTCCAGAAGGGTAGTTAGACAAACCTTGTCAGACTCCAGAGTTACAGACATTGGGAAAATAATCCAGAAACCTTTTCTTCACCATCCCTCACTTTGAGGCCTTTGTTTCCTGTTGCTGTTTGGCAGTAAAGGCTATGAAAGCTAAAGCACATTTCTCTCCCTTTATTACAGTTCTTTGTGCTCAGGGCTTACAGGCTAAGGACAAAACTGGCTCAAGTGACCCATATGTTACTGTGCAAGTTGGCAAAAACAAGCGAAGAACAAAAACTATTTTTGGAAACTTGAATCCAGTATGGGATGAAAAATTCTATTTGTAAGTATGGAAAATGCTGACGATTTTGCTTTTTTAATCTACATGTAGGTAATATAACACTACCAAGTGAAATATTGGCTTAATTTGAAAATATGTTTTGTCTGTACTACGCACATTCATTGCATTATGAAATTAGCAAATTCTGAATGGAGACAGCATCAAAGTTTATTGTGGCTTTATCTTATAATGATCACGCAGCTTATAATTAAGTCTTTCTGGAGATCTGTTGGTAGTGTCTAATTATTCTAATCTTTAAGGGAACTTACGTAACAGTTTTCATACTTCAACCTTACATACCAAGTATTGTCATTAGTAATGCCTTCCTATGTGCCAGATCCTGGCCGTGCGAGGTACATGGGTTTTATTTGACACTGTCATTCTCTGAGGTGTAACTGGGGAATTTGGTAGTAACTGCTGTGCTCCAGGCTCTGGGTTGGTGTGTTTGTAATGCCATACTTTTAGAAGACAGTGCTGTCTGGAAGTCTGCTGTGGAGAGTATGGTATGATGGCATTGTTTAGTTTATTCTCATATTCCTTTCCTCCTATAAAGAGGGCATAATTTGTCACTATTCCTATCTACATAAACTGTGCAAACAATTTCTGTGAGGGTTCAGGCATTTGAAATAGAGCCCTGTTTTCTTTGAGAAGGTGCAATGACATTACATGACAGGTTACTTTCTTATTATCTAGCACTTCCCTGGTTCTTGGACCAAAATCTCTTACCTTATTGAGGAGGAGATTATTGTTTCAGCAGAGTTTGAAAGAGTTTTGGTCCAAGATGCTGCTTTTATTTGTCTGGAAAAGGTACTAGGGAATCCAGCTGTATTAAACGATGTATGCCTATTCCTTTCACAGTTTCAAACACTTGTATTAGAAATGAATAGTTAATTCAGAGAAAATACACACCTAGAGCTTCCTCTATACAGAAGATGTTTTCTTTTTGAGTTAATTGTGTTACTCTGGTAACAGTTGAAATGTCATACCTCATTGAATGGCTTTGAGTGATGAAAAGTAGGAGATTAATTACTTTCTTGCATTTTGATTGTAGGAGTTGCGTAATGTCAAAAATTGGATGAGCAGTTCAGCAAATGTCGTAGGAAGTTTTGAACATATTTTCTCAAAGACGTGAGCAGGGCTGCAATAAAATCCCTGGAAACTTGAAAATATTCTGTATTTTTTTTCTCCCAGCACTAAGTATTACTATCATCTGCTGCCCTAGGAATGATATTTATACCCCGCCCCCTAAACTTTACTGTAGCATGACCCTCCTGAGTAACTGCTTTGCACGGAATACGTTTTCCAACATTTTTATAGCACTTGTGCTTTCTAAAATAACCTCCCTGACTTATTTAATGCTTTGGATTTCAACTGAAAGTATGAGAATTTCTAAATTGTATTAAATAAACTATAAATGTTTAACCAGAAGATTAAATCTAAAGTAAATCAATATGACTATTTAATTGACTCAGGAAGTATTATTTAAATTAGGCTCTATTAGTGATACTTTATATTTAAATCCTGTTTAAAATCTAATATTAATCATCATTATAACTTCTAAATGATAAAATGCAGAAATAAGATGTCTCAAAAATCTTAAAATCTTATACTTACTTATTATACCAAAACATGTGTTTAAATCTTCCCATCTGTTCCAAAACAAGGACTTGGAAAAAACATTGGCTCCCCACTGTGCCTTTGCTCTGTCATAGCACATGGAGTGAGGGCAGTGTTCTGGTTCTTAGAACACACATAACCCAGATATGATTGCATGGTAACAGTGAGGGAATGTTTCTAACAAAATATAGTCTGCCCTCTGCTAAATAACCATGGGATACTGGCATCGATTTTAACAGGGGACCTCCTAAACCATAACTAAAATAGAGCTTTTTGGTGCACAAGGTAGAGAAGTACATAGGCCAGCAGATGTTCATTTAACAAATGTAATACAGGTGCTAAGGGCTTTGGTCCTTTCTCCTGGCATTATTAGAAATTAGATAACAGAGAAGTTTTGGGGGCTTTTCCAATAAAACATCAGTGATAGGAGAGTTTTTTTGAATGCCAGAGCAAAGGAAGAGTCCTGCAGCTGTCACCTTCTTTTTCTGGTTGAGTGTGGCATCTGATGCAGGAAAAGAGACAGCATTTTCATTATTTTTAATTACAGGAAGATATATTTTGGCTGTATAGTTTTCAGCTTTGTAGAAACTTTTAATTGATACACTCTAATAAAAATCTACTCTCATTCTTTTCTTGACTATTTTCAACAATTGGTTACTAAGATACAGAAATCTGTTTTTTGTGACAGTGCTGTCTAGGCTAGCACACATCTCCAAATTGCCCTGCTGACTTTGCAGGTACCCCGTTTCCTCTGACCATTCTTAAAAACCTCAGACACAATTGTATAATACAGAGGTCTTTCAAAGAAATGAATTACTGTTTTGCATTATTTATTTTTCGTATTTTGACTGTCACTAAGACAGCATAAGGGCTCTAATAAATATCTTCACTGGATGTATGTTTCTACTTTCAGTGCATGAAAACATTTGCTCAAACTGATTTCAGTCATCCAGCTCTAGATGCTCTTTCCTTATAGTTACTTTAAAGCATAGCACTCACATGTTATTTATTCTGAAATAAATGATTAGTGGATTCATTTAAAGCAATATTTACTGTCCGTGGCCAAGAGGACTTCACCAAAGTCCCTTTCTGCTGTTATTTTATACATTCTTGATCAGCTGAACTGACTTGTAAAAAATATGGTCTTCACTGTACCTGAAGGTAACTATTGGCTAACTGCTTAAATGGTGCTCCAGTTTCCAGTGATATCTAAACAGAGTTTTGCCAGAATTGTTGAAATAGCTCAAGGATTGCCTCCTAAGCAAGAGTATATAACAGAGAATTATATTACATAAAAGAAACTGAGTAATGAAACCTACACAGTAGTTTACTAGATTCATCCATTCTAAAAATTCTTCAATAATCAGCCAAGTTTCTGAGAGACATTCTGCTAATTAAAATAACTGTATCTCACAGCCTCAGCCCAAATCAAGAGAGCAGAACACCTCTAAGAGACAATTCCAATGATAAATTGTTTGTTCAGTGATAAAGTTTTTCAATTTCACATTACAGCATGCATGGTCTGAGTCTTTTTTTCAAACTGCTGTCAATCCAGATTAATTGTATACAACTCTCTTTTTGTTATGACAGAGTAAAATAATGCAAGAAAAAGCATAATTAGTGTCATTCTACTTTATCAGAAAGCATGGCCCGTGACAGCACTGCTAAAGAATTGGGACTGTCCAGACTAGAGAAGAGACAAGTAGTGGAGGTAAGGATGTCTTTAAACACATCCTTTCTCCTGCAAAGAGGAAAGGAATAATCTATTTTCCATACTTACTGTTATAGTAGAACAAGAAGTAATAGCCACAAATTATGTTTAGAGAGGTTTAAATCAGACTTTAGAAAAAGTTTGCCAACAGTGGGGCTAATGAAGTTCTGGAAGAGATTTCCTGAGGGACCATGGAACTGTCTGTGAATGCCTAAGAACAAAGTGGACAGATTTCCCATAGCAGTGGTATGGATCTGCTTCTGGCTTGCAGTAATGGCAATAATAATAAATATGAGGGTAATAATAGCAATAATGGCTTCCTGAGCTCACCAAAGGTAGCACAGCATCACTTAATTGTCATTTTAACACTGGACGCAGATCTCTTAGAGGAGATGTACAACCAGGTCATGCCAGTGCATCTAATATTAAATTTACATTGGGGTACTATTGTAAAGAAACTTTATTATTACAGTTTTATTATTCTAGCCATTAGAATAAGCTGGAATTCTATGAGGATTTTTTCATGTCTGTGTGGTGTTCTGGAAGTGCAGAAGTAATGTGGTGTCACCAGATTATTGGTAAATTATTAAAACTGTCTCTTCTATCTTGCATCTCTGAATAGACTGCAACTTCTCTAGTTTTCAGAGCATCAGTACCTTCATTCTGTGTGTGCTAGAGAACAATTCATTTCCCATCTTCCTGTATCACACTTCTGTGAATGCTTTTACTGAGCATATAAAGCAGAGTGGCTAGAAGAGGAACACTGAAACTAGCATATGTTGTCTAGCCCTTAATTCCCTAGGCTGATTTTCCTGGAGTGAGCAGAAGTAGGAATTCCACCCAGAGCTTCTGCACAGGTGTTAGCAGTGACTAGAGCAGAATGTGCATGTCATTACATAGGGCTGTTTCTGAGGGTCTGGCCAGGTAAGTAGGATCACTCAGAGACAGCTCTGTAAATTTAGCAGTAAATCTCCCTGCAGTCACACTGCCACAGGGCAGGCCAGGAGGAAATATTTGTTCATCCACTCTTCAGTTTTTAAACACAAATCCTTGCTATTTTTGTGGTCTTGCACAGGAACATTACAAATGTAGCAGAGATGACTCTGTGCTGAAGTTTTGACACATAGATGAACATGAGTTAACACATTGGTTGTGCCAGGTCTCACCATGTTTCACTAACCTAAGATTAAAGGAGAAAAGGATGCTGAGGACAACTGAGGATATCAGGGAATAGTACAGTCATCTTGACCATCTGAATAAATATTTCTTAGTCAGCCAAGTGTATATCAGAGGGAAATTCATGCTGTCTCAGGAGAATAAAAATATTATATTTGTGCTGAAGTACACAATGACTTTTTATATGCAGCGTCTGCCAGAGAATCTAAGCAGGAATAAGATTTCTATTAAAAGCACAGGTATGGTGATGAGGGTCACAAAAATACCTCACCAGTGACAGATCTCCCTATGTCACTATAGAAATCCCCTGTCAGATATTCCTGTTGGGTGCACAGTTAAATGCAGGGTATTGCAATTCAGGATTCTAGCAATGTTAAGCAGTAACTTAGAGCTATGTTTCAGGAAAATTAAATGGTTTCTGTGTTTAGCCTAGTTTCTTAAGGCAGTGATGTTTATTTGATCCATCTGTATCTTCCTATATTTTGTATGTCCTTGCCAATAGCTTTTGAATTTTGTCATCAGTCAGAGAAATTTCACAGATTGCCTAATAGTATGTCTGTCATGTTCTATCTAAATATGTGGTCTGAGAGAGATGAGACCCTAACTGTCCTCAGTATGAGCTCACCTCGTAACAGACACCAGGAGTTCACATGGAGGGGTAATTTATGAAAACCCCAGCTATGGGGGAAGATTCAATAGGTGATTGTGGTTGGTGGGAAGTCAGTCATAAGACAAAAGGAGACTGCACTTTATTAGTTTTGCTAATCACAGAACAATGTGCATTTTAATTACCAGAAATATCTGCAAAGTTAAAATCTGGAATACAGACAGACACGAGGATTTCTGTGATACTAAATGATGTCACAGTGTGGCAGAGTAAAAGCTGTGCATGCCATTTTTAGTGTCTGATTGTCCTTGACAGTAATAATACCATTTACAGCACTTTATACTTCCAAAGCCCATTACCACCACTAATTAATTCTTAGAATACCCCTGAGGGGTGCTGGTTGGAAGATAAGTTGGAGTATTACTGTTTTAACACTGGAAACAGAGACAGATCACTGAGCAGTGATAGTGCTTGGAATAGAATTCGAGTAAAAAAATTGAGTGTCAAAGTAAGGCCCTGCTGAAGATGAAAATTTGCTGCTACACTTCGAAGTCATGTTTAAAGATTAACAAAGATATGTAACATATAAAATATTTCTGTAGCATTAGTGAATGGATACTAAAAACATGCTTATTATGGATGCACGAGTGTGGTATGGATTTAACTGGTGCCGGCTCTGTACTCGTCAAATGTCAGCAGAAACTTTCTCACCAACACAAACCTCTGCAGTCAGTGCTGGGATATTCCAATCAAGTCATCAAAAGCCATCATCAAAGAATAGCAAACAGTCCTCTTTGTGCCTTATAGGAATAAGTATTTCTTATAGGAAAAAGAGTTTCTTTTCCATTTCTGTGCAAATACATGTAGGGTGCAGCTGAGGGTAAAAATTTTTATCCACTGTGTACTCTGCAGATTGCAAGTGAAGCCACCTCATTCCCTCATACATGCAGCAGTTTCTCAAATCCACTGAACCCAGGAGGGGTTAGTAAGCCACTTAAATTTACAAGAAATTTGTTACAACATGGCATGGTCCATACTCTTTGTCCTTACCGGGGAATGGAGGTCTCGAGGAACATTAATGTATCTTTTAAAAAAGCAGCTACTTATTTTCCTGAATTTTTCTGATTGCCTTTCTTGTCTTGCTGGGATGTTTGTGCATACTTCTTGGTTTTTAACAAAGCTTCCTGACACTCACTGGAAATATTATTTAATTTTTTTCTTCCTTTTTGTATCATTCCAGACTACTACTTTGGTGTAGTTTACTGTATGTACTACATAGTGTTCCTAAACAAATAAACCTGACCTAACTGTATCTTTCCTAAGATATTTGATAAATAAGAGCATCAAGAAGTGTGAATTTTAAATTAATAATTTTAATGAAAAGTTATTGACATTTCTAAATACAATCTCTATGTATATATAATTTAATCAAGTTATTCTCTTTATATATAGTAATTGTCATATATATATATAGTAATTGTAGTTTTTTCCCTGGCAATCTGGGACGACCTTTTATTCCCCTGGATGTTGCAGGTTGTTTGTGCTTTGACATTTGGTGCTGTTAAGCAAGTGTGTGGAGATTGAGTTCAATGAATTAGACAGCAGTACAGAGTAATCTAGCTTATATATCACTCACATTTTGTGTTTTATTTTTGTTTTGCCAGTGAATGTCATAACTCTACAGACAGAATAAAAGTAAGAGTATGGGATGAAGATGATGATATCAAATCTAGAGTAAAACAGCATTTCAAAAAGGAATCAGATGACTTCCTTGGGCAAACAATCATTGAAGTAAGAACACTGAGTGGAGAAATGGATGTATGGTATAATTTAGGTATGATTCTTACTGATTTTTTAAAATAAATTTAGGTAGAATCTTACTGTCTTTAACTTTGTGACTTCAAAATATGTAGCAAAAGACCAACATATGGCTTTTAAAATATTAAACATTACAGGTTGATTTGAAAATGAAAGATACAATCTCCCACTCCTCTTCCCGTTTTCCACTGGCAGGGAAGGGGTAGACAAAATCAGGAGCGAAGTAAACCTGTGAAGAAGGAAGGGGTGAGGGGAAGATGTGTTTTAATATTTGGGTTTATTTTTAATTATCCTACTCTGATTTCACCGGTAACAAATTAATTTTCCCCCAAGTCGAGTGTGGTTTTGGCCATGGAAGTAATTGGTGAGTGATCTCTCCCCTGCCCTTCTCTCGACCCATGAGGCTTTCATTAGGTTTTCTATCATTCAGCAGAGGAAGGGAAGTGATAGAGCAGCTTTGGTGGGCACCTGCCAGAATCAATCCACCACACTCAGACAGAGTAGTCCAGGTTCTTGGTAAAGTCTTCATAACTAAAGGAAAATGATAATAATTAGTACAGATATCAGGTAGAAAATTAAAGTAATTTCAATTGAAAAGGGGAAAGTGGTAAATAAATAGCTGTGCAGCCTTGCTTGAATATAGAAGATAAAATACGAAAGATTCTTTACTTCATAGTTAGATTTTCTATTTCATGGCCTGAACCATGTGTGAGGTACTAAGTAACAATCTTGTTTTCAGCAGCAGGACTCTCTGTCTTTAAAAAGATTAAATTAGAATGATTTATGAAAGCTTTTTATATGACATACATGCGTCCTTGGTAGTTACTAATGTATTATTTTTCCACTCTTCAGAAAAGAGAACAGATAAATCAGCTGTCTCTGGTGCCATTAGACTGAAAATCAATGTTGAAATTGAAGGAGAGGAGAAGGTTGCTCCCTATCATGTGCAGTACACCTGTCTACATGAGGTATGTTAGAGAAGTTACAGTATACTGTATAGAAATTACTGTTCAGTTGTTGCATGGATAAGGAAAAAAGGCTACAGAGCATTAGAACACTGAAACAAATAACTGCTGCTGTACTTCAGGACAACTTTATTTTAAATTTCCCATTCTGTATTGCTAAGGAAGGATCAGGTTCAGAGGCAAGGGTAGAACAACATAAGACCTCTTGGCAGGAATGATCTGTTGGTGTTAGAAAAAGAGGTTGAGCAAGATAAACTCTCCCTGTACCGTTTTTTGATTTAGCACTTTGATGCTCCATACATGATTGCTAACATCAGGAATATACAAACATTTCTATATATTACAGAAGTATGCTGTAAAGGACTTTTTTCTTTTATAGTAATTCATATTTTGGAGACTAAGAAAAAAGAGAAGCACAGACATTATAAAATTTAATTTTCCTTTCATCTAGTTTGCTTTTATCAACATTGAAAAAAAATCATCACTGATAAATAGGTGTGTCTTCTGAAAGATTTTCTTTGTAATTGATTACTCTTGCTTCAAATAGTGATCCATGTAGAAATTCTATTCTGGAAATACGAGTAGTTTCTGAAAGCTGATAGCTAATATATGGCTGAAAGTTCACCACTAGCATGTAGCCACAAAATCCCACTGTTCACAATTTGTAAAATCGGATATTTAGGGCATTTGTGCTGATAGATTTTGACCTGAAATTGCACATGTTGGACCTATGAAGTAAATGACAACATTCAAATGCTTAAGATAATCCAAGAGACAGTTATGGGCTAATTAGCAGAACTGAAATAATTTTGAAGTTTTGGGGTTTTTTCAATTAGCAAAAGTAGGAAATAAAATCCGTTGTTTAGTTTGTGGACACATGTGGAGCTAGGCAACCTGAGAAGTGTTCTATGCCATGAATGCCAAATCCTAGCATTGCTTCCAAGGTTACTAAACCTAAACTTTATTGCACACCTTGCACAACTTGAGAGGCACCTGCAGTATTTCTGTTAGCTCCCTTAAGGACCTAAATAATGAATTGGAAATTTATTGGTCACAGATCCAAATAAAACTGAAACACTCTGTAATAAGCATTACAACATCACAATTTCATTCATTAGCAAGGGCATATAGAAGAGAAGTTTCTGCACTATTTTATGTTGCAGTCTTTCTGTGCCAGTTAACTGACAGGACTTTATAGCAAGGAGATACAACGTGCTGAATCACAATTCTGCTGGCTAGTTTGAGCCAGTCTTTGGAAAAATAAACAATTAAAAAACGGACCAACAATTAATCTATTGATGACCATATGTAGGACATATTTTCAGAATGCTTCTTAAAAGCCAACATTTTGTGTTTGAAACATTTCTTACCTTTAGAATCTCTTCCATTACTTGACGGAAGTTAAATCTAACGGTGTGGTGAAAATCCCCGAAGTGAAAGGCGATGAGGCCTGGAAGGTGTACTTTGATGATGCTGCACAAGAAATTGTGGATGAATTTGCAATGCGCTATGGAATTGAATATATTTATCAGGCTATGACGTAAGTATTATCATGGCTGGCTTTCTGCTTCGCTGTCAACAATGTGTTTGAGGGAAGCAACGAATTTCAAGCCCTCATGATTTCATTTGCCATTTCTCTTCCATTCCTGATTTAAAATTTTTGCATCACTTTTGTCCGTCTGATTCTCATTGAAGTGCTTCTCATCTGCAGTGGCATTAAGATATAAGCATTTTATAAGCTGTTACTGGTATTACTGCTAATGCATTCCTTAATCCTTATGATACTGATACATAGCAAGGTTCAGAAAGACTTCCAGTGTTCCAGATGCAACTGGGATGGTAGAACAGGGTTTCACAAGCTCTGTACTCTTTTCCAGCACTACAGAAATTATGGAACAGCAGCAGTGGCTATAGTGAGCTTCCATAGTACATGTAAATCATTCGTGCAAATCATTTCTGACAGTACTGAGACCTATTACTACATCGTCCATTCTGAAGCATCTGTCTGAACACCTTAGAACACAGCACCATATAGCTCAGAGGCCTGGAGACATGAGAGATCCATCATGTACTCTTAATTTATCCAGCAAAAATTTTCTAGTGAAAAGGACTATATTCTGCTGGAGCTGTAGAAAAGCAGGGGACTCCAAATGAGTCCTCTAAGTAAAAAATATAGACTTTTTTCTTATAGAAACCTGATATTATGGAATTTTGAATCAGAACATCCTTCATTTTTTGCATCTCTTTACCTCCTAAAAAGAAAAGTCTTATAATAAGTATGAAGGTACATAAAAATGTGAAGTTTTCTTTTTATTGCAGGATATAATGACACCACCTGCTATTGCAATGAGCTTGTCTTTCACTCTGTGTAGCTGTCTGTGAGTTATTGTATTGTTCATCTAATAGAAGGATAGAGGATGTATTTTATAACATACATGTTTTTAATGTTCTTCATTCAAGGAATTTACACAGCATTGCACAGAAAAATTAATGAAAATTGAGAGTTCCTCTGTATATCTAAACTACATATGGAGGAATTCATGTCTTGACTTTCAGGAGTATTTGTGTTTTCATGCTTAGTTTCTTTTTAGCCCTGTGTGATGCAGTTATGTCATTTAATAACTTAGCCTGGTGTTGTAGTTTTATAAATTAATTTAAAATGATATGGCATTTTCACCAAAATGTTAGTGATAGAGTTGTTCCTGCTGTGTGTATCAAAATGAATTCACCAAAATGTTAGTGATAGAGTTATTCCTGCTGTGTATATCAAAATGAATTCAAGGTTTGACCAGAAATGAGTTGTTAAGTGCTATTAATGCCAAAGGAGGGCTGTTCTAAGCAATTTGCATAAGAAATAAAGGGCTGGTTTAGCATTAGTTTCCTCTTAACTATAGCCCCAGTATAACAGGACCGTATTTTTGACAGACAACCTTAACTGTAAAATTATTTTGGAGTTTTTCTTCATCTCTTGATGTATTCGAGTACTGCAAAATTTCCCAGAAAAAGTTTGAAACTTTCTTAGGAATTCAGATGTTGCAAAAGTTGGCATTGCAAAAATAGTAATATAACTGATGTGAGTATATAAAATCTTTTTTACTTAAAAGTGGCAAAAATTGATAGGTTACATTTTTATATAAGGAAGATGCTTTACTTTTATCTCAGTAAATAACATAACATACAGATATTCATAAAAAGAAGGTAAATTCAGTCTGAATGTCTAACATGGAGCTGGGCAAGTGCTCATTTTTCAGGAGTCCTTACTCAAAAATTCTAACCAAGCCGTTTTAAGTTGAATGATCTATTTTGCCTTGTCCTCTTTTTGTTCTTGTTTTCTTCTATACCTTTTCCCCAACATCTCCTTGATGCTGATGACTACAAACCAGGTATCTGAAGGCAGATGTAATGAGAAAGTGAATTCAATATTGGTAGTCACAAGAAATAAAAGCTAAGATTTCATTGCCCATATTACCCACATCCTTTTATATTTTAAAATGTTGCATGTTGATAATGAGCACTGCCTGTTTGAGGGGAAGGCCCCAGCCTGTGTAAGTTAGGGATAAAATCAGTGATGAATGTAATCTCAAATGATACTTGGAGAAGAATATCTATTCATATACGTTGTTTTGCTGATTCATCTGCAGACACGTCTCAGAGCATTCAGACTTTGGGGAGAAGAGTAGTGAAGACGCTAAGTTTATTTGTCCTGAGGAATTTTCTTTTGGACTATTATGTGCTGGTTTTCTATCTTTTTATGAGATTACCTTTCTCTTCTGGAACAATTTTAGTGGCTGGAAGAAAATGTACAGCTACTTGATTTGGAAAATAGAATTATCAGATTGCATTTGGTAACAAAGGTCTCCTACTAAAACAAAACCAATTTTCTGCTATACGACAGAGAGAGAATTTGAATGTAATCACTTTGCCCAGAGGAATATTGTGTAAGCATTTTTTGCTTGAGAATCTAGTTGCAGAGTACTTCTACTGCATGTCTCATGATAACATTGCAAATTAAAATGTTTGTGTTTGTAAATGCAAAACTGACTAAGCTTTAATACCCCATGATCCAGACCCCAGAGAGCATCTGCGCTTCATCAGGCTACATGAGTGTTAGGATGCTGCTAATGAGGTGCTCTTTTTGCCTGAATGTAATTTTTAGTATTCATATTTGTTTTAAGGTTAGCTTTTGTGTAAAGTTTCAGTGCCACTTAATGGTAGTCCATCTTGATCCTTTGAAGTATGGATAGATGGCGTATGCTGGAGTAGGAACATATGCCTTTTGTGCATTTCTACACAACATAAACCTGGTTAAGCTTCCCTAAAGTACCCCTGTTTAAAATTATTTAGTGTCCTGTTCCACTGCAGTGATAAACAATCCCACTTGTCTTTTATTTCTGGTTCATGATGGTGGCTTTGTCATCTATGATCCCCTTAATAAACCCTGAAGATTTCCTTCTGGCCCTCAATATTCATTTCTATCTATTCCTTTAGAGCACAAAAATAATATTTCAAAAATGTAGTCTTGATTTTCTAAATACAGTGAATAGACTCATACTGGAATGTGGGTATCAGCCCAGAAGCTATCACACAGGTGGTTACCTGTCTGCTCTAGTCATTGTCCCCAGTGAGATCTTTCTCACTAAACTTAGAATGAATTCAGGTGTGATTGCACCTCTTGCTTGGAGATAGAAGCATCTCCACGTTTTTATGAGATAAATGCAGGCACTTTTTCCCTAAAGATGCTGATTTAGAAGGGGTGCCTTACTCTCAGGATATGGATTACAACTGCACAGTTCCTGAGCAAGGAAATCTGTTTTAAGTTACCAAATGTGGAATTCATGTGAATAGAAAATCAGCCATGGGCTCAAACCAAAATACAACAAAAAGACTGCTTCTGTTGCAGTAATTGCAGCTCTTTGAAGTCTTGACTGTATAGGTTACATAATCCACTCTTCTTTCTTATGATTATTTTATTCTTCTGCTCCTCATGGAGTCTGTAGTAGGAAAAGAAAAGCGAGACAATTACAGTCATTCTTACATGGTTCAGATGAGAATTTTTTGGTTTTTTGTGGTGGATAGCAGCCAGACAGACACAGTTAGCCACGTAACTGGTACGTGTAACTCCCAGAAGTACAAGAATGGATGTGTGAGGCCATAGGGAGGAAAATCAGTATCACAAAAAACAGAAAGAAAAAGTGGAAAAACAGCACAATGATCCAGCCAGCCTTTATTTTGATAACTGGTGATTGATGGCAATTTATGCTGTAAATTCAATGTCTAGAAGGATTCATACTGGAACTTTATTTATCTACTGCACCACTCTGCAGTGAAGAAAATATAACTTTTTTTCCTCTCATTCATCTGTCAACATAATTTATTTCTCTTTAGAAGGCAAAAATTCAAGCACGTATTGAAACAGTGTTTGACTAGACACTGAAATTACACATAATATCAGCAACCCGAATTTACTACGTAATAGAGTCAAGTGCAATAAAAGCTCTGTTAAGGTCTTTGCTTCTTACTGGCAAGTGTCACCACAGGTAGAACCTAATGATTCTCAATCAGCAACATAGCTCTCATTCCAGCAGGTTAATGGGCACTAACCATGTCATCTTGTTCTCCTGCTAGTTTTCAATTAATGTGGCAGCACTTCAAAAAGCACACAAATCGCCCATTAAACTAATTTTTATTGATAGCATTTGCTTACTGATGAGTACAGCACATCAATTAGACTTCTTTCTTCACTAATTCACACTAGCAGAAATATTGGAGAATCCCAGGCACTGCCTGTTGGTCAGGAAATTGCATAGTAAGAAAGTTGGAGCAAGCAGGCCTGTTTTCAGACACCACTGTAGCTTAAACAGTGCAATATTGCTCTAAAATGTGTGAGACTTAGCAATGGTTGCTGTTACATCATGTGCCCACTCAAAGTTGTTAGTAACTCATGCTGTTGGCTGCTGCTTTTGAAGACCTGCAAAAACAAGGACGGGGGTTTACTTTGATTTATTCATTTTAGCAGGCAGAAGGAAGCCAGGTAGCTTGCAGGTGGCTGATAACCTGAGTTATCAGCACTCTCAGAATCATGACCCATATTGCGTACTTAATAGGTTCTGTGAACATTAGAGATTTTAATTAAATGATGGAGAGAAACAAAAATCTGTCACAGATGCTTCATCATGATTTTCACTAAGCGTATTATAGGTGAAACAGTGCAGTGATACAATAAGGACATAAATTATACCAATAGGTTTAAATTTTCCTTACGAAAAATTGGTACAATTTGGTTCTGTTTTCAAGATAAGAATTCAGTACAGGTCATGGGTAGCTCATTGTTAAATGGTTAGAGGAACCTGCAGAAGACACCTTAACATTTTTCCATGGTCTGTCATGTTCTCTGAAGGCACTTGAGACAATCTCAATGATTTCTTTGCTACTGACTGCTCCTTTTGCCTGCCTCCTCCCTCAGCAGAGGGTATGTTACAGGTATGACTCTAAGGCCAGTGGGGTTATTAATGCCTTTTTATCTCCAGATTGGTGTTACTCATGCAATAAGGGCCTTTAAGTCCACTAAGAGATTTTTGGAAATTAAAGGTCATCAGTAAAGTATTAATTATTTTGTTGTCAGTTTTTTGAAAATTGGTTCTGATCATCCCTACATATATTTCTCAAACTTATATGTAGATAAGGAGATTCTCTGTTAGCTTTAAAGGTTACCTTCACTGGTGAGAACCATCTGACATCACTATTGTATTTTATTACAAAGGAAATTAATATTCTTCTACTTGACAGAAAACATGTGACATATAACAAAAGATTTTTCTAAAGGAGTAGAGAACTGTGTTGTTATTTTGTTGAATTCACACTGCAGTATTCAAAAGCACTTCTTGAAAATACTGGCGATGAATTGAAGGTTTGCTAACTCTATTCCATGAGCACATAGCTGGGAATGCTGCGTTCTAGTCCTGGCCCGCGTGGTTGGTTTGCTGTGTAGCTTTGAGCAGTTTCTCTGTTGTGTCAAATGCATGTAATGATTGCCCTTACAGGAAAATAATCTTGAATGATGTCTTGAAAGATGATTTGGGCAGTGACAGCCATTAAGGGTCCTTGGCTTAAGTTCAGCAGGAGAGTTCAATTGTACCTTGTGTTAATTTTTTTCTTGGAAGGGCATTAGTGCCCAGGTGGTTCAGGCCCAGCACACTGCTCTGCCTTATGCTCCGGAGGAGGAACAGGAGAGAGGAGCCAGAGACTCCAGCTAAGAGGAGCATGTGGCCAAATCAGACCTTCAGTCATACAGAGACTGATTGGAGTTTCTTAATCTTCTTCTGTTTTACTGTACACCCATTTTCACCACCATCTTTTCCTAATCCCCCTCATTCTCTTTCCTGTTTGTGTACATTTAGTCTTTATCCCTTTGTCTCCCTCCCAGTCCTGCCTAACTATAAATCTCAAAATTTGGAATTTTTGTTTGCAATGATGATTTTCACTCTCCTCGTGTGTCAGATCTTTCATTCTTTTGTACCTCTCATGTTTGTTGCGTTGCAAGCACTTCGTATGCTACCAGCAGGCACCTCCTGTTTCATTAAACAAGTAAACAGCGCTGCTACATTGCACCTCTGGTTTTGGCTGCCTTGGGTTTAACAGACTGATTACCTGAATTTTACTGGCTTTGATCAAAGTGGAACAGTTTCAGTTATGGCCTAAATCAAATCAAGGTGAACCCAGAAGCTGCTTGACGCCTCACCTTTCATTAATAATGTAGCCTAAAATAAAAACCACACTAAAATGCTGGTTTCAGTAATTTTGTTGGCAACAATGAAATCTCTTTCTACTATAGATGTCTGTGACTTTCTATGATGATGAGTTTGATTTTAGGGTTTCTTTAATATAATGAATGTTTTGCTTAATAGCAATTAAAATAGTGAGGTCATGTTTTTGTGTTTAGGATTAACAGAGTAAGAACTGAATGTGAATCTAATGTGGCCAGTTTGAAAATATTAGTGTACAATCAGTGGCAATTATGTCAAACATGTCTGGATTTTCCTCATATGTATCTGCACAATTTTCCACAAGGTAGCCTGAAAGGTACATCATTGGAGTTAAAAAGAAATTATAATGGAAGAAGAAGCAGATTGCCTGCCATCTTTAATAACTGTTGGTTTGTTTGAATTGCAGGCACTTTTCCTGTCTATCTTCTAAATACATGTGCCCTGGTGTTCCAGCAGTTATGAGTACATTGTTGGCCAATATAAATGCTTTCTATGCTCATACAACAGCAGCAACTAATGTATCTGCCTCAGATCGCTTTGCTGCTACTAACTTCGGGGTAAGTAGATTTTCTTTTTTAAAGAGTTCTATTCCTCTTTTTTTTTTCCCCTAGTGTATTACATATTAACTTCTACATTGAATTTATTTTTTTTAATTGCTCATTTTAAAGAGTAAGGGTTGTTGTTAGCTTTTGAGAATTTTATCCCGAGTCTTTAAAATCAATCGTTATAAAAGCCAGAGAAGGTGATGCTCAGTTCCTTGTGAGGCATAGAGGGTAGAAAGCACTGGCACACATTCACAGTGCTAAAATCTCCATCAGGTTGTTTTTTTCTTGCAGTGGGGCTTGCAAACAGCTAATTGCATTAGTCTGAGTATTGGATGCAATTCCTTTCTTGGGCTGTGTCATCAGTGAACTCATATTAACCTAATGGATGTAGCGATAAATGCTGCTCTTCTCACAAGAATCCATAATAATGGACTCTCTCTTATTTTTGCTGAAGTTTTTGCTGGTGCATTGTCTAAGTCCTGTATTTAGGAATCAGGAATTTTAGGAGGAATAGTAGCATTTTAGGATGTGGTAATACTTCTTTTGTTATTGCTAAATTTTCTTCTGTGGATAAGTATCTCCCACTGTGCACTTCCTAGTCTTTGAACATGATAATAAATAAAGATACATTCACTCCTTATTTTAATTTCTTCACCTACTCTCACAGGAAATTGAGAGCAGGAAGGCAGAGCAGTAATTCAAAGAGGTTGCCTTCATAGCTCAGGTATTACACATAATACAGAGAGTATAAACGCATTCTTATGCTGTAAAATGCATTTATTCTTTCCTCTTTTTTTTAGTAGGGCTTTTATTTTTAGGGCTGATATCAAAGGTATGTTTGATGTAACAGTTTTCATAAAATACCTTTTATTGACATGAAATAAAATATTAATCATAATTAAAATTTCTTAAATACAAATTAAAATTTCAAATTTTATTTGAAGTAGTGTTAGAGGCACTAGTACTCTTCTCCAGTAATAGAATAATAGAGGCATTATGAATTTTAGATTTTCAAGACGAAATTATGAAATTATACATTTGGATGAGTAAACCAGGAATGACTTAATGTCTTTTTCAAAATAAGTCTTCTCTTTCAATGTTCAGCCTTTGACTTTGATGCAGCTTTTGAAATTTAGAATGGTTTTGCTGGGTTTTTTATCCTTTTTTTCCATTTTTCTAATGATCAGAACTACTTTTGTCCTCAGACTGGGCAGAGATTAAGTCCTGTCTCAACTGTTAATGCCAGTTTGCCTTTGACGCAGTTCCAATCCAATTCATAGTTCAACAGATGGATGGAAAGCAAGTAGTAGGCACCACTAATAGAGATTTGGAGCTCTTTTTTCAAACAATTGACTTATAGGCAAAATATTAGATTATTCTTCTCTCCTGGGTCAAAAGGCATTTGTTAGTGAATAGCTGCACATCATTCATCAAAAAGAACCACTCAAATTCAAGTCCTCAGGCTACAGCTGGGAATGATTTGGCTGACTGAATATTTCAGTACAGATTTACAACATGACAAAATTTCTCTTTTGATTAATCCCTTAAGGGAACTGTGCCAAATTAGTGGGGTTTGGTGTAGGTTAGAGCTCCACTGATGAGAGACAGTGCACAAAGACTCTATTTTCAAATTCCTGGTCATCACATTTGAGGGATGGTGCAGATACAATCAGTGCATCCTGAGAGCTATCAGCTCCTGCTTCTTCCAGAAGTCTGCTGCTTTCACAAAGGCTGAGGTTTCACAGTTTTGTGCAGTAGATTATGGAATATGTTCTAACATGGTAATTAGAAACTCTCATTAGTATTACTTGAGAATGGCACAACTCAGCTGGAAATCTCACAGCAAAATACTTTCACTGCTATTTCATTTATCAAGATAAGTTAATCTCCACATTTGAAAGGAAAAAATATAATTGCATTGTATTAGTATTACTTAACTTATTCTTACAAAAGCCTCTGTTTCAGAAGTATAATTTTCAATCGCAAGTTTGCACCAAATTTTGTTGTAAATGAGCATCATTTCTTATTTATTAAAGAGAGGGGGCAGTGCTTTCTTCAAGAGTTTAATCAGTTGCAAGGCAAATAGAAGACAGAAAAATGCTGCATTGCAAAATATTTGTGACCTCACCAATGTATTGCACAGCTGCACAGTGTTTAATGCACACCAGATCTACAATATGGATAGAAAGGGAAAATAAAGTGAAAGAAGAGGAATCGCCTGGCCTTGAAACACAGATATTTCAAACCATCCCTTGTATATGAAATAATGGAAAACAAATTGATTTTCAAATAATTAAGAGTGGAAAGAAGCATTCTAAAACACCAGCAATTACAGGAACCTGAGAATTCTAGTGCAACATATTCTTGGTTTTTTTTTTAACAGAGAGAAAAGTTCATAAAGCTGCTGGATCAATTGCACAATTCTCTGAGGATTGATTTATCTAAATACAGGGTATGTACAATGTATTTTATTTAGAGTCAACATGAGACCCCAAATCCTTCGGAATGAGAATTTACAGAATTAAACTGTTTAACAACAATATTTTTCCAATTTCAAAAAAAAGAAAAAACTTAGCATTTTCTTTCCAAAAGCTAAGAATGGGTCAAGGGATAAGCACATATACAAGAAAGAGTAGTATTCAACAACTTTGATTACATTGGTCTATAACTAGTCTTAAATTAAGTTAATTCATCTGGCAATTACCTTTGCTGACTCAGGTAGTGCCAAGTACAGTTAGTGCTGGTTTTTTCTGAGAGCCTGACATCCTTGCTACAACTTGCATGCTAAGATCCTGGTAATGTTGAAAGAATCTTGTCTCCTTGTTTTTCTGTGTGGTAGGAGTTCCAGTTTCACTTCTGCCTCATGGAATCTCCTTCCAGTGAGGTGTGCTCCAAAGCCAGCCTTTCAGGAAAGCATGTTCTGGCTACCTGCCAGTTGCCATATGGTTCTGAACTCCCTCTCCTTCTCCAGTCCACTGCGTCACGAAACTTTTGGACGATACCTAAGTTAGGGCTTCATCACCTGTGGCTCCCCTTTCAGCTTCCAAGAATGGCAGCCTCCCAGTCAAGGATTTCTGTGCTCATCTGCCCTGCTCTCTAAAACTGGAGGAGAAATGGAATATTTAAAAGAACCCCAAGGCATTAGAGGGAGCAGAAGTTGCACATACTTAGTTTTTAAGACCATATCCTTTGTGAAGGAGATATGTTCATCCTAAGATCTTTTAATTTTGAAGAATGCTATCCAGATAGTATCGTAGCATGAGGCTGATGTTTCAGTAGTAGGAAGTTATTTAAATAACACTACTTTGTATCAGTCTGTGAACCCAGAGATCATAGCAAAAATTTAATATATTATTTCTACATTAAGCTTACTACTGCATTCACTCCTACAAGTGATGTATGTGCTATGTAAAACCCGTAAATTATTTTCATTAGCAACAGTTTCCAGACTTCTTGTAACATTTTTTACTCCATTCATGTTTTAGGAATATCATAATATTTTAAATTATTCATATGACAAGTGCAGGAGCATTATCAAAGGTGTGCCTACTCACGTCAAGGGATACTCATCATTAACTACCTCACAGGCAGAATTTGGGTAACTTGAACATCTGTAATCCTTCCAAGCAGCACCTTATGTTTTCTTAGAGGGTTTTTGACTAGTTGTTCAAGGTTTTTACCTGTAACTCAAATTTTGCATGATTCCTCTTTCCCTGATTCACCAGGATAATTTTCCAGCCAGCAATTCTGAAAGACTCCAAGATCTGAAATCAACTGTGGACCTGCTTACCAGCATTACTTTTTTTCGGATGAAGGTATTGTCCTTTACTTGCACAAATAAATTTCCTGAAGGAAACAAAAAATTTACCTTTTTAATTAGTTTAAAGTCAAGTCATATAGAGCAAACTTAGCTGAATGTATCGAATAATGGTTTCCTACTGATATAATAAAATCACAGGTCAAACAGCAAAACAGGTCTGATAATGATTTGCCTTAGTCACTCCAAAGGTTGAGATCTACGTGGTTAAGCATGAAAATATTTTTGGAATGGAATGGTACACATTAATATTACTGAATGAGAAAAGAGAAACACAAAGCAACCATAATAGCATGTGAGTCCATTGTATTAGGCACTACATAAAGAGAATTAAAATAATCCATTAAGGTTAAGTTTGAATTAATGTATCCTGAAATGGAGTAAAAAGATGAAGATTTTGCTTTAAATAAATAACTGTTATTTGGCTGATATTCTTATTCAAAGGAAAGCACATAATTGTATGGTTTAATTATTTCCTTAATAGTAAAAAAACTTATGAGATGTAGACCCTAAGATGTAAAGATGTAAACTCTTGGGCACACATGCCTCTTTCATCATATAAATATTTAATTCAAATAAAACTTAGTGATAAAATCTACTTGCTTAAGCATGTATTTTAATGTATCTTTGAACTAGATCCACCTTAATTCAACACAATTTTAATTATTTTTATCATTACTTTATTTCAACACTTTTCATCCTGTATTGCAGAATTACGTTCAGCACTTGGATTCTTTGTATTCAATCTAATTCTGACATTCTCCCCTTTATGAAATATTTTATTAGGTCCTGGAATTGCAGAGCCCCCCTCGAGCCAGTACTGTGGTGAAAGACTGTGTAAGAGCCTGCCTGGACTCAACTTACAAATACATTTTTGACAATTGCTATGATCTCTACTCCCAATTAGTGGATCAGGTAAGGTCAATATTAACTTATTTTCTGCTATTTCCCATTCATTAGTGTTAGTTTGTCTTTAGTAAACAGAAAGCCTTCTGGTTCTCCTTCATATCAAAGCACTCAGATTTCCATTGTATTTATGCATGAAGGAGCAATATACGATAAAATACTCCCATAGACAGCTATGAACTCTAAAATGTTTAACATGAGTTAAACATTTTAAAATGGACACATTAACTCATAATGTAGTCATCATGTTGGACATGGCTGTAAAATTGTCCAGTGGTTTTGGGGAAGATGGCATGTGATTGATTACTGTTCGTTTAAGATATGTAACAGGAAAAGAGTTATTTAAAATCTAACATTTCACTTCTGTAGTTTTAGAAAAAAAAATTTAATTTGCTGAAAATTATATAGTCTTTCTAGCCTTGTATTCTAGCACCTATGATGCATACTTGGATCCAAGCTTTAGTAACTGCTTTAAGAAAGCAGAGGATAAATCTGTAACATTTCTTAATATTAGTCTGTCATGTTGAACTGTCAATGCAAGCTAATTATAGCATTTGTTGTGTTCCAAATGTCATGCAAAATCCTTGAGAATGCTGTTTATTTTTTCATATAATGCGGTCATTCTATAAGTAATGTTAGAAATAGTTACTGTCTTAAAGGAACATCACTGCTTTATCATATTACCTCCTGTACCTTGTATTTGCTTTCTGGATGGTACACTGAAAAAATGGTAGTTCTGTGAGTATTCTAGCCTTGAATAGGATTCCTTTTAATTAAGTTCTCTGGCAAATGCACTTTTTTTTTGTGTAATATAGAGTTAATAAGAACACTCATACTAATGATATAAGACATCAAATTTCATTTGAAACACAAGAATTTCTCACCAGCACCAATAAGCACTCCACATTTAGTGCTGATGTGTGTTTATCCTACAACAGATTATATTGTAAGCTGAGTAGGAGTATAAATTAGCGGAAGGAGCAGCTTCAGGCATCACATCTATTTACGTCATAAACTGTTCTGTTTTCTCCCCAACGTTTACTCTGCAGCAATTTGATCTTGTCTGTTAAATATAACATGAAGTGCTGCTAGACTGGGTATTACATAAGTCTGCAGTTTATCCGCACATTCTAGTCTTCAGTAAACAGCTAAAAGTGATGGTCTTACCTCTGCAAAGCATTGTGACAACTGCAAAAGTTTATCTGTATTCAAAAAATTCTCAACTTTTTAATGTGAATCCGTACAGTTGTTTAGCCTGTATTTTAAAAAATAGTTTTAAAATACAGGAATATTACAGCCTTTCTGCTTGGTAGAGAATGTAAAACTTGCTTAAGTAATGGTTCTCTCCAAATTTTATTTGAGGCAGAACAGGCAATGTTGTTATTATTTTTTTCTCTCACACAACTGTACTTAATGGTGGAGAAAAAAGAAGTCCTGAAATTTAAAACTAAATCCACAAGTATTCAGTCAGTTGGAAAACTGTGTTAACTGCATTTCACTGTATTTCTGCGCCTCTTGAGTTCTCTTTCACAAGATTTCCAGCAGGGGCAGTTTTATGTGGAAACTTTAAGCAGACAATTATCTGTACAGTTAAAATCACCAAGCAGTGCAAGAAACTTCAGTGAACATGTATAAAAAGCAAAATTTAAAATAAACAGATTGCATTCAAAATGATTTATTCCTAATAGCAAATCACATCAACAATCAAACAAAAAATTCAAGCAACAGTCACATATAATCTTAATGCCAGACAGTAAAACTGTTTCACAGAAGGGGGAGACAATTCTGAGAATTATAACTAGTCAAGCTTTAATAGAGAGATGAGTAAAATTAGTTCATAAGACTACATAAATTCTACATCAGGTCTTGAGTTGTGCGAGAAGACCATGTTCAGCATTCAACTCTTACAGCTGCCTGTCAGTATATCCAAAAGTGCATTTGGTTTTAGGAACACTGAAGTATGCAGCTTGTTTGAACCTATAGCTCGAGAGGCTTTCCAGTGAATCCAGGTGACTGGCTTGTGGTACCACGGTTACAATAATGAAGCAGTAACCAATACTGGAATTAACATTTCATTAGCTTTGTGTCCAAGCCCCTTAGATTCCCCGCGATTCCACCCTTAAGCCTTCCTCAGCACCCATTCCCTTATCTCTGCCCACCTCCCCATCAGGTGCGGTCTCCTCCCCTCACAGGCAGGGAGGGAGTTCATCCTGCGTGGTGCTGCAGCACAGGAGGTTCATGTTTTAGCTGCACAGCTGAGCTTTGAGCTGTGACTACTGAGAACTGAAATGGGTGAACCCCAAAGCAACAAGAAGCGGTTCTCGTGTGGGTCAGCACCTGTTCCTGCCCAGGGGAGGACGGGCAGCTGGTGTCCTGCTGAGGCCCTGCAGCTCAGGGCGTGTACGTGTGCAACTCAGCGTAACCACCACCTGCAGATGCTTTTGGCTGCCACCTAAAGTTCTCAGAGATGCCTGCCACAGTATTTCTAGAAAACATGCTTCACGTCTGAATGTGTGGGATTATTTAAGCTTGAGGTGAAAATAGAGCAATGACTGTTAAAATTGAGGACACTCAAACTGGAGTTTTTGGATATTTGCAACTATAAATGCAACAAGTAAATCACAAAATATGCTCAGCAGTCTCCAATTCCTTGTTTTATTGCTCTCTGCCTTTGTGTCAGACAGACAGTCACCGTTAAAAGCTAATGTCTTGCAGCAAAATATCACCCTTGAGGATATTTCCTGGGGTGAAGCATTGCAAATGCCAACAGTATGCAAAAATGTCTTACTACAGTTCCACAGCAGAATACAAACAGCTGATGGCAGAAACCAATGACTACTACAGACAGTAAAACGTGATAGCTTGACAGTCTTACTGACATGTATATTACAATCCTCGTTATTGGAGACAAAGCCCTCTGATGAAGAACTATCTAGTTCCTTACACAGCACTTATGCAGTATTTTCTCTTTTTAATTAACAGTGATCTGAGTGAAGTGCTTAGCTGCCCTACATTAAAAAAAAAATCTTGGAGAAGTAGTTTAGGAAGCACTTTGATAGCTTTCTGACTGAATTTACAGATATGTCACTCTTTCTGTTTTCTTGAGAAAACAAATTTTGAAATCCTGGCTGGTGCTCACAGTGACTGAAGACCCTTCAGTAATTCTTTTTGCAGTCTTCTCCACTGAGTGACACCAATGAAATGCAGACCATACTCTTCATGTTATCTGAAGAGCTCTTGATCAGTACAAATAATTTCATGACTGATAGCACCAATATACAGGAATAAATCACTGGAGTACTTTCTATTTGACACCAGCTCACCAGAACAGTCCTGATATTCCACCTGATGTTACAGACCTTTACGTGAGCCTTTGCTCAGCTCTGCGTGCTGTCAGAGCACAGCATGGTGCAGACCAGGAGGCAGCAAAAAGCCACTGACTCGTTCAGGAGCCAGGTGTTGTACAGCTGCTGCAGCACAGTACTCTGCCCTTGCAGTTTATCTGTCACAGGGGTACAGCACCATAGCTCGGGTTGATAACGTTCTAAAAACATCCCAGCTCTGGGAATCAGAGCTGTAGATGAGCACGTGAATGGACCTATGCTGTGAGAGCTGGCTCAGTTTTGCTTTACTCAGCTGTGTCCCAGCCACTTTTCCGTTTGGGAATCCAAGCCTCATACTTGGTTTTGAAGGTGTACTTTTTCTTTCCTTAGTATAAGTGACAAAAGAATTATTAGATTATTAATTTCTTACTGAAATAGTGCAAGAATTGAAGCATGACATATGTGATCTGTGGTTTTCAAACACATTCAGAAGTATGAAGTGGGAAATAAAGTGCAGTAGCAAAAGCTGTTTACCACAGGGAGTCCTATTTTTCAGGCATGCAAATTTCAACATCATGTAATACTTCTTGTGAGGCACTTTGTTATATTTACATATTGCTTTAGGTGCACTGAAAAGGTTCTGACTTCTTCAAATCTGGCATGCAGAGAGTACTTAGCGATATCTCCTTGTGTTGCAACATTGTGTTTGATGGGCAGCGTGTTAACCACAGTAATAGAAAAACATTTAGTAAATTGCCTCAGAACAGCAGAAGGGTGCATTTTGTGCTATGGTATTTCCAACCCCATTCTGAGAATTCTCTGTAAGAGGAAGAACAAATCTTACAGATAAAATTGCTTCTTAGCAGCTTGTCTGAGAAAACTGGTTAGAAAGTCAAAGAGCTTGCTGTAAGTGAGGGGCTCACTTTGGTCTTCCTCCACCTATTCCCCGAAGAAGCAGAACACTTCTGGGTGGGTGGGGCAGATCAAAACCACAGTATCATCTGGCTGGCCACTGCAGAGGAGCTGTGCGTGTCTCACTGCCCTGAACAGATAGACCAGTTAAACCAGCTCCTTTCACGTGCCGATCCTCTAAGAAAAAGGCTGAAAATTCTTAATGAGAATACATCCAAAAGAATTCTGTTCCACTTCAGTTGGTACTGGAGAATACATAAAGTATAGTCGCCTGGAGAAGGTGCGGGTGCCCCATCCCTGGCAGTGTTCAAGGCCAGTTTGAATGGGACTCTGAGCAACCTTGTCTAGTGGAAGGTGTCCCTGCCCACAGCAGGAGGATGGAAAACGATGATCTTGGACATCACTTCCACCCCAAGCCATTCTGTGATGCTATGATGATTCTATGAATAGGGTTTCAGTTTCAAATAAGGGAACGGTTTAGGAGTCAGTTACTGCACAACAGCACTGCACAGGGAAATCCCTCACAGGTTTTGAATGCATGTTTGCAAGTGGTTTCTGGCTTTTAGGCTCTCTTGACTAAATACTTTAAAGCCAAATTTTCATTCTTTTAGATATTAAAAATATCATTAAAAATTACATAAAATTCTAAAAATAGGCAAGCATAATATGTGAATGTCTACATATATGTATATTTTATATATAGTGCATATTGTATATTCGCTGGTGATTCTACATTAAGTAATATTATATGTTATATTAGTAATAAATATGCAGTTTAAAATGTGGAAGAATTGCTAAAATTAGTATTTCATTGTCTAAGTGGTCTATAAAATTGCCCTCTGTAGCCTTGTTCTGATCAAGGCTGCTGTGTTGGTTTCCATTGAGTTTCCACTCTATCATTATTTAAATAGAAAATATTGTATTCTGAAACCTAGCTTGGGGCTTGCAGCAGACAGCAATATATAACTTTCTGATATCATAAGATTCAATTTATCAAAGTCACACAGATACTAATGGGTATTGATTGCACAGAACATAAGAAAATAAAAACAAAGACGATTAAACCAGACATTCATCCTAGGATCTGGTAAAATCAGTGATGAAAGAAGTTGAAAGCCCTCCGTTTCTCAGACCAGGCTTTACAGATTTGTCTCAGGGTGATATAGATGTAGATTTTAATCTTGCTTCACACTGTGCCTGAGATTGCTTTCTCCACTCTCAGCCACTTTTCTAGAGTACAAAATGTTTGCTTGTCAACAGTTAAGCCTTTTTTTTTCCATTAAACTCAGAAAACTCCTTCTATATTTTTTTTTCTTTAAGAGAATATCAAAACAGCAGTAATTATATTGGAGGATCTGCACTACCTACTGCTTGCATATGAATTCAGGTGACTAGGAAATTGACAGTTAAAGGGAACTGAGAAAAACATGATTCAGTGCAAATAAAGAATGTATTTCTATTCATATCCTATGAAAAATTGCTCTTACTTCCTCTTTCTGATTTTGCTGTCTTCTGTGGCAAAAGACAGAGAGTTATACATCACCTAGTTTGGATGTTGCATTAAAAAAACCCACAGACAATCTCCAGTACTTACTATATTTGTGAATCTTAAGTGAATAATATGACTTCTCTTTAAAGACGCTTTTCTTATGAGGTGTTTGCTGCACCTCTAGGGTGATCCTAAAGACAGGAAGTACCCAAGTCAATTAATATGAGAGTATAAAAGCCTGTATTGTCATGTCTTGTTGGTGAGATATCTGCTCTTATTGCTTGTTTGATCTGCCAGCAGAAGCCCCTTAGGAATATGTTGTTGTGCCTTTGGCCAGTCACTTACTGAGCTTGGAAGTACAGGACATCTTATGGCATTTCATGGTTCCGTGCATGTGGGCAGCATTACCATCCAAAGTGATGTTACAGGAGGTCAAGATATTTTAAGTAGCCTTTCCTATGTGAAAAGGCTTGTGGAAAAGAAAGTGATTCTGCTAACTGGCAAACTTTCATTCATATCAATATTTGGAAAGGTCTCTTGATTACTGGAAGAGCAGTCTGTAATTTGAGCTTGTTTAGTGCTGTATCAAATGAAAATAGAAGACAGGAAACTTCAGAAAAAAATTTATTTTAAAATAAAGAATCACTAATAGCATTTGTTTAATTAATCATTTTGTCATCTTGCTATATCAAGAATTTATGTTCCTCTTGACCTTTTCAGTTGTATTTTTTAAAAATTCTCATTCTTGTTATCATCCTCTATGTATTTAGTGTCTCATATACCTTCTCACTGTATTTGTGCCAGTGTGACACTAATTATGTATATCAGCTATTTAGTCCATGCTTTTACACTGACAGTTTCTTTTGAATGGATATAACAAGCATGAAAAAAAATCGAGATTGAAATCAAATTTCCACCACAGATTTACCTCATTATAACAGCACTGCACCAAGCCTGCCAGAGTTGGGGAAGCATTTGGACAATACTGTCAAACACACAGTGTGGTTTTGGGCATTGCCCTGTGCAGTAATCCAAGAGCTGAACTCTGGTCCTTGTGGGGCCCTTTCAGCTCAGAGTATTCCATAATCCTATAATGCTTCTACAAAGGCATCTGTTGTACATAAAGAAAATAATGATGCTGACAATAATAAGGTAAAAAGAGCTTGAATGATTCTGAGCATTTCTAACACACTACTTAGATTTTAGGATAAGGAATGGAAATAACTGGGCATGGACAGAATATGCACTTTCTTTTCAGGGCATAAAACTACATCTGTAATGTGAGACTATTTTAAAAATACCTCCTCTGAGACTTTTGAAAAGGTCATACTGATTTTCAAGAGATTTCTGTGCCAGAGAATTTTTGTAGAAGGGACTTCCTTGTGTAACTATTACTTTGTAAATTAGTTACTTTTCTGTATCTGTGTTAAAGAACAGAATTTTGCATTCTGTGATTCACATTCGCAGTCATGAAAAGCTGTCTCAGGTACATGTCACTTGCTGTGAAATACAGTTCTTGGATAAGATGCTGGGCTAAGTATGAGGTGGCTTTGTCTTCAACAGCTGCCTCTCAGTTGGTTTGATTTAAAAAGTTCTGAGAAAAAAAATAGTCTATTAGACATACAGCTTTGATATAGAAACAAGGCCTTTTTAATAAAAATATAATGTATACTAGGGAAAGCCCTTGTGAGTGACATTAATGCTTTAATGTTCATTTCTGTTTTGAAAAGCTCTCTTGTTTGCATGTACAGTTGTTTGGTGCTGGTGACACCAGACCCACCATCCTTTGACCTGCTTCTGAGCTTTATTTCTGTTGCTTTAGACACTGAGGTCGTACCCTATGTAGTTCAGCTGAGTGTGTAGCAGTGTGATTAATTATGCTTTTCTAAAATATTCCACAGTGGCCACAAAAACTATTTCAATTAGGTGTTGTTGAAATTCCCTTTCTGCCAGTTAAATTCTATTCATAGATAAAAGTTAATTGAGGTTAAAATAACATTTAATTAATTCTCCGTGACACTAATATAGTGTTAGGCATATTCAAAAAGATGCCAGGTCCATTGGAGTGGTCATAGTTGGACTAGGAATGAGAAGTACAGGGAATATATGCTTAAACTTGCAGGATCACAGGCCTCTTTATGTTCTGACTTACTGGCTGAGACCCCTTTCAATCTCACACAGCAGTGTAGAAGAGCATGTGCAGACATAGCTCTGTGTGGCAGGTATTATTCGTGTATGCGTACATACAGAATTAAAAGTATTTCTTTTCATATTTGGGTCCCAACAATGAAGTTATTTATTGGACATTAATAAGGAATCTGATCTTTCTGCCAAGCAAAGGAATGCAAAATACTTTTATATTTTGTTGTATTATGTTCATAAATAGAAACTGTAGAGACAAAGTCTATCTGTAAATGCACATTTTAATGAAATTAAAGACTATAAAATTCTCAATAAAGTAAAGGGAAATTCAACTGCTTCTTTATTTAGACCATACATCATAGCAGTTGTTAGGCCAAATACTTTTAGCGTATAATTCTAAACAAAACATTAAACACTCCTCAGCACTGATTTTTTTCAGTCTTTATTGTGTTGGGTATAAAAGTTCTGCCTCAACAGGCGATGCTACCTGTGCTGAGTCTCAGCACTGCAAAGAATTTAATAATGTATCTAATTAAAGCGTGAGCCTGCACTGAAAGCCAAGTCTCTGTTGATCTCCTTTGCTGACATGACAATCTTTGCACTACGGTTCTTAATATTTGTGCACAGCCAAGTACAGTTTGTCATACATTCTGCTTTGTTGGTTAGCCAGTCTTGGTCCAAAATTTCTAAAGATTCTTCGTATGTCACTCTTGCCAATCAAGTAATAATCTGTAGGTGGAAGTCCCATACTATTTTCTCTAATAAAAATAAATTCAATCTTGTTTTAACAGAGTAAGAAACAAGAAGTTCCTAAAGAAGAACAGGGACCAACAACAAAGAATTTGGATTTCTGGGCACAGCTTATTACTCTGATGGTCACCATTATAGATGAAGATAAAACAGCATATACACCAATCTTGAACCAGTAAGTAATTACTGTCCCCATAAAAATTAAGAATCATGGATTTATTAAAATAAGAATAAGAAATACACCTGAATCAGAAGTTGTATTTTAAATAGAATCTAGCTAGAGATTTTTATACAGAATGCAACATTGACATACTTTGATAAAAACTTAGTGCTCTGATAACGGAAAGAAAATCTTTTGGTTTAGGAACATTAAAGATGTGGTATATGAGTCTCAAAACTTTAAGTAGCAAAATATTATACAAGAGAGCTAAACAGATAGAAGGGAAATGTCAGTGAAATTTCAGTGAAGGGAATTTTCAGTGTGATAGTATTACTGATATGAGAGTATCTCGGCACATGTGATGTTCAAATCATGCTGAGACTCTTTTAGGAATGACTTCTAGGCATGTAATTGTTAAAAAAAAAAACAAACTTCACAAAAAGACCTTCTCCAAATTCATGATTGGCTAGCCAGACTGACCTGAAAATATATAAAGTGGAGAGGAGTATCCTGGAGATGGAAGTGACTTCTCAGAATTGAAGATGTAGCAGTTGAGGGAGGTACAATCAATAACCAAGACAAGTCAAGTAACGTAAGGTTGAAACACGAGTAGAAAGGAGAGCAACAATCAATAAACACAGAAAAAGAAGGCAGTGCTGGGGCTTGAACATGAAATATATAGAAAGAGTGCAAAGGAACATGTTTCACATATTACAGCTGGAGAAACATACCTCACACTAATTGAAATGTGATGTGATGAGGCCCTAGAGAAATGTTTTAGCTCAGTCTTTGGAGCCATTTTACAGAGAGTGCAGAAAATCTGGGCATAGTCTGGCTGTGATGACTTAAGCAGAAGTTAACATTGAAACCTACATCTGTATTATGACTAAATGATTAACAGAGGTTTCTGCAGTTGCATTTAATTGAATGATCTGAAGGAGAGCAGGAACAATCTGGTTTTTTTCAGCCAAAATACTGTAGATACTAGAAGGCACTCTGTACATTGAGATGTGCTTGTCTGTTGATAAAAGATACCATTCTATTTATGGCCCTTTTACTATAGTAAAAGGAACAAAGAAACCTCCTGGTGATAACCAGAAGCTGAAAGATATTTCATTGACTTCTGACTCCATCCTTTACTTGAAATAAATGAAGTATTATTTCAGTCCTAGGTAATAAGCATCTCTTTGTTCAATCATCTATTGCACTGACCTTATTAAGGAGTAAGTTCTTACTCCATAGAGGAAAGAAAACACTTTTTCCTGTTTACTCCATTTTTATGACGTAGTGTCAAGTTTCTCCATTAATGAAAGCTCAACTTTCTGACAGGCTGTATGAATGATACAGTCATTGTAAAATATCTAATTGAGACAAATACATGTAAGTGATTCATTTCTGTCTCTTCATTGAAATTAAACAAGTGTAATTGTGGGTTAATTATCCTAAAAATTGTTCTAGCTGTATTTTTACACAAAATGTGAGAAAGAAAGCGAAGGCATAAAGAACAGAGTTCATCTAGGGGGATTATCAGGTTCCCTGAAGTACAGATGAATGATTGTGTAAGATGTGAAAAGAAAATCAGGAGTGGATGGAATTGGGACGGATTAAGGGAGAGAGCTTTTGTCTCTGACTTCTTTCTGGTTTTTGCTGTTGTTTTGTAAGTGAAAGAGTGAACACAGGGAATAGCGTGTCTTTTAGAAGTAGGAGACATCAAAAGTAAAAGATGAAGAGGCTGTGGGTGGAAAAAACTTGAAAAACCGTTCAGAGTTGCTTTGGATACATTTTTTTTTAAAAAGAAAAGCTTCTCCTAATACAAAAGCAGCATGTAAAACCTGTTGATAAAAAATGAGACAGCCTCTTCCTCCCTGCTTACCCCAGAAAAGAAAATGAGTTAAAATGGATAAATGGGAAATATAATTTGAATACACAAGAATACTGCAAAAAGATGACTCCTTATCAGAAGTATATGGCCATGCAGTGTCTCAGTGGGCTATTCAGGCCTGCATCCATCTGAATCCTATTTTAGAAATCAGGTAACCAAAGATCCCCAGGAGAGCATTCTGATAGAATCTTTCACAATTGTATAATATTGCTCAGAATTCTACTCCTCAACCAGTTTTGGAAACCCTATTTTTATATCTACCTTAGAGGCAAAAATTACGCTATGATGGAGTACTTTGAACTGTATCAGATTATGAATCCAGATGAAACATGACATGATGGCCTCAGCAAGCATTGCAGCCACTGACAGACCAGACCAGAGCACCCAGTGGGAGCGTGGGGGCAACCTGCAGTTCTTACATGACATGAGAAACTTGACAAGTTTGAGGGAAAAACGTGGTCTGGTATTTAAGTTGTAAAATTCTCATTCTGATAGTTAAAGAAAGTAAAACATGTTTGAAACCTGATTCACGAGCAAATCTAGGACTTCCTGGCACATCTAAATATGCATTGTGTGTGCTGTGAGGCAGGAGAAATTGCTATCAAAATAAAATATCTATTCTAATAAAAGTAACATCAAATCAAGAACAAAATCTTCCACTCAAATTTACTTCTGTATTTTGAAAGCAAGATCTAAACTTTGAGTCTCTGTGCCTTTTTTTTTTTTTTTGCACATATACTCAGAAGAGTCAAGTTGTCACTGCAGTATAAATCTAAGAAACAAGATAGATCTAGTGGGACTTTTAAATTTGTTCTTTACTCGTCCTTAGATCATTGCAATGTAAGGATCTGTTTTCTCTGTGATCACATTGTGTTCCACACAATGTGGAAAGGACTAAGACATGAAATCTGCAGGAGCAGGTTTCCTCATGCTTTAGAGGCTAGGATGTTTAATATCTCTGAGAAGTTGGGGATAGTAACTCGTATTGTAGAAACAGCATAATTTTAACCTACGTGTCAGTGAGTTCTGAAACATAGGTCAGTGGGAAAAAAGTTACGGAAGGAAGTGGAAAAAATCAGAGTACACTGTATCATGAATTGGACTGTGTCAGGCTAACTTTAGAATGTTTCTTTGATGATGGAAAGTGTATCTGATGTGATTTGTTTCTTGATGCAGTGATATTCCCCATTATCAATTGCACTTTATTCTGTGGAAGCAAATGAGTATCACTTCTTTCATTGGACTTGTGAACGTTATCCTGTGTAACAAAGCTGTTCCCATTCTTTCACCATACCCACTGTCATCTTCTCATGTAGCAATGTATCGTACACTGACAGCCCAGATTAGTTTCATAGACTATATAAAACATCTGTCTTGCCCATTATTTTTTCTTCAGGGAAAGGAGTGTTAAAAATAAAGCTTTGGATAGATGGAGGATAGAGCACAAAATGTAAGAACAAATGAACTCTTTTCTCACAGTTTAAATAGAATACATATTTTCCAAAATTAGATCGAACTTTTGTCTTAAGGGTTAGTGAAGCAGTGGCCATGGCCAGCACTCCACAGATGGTGTGACCTAACCTCTTGCTGCATGCACAGCACAGAAATGAATGTGTTCAACCCCTAGCACTGGTGAGATTTAGCATCTGGATGAGATTGAAGCCACAGAGTACGGAAAATGAGCTGTTCTGAGAAAGTGTATCTGAGGTTCAGTGACTTTGATATTCTCAAGATGTAGCAGACTGGAGATTTGGCAGCACAAATTAAGAAAAAGCATTTTTGATTGTCATGATAGAATTCTCTGACTTTAAGGTTGAGCTAGAGACATGCAGTACTGTCTGGGATAAATGCTTTGGGGGCTTATATGTGTTTTTGCTTATACAGAGATTCTTTTCATTTTGCTTTAAGCTGAGTTCAGTTTCATTCTATTGATCTGTGGTTTTATATATAGCCCTTCGTTAGAAGTGCCAATGAGAACCGTTTTCACTAAATTTTTGCTTAATTAAAATCAGTAGAGAGGAGACAGAAGTGGCTTTCTTGTATATGCAATTTAGTATTTTTGGATATACATGGATATGGTCATGTATGGGCAACATAACTCTTCTGGATAAACTGAGGTTTTATATAGTTCCAAAGATGGCATAGAAATTGGGAAAATTATGGCCTATGGGGCAGAAATAACTGTAGCAAGAGCAAGTTAAATGACTGACAGAGCACTCTGCTGGTTGTCCTTTTGCTTCACTGAGAAATGGGAAAATACATGGCTTTTACAAAGATTAGAAAATGTAATGAGTAGAGATTTGCATGGGAAATTTCTCTGATTTTTGCTCCTTAGAGATCAAAATCTGAAATAGTTTGAAAAAGTTTTCTTACCTGAAAACAAGGTGATAAAATACAAATAATACAAAATACCATACTTATATAGATACTTTAGTATTTGACCTTTGATTATCCCTTCCCTTTAATAAGACAGCTGCTTCCGTTTCCGTTTGTCTGTAGCATGTGGAATGTGTGGTGTGCCTCTTGTGCATTAGGTGTGTCAGCCTCTCACATACAATAAACTGCAAGGATACCTCTGGTAGTTACATAATGCCCGTGACTGACAGCTGTGCAATGCCCACCGGTCTGTTACAAGTATAAAAACTCTCCCCAGTTTTAGACTTCACCCAAGTGAAGCCAGGTGGGATGTGCTGAACTAATTTAAACAACACTGATAATTGCAGTTTGTGTGTGCATGGGCTGTCACGAGTTAAAATGCACAGACATACCATTGGTCACTAATCAAACAAGGGCACTTCTACCACACCAGCCCTGCCTTGTGGCCAGCTTTGCAATCCCTCAAAAGGCAGTGTCAATATTAAATCAGCTGTTAAATACTTCCTCAGAGCAACACTGTCAAAGTTCAAGTCTGGTGCTAAGAAAGAACTCAGAGTGGACTGGAGGTAAAGAAATTAAGACAGCTAAAATACATTTCAGCTTTTGAACAGAAATTAATTTTGTGTTAATAGAATTAACACAAAGTTCTTTAATTGAGCAGCCATTAGCATAAAGAAGGCTCAGTGAACTGAGCTAGCAACCGCTTCCTGTTAAAGTGGCAGAGCTAATGAGTTGTTTAAGTACTTTTTTCTTTGCAGATATGGTCAGGGTCAAATAGGTCCCTAAAAGGAATACATTACTTAGATCATACTGCTACCACTTTAAAGTTGCACATAATTCTCATTCTTTCTATGTCAACAAGGCCTTTAAAAATTCTTGCATTTTTACAAAAATTACTACAGAATATTTTCTGAATTAGATCCGTGCTTTAATAAAAGGTCAAAATACTCTGGATCAAATTCTCTGCTAGTATAAAATGTAATAACCTCAACACAAAAGCCACACAGCTCTATGTATTTCCTCATGAATGTATTCCCTTATTTTATGTGTTCCTTGTGAACTGTGAGTGTATTTGTGTGGCTCTCACTGCACTCCTGTGCTTATAAACAACTGCTTTACCTCACTGGGAGGTTCTGTGCTCTGCTTTCTGCTCTTCAACTGCCTGACCTGTCTGGTTCTGCATCTGTGCCCGGAGAATAGCTCATATAAATGTCAGTCCCACACCTGCGTTAAAGACAGCCCTTTTTAAAGACAAAAAATGTGACATAAAACACGGTGTTGATCACTAAAATGCCAGCTTTTGCTAGCTGCTAGCAGTAAAAATGATAACTCAAATAGTAAAGCTTTTCTTTTGCATAGAATAAGAAGCAGCTGGGATCTATGAAAAAGTTGTGTAAAAATACTTCATTGATAACAGCAGAAAATATCTTAAAAGGACTGTTTTTCAAAGATGACATGAAGCATAAGACCAAAACTAAAATTTTGAATCAAAATCTGCATTTTACTACTTGTTATATTCTTTAGTATTTTATCAATACGTCAAGGTGGAAGTCTTCAGTGAATTGGATTCTGCAAGTATATAAACCAATATAACTTCACAGACAGCTTCACTCTTTTCCAGTGTCACAAGGGAATTGAGGAAAACCTGTAGCTGCTAAACATCTGAGCCAACTGTTTAATGCTCTTCATAAGCCATCTGATTGATCTAAGGTTGAGGAATCATCTGTAAGATAGATGAATGTTTCTTGATTCCTTCGTGTGAGGGAAGTTTTTATTTGAAGATTGGATGGTTTATATAATTGTTACAAAACATAAAATACAGTAAGTGCATACTAGGGGAATTATTTTGTGGAAATACTTGCCTTTTTGCTGTGCAGCTGTAAGCATAATTCCTAGCAGCAGGTGAACTGATGTGATGTGATTGATTGCAGGTTCCCTCAAGAGCTGAACATGGGAAAAGTCAGCGCTGAAATCATGTGGACTCTGTTTGCCCAGGACATGAAATATGCACTGGAAGGTAATTAGAACTATTAATTACACTAGCGAGCTCACCAAGACTGATTTCCACTACAAGTGATACCTGGCATCAGATTTCTGTGTGTGGTTAGAGCGTCCTGGTGTACTTGTTTAAGATGTTTGCTAAGTTAGTGAAAAATAAGGGTTATAAGGAGCAAAATCGTTGCACTGTAAATATATTACATTTTCTGTGAAAGAAAAACACAAAAGAATTGTGACTTGAAATGCTTCTTAGATTGGATAAAAATCTTCAGTGTCCAAAGAGACACACATGTGCTTACCAGAGAGCATTGTAGACACTCCAATTTTTCTCACTAGCAGAAAATTGGTAACTTGCCCATAAGGAACATTTGCAGAATGAAATTATTGAGAAAGCACACACTTATAATTAAATCTTTTTGTGTTCAAAAGGCAGGATATATTCATTCTAATTCCAACAGAATCAAATGCAGTTCCCTTTTACCTCTTAAGATACTGTGCTTAACCATTGTTAAAATACATGGGTTTTTTCTATACAGCAGATTGTCTCCAACTAATGGCTTCAAACACACAATAAAATATGGTTATTGCAGCAAACCAGGTAAAAATACCTGCATGAAACTGGCATTGTCTTTAGTCAAGTCTGCTACTAACTATAGTGCAAGGCTGAAAGGAGTGAGAAAAAACATATGAGGTTGGATTTAAACAACAATACAATTCAGTGGGCATAAAGGATTAAAAAACCCAAATATTTAAAGATTCACTTCTATATTGTTCTCTCTAGAATGTCTAATGTGATAATAATCAGTGTGGTGGTGCTTTGACGACATGGCAGATTTTCATGATGATAAAGAGAAAAGATGAGTGGCTAGAATGGCTATTGATGGAAGAACTGTTTTGTTCATCTGCTGTTGTGTTACTTTGTTTTGTTAATTGTGTTATTTGAACATAGAACTTCCATACTAAGCACAGCAGAGGAAAAAGAGGAGAAAGGAAGGACGGTAATTAAAATATGTACAACGACAATAGAACACGAGACATCTTAGCTGTGGGTAGGAGAAGAGATGTTCAAACTATTGTTTCACAGTGATGTTCTGTAGTCATGTCAGAGTGAATCAGAAGTACAAGTTTGAGAAGGTGTGTCAGGCAGGAGATCATCCCTTAAGAGTGATAAGTGAAGGCAAGAGCTTCCAAGAGCTGAGAAACATGAAGACCGAGTGAAAGCCTCTGTTTTAGATTAAAGCATATTCCACCAGTGAGATGACCTTCTATCTGGAGAGGCTGTCAGTCAGAAAATTGCTGTTCAGTAACTCAGTGTTGTGATTCCCTTACAGACAGCACAGATTACTGAGGGTTTCTAACAGCCACCGACTGCCACGACTTCATAACCTTGGCTGTGTAGTTATACTCTGCACACGGACATCCCTGAGCACCCAGAGCTTGCAGTGCTTTAGCCATTGAACTAGAAACATGCTGCACTGCAACGAAATCATTCACCAAACAGCACTCTCTGTTCATTAGAGCACACTGATCACTCAAAAGGCAGCTTCAGATCAAGCCATGGTTTGTTTCTTGGTTGTAAAGGATTCAACAAGAAGCTCTTAAGAAAGAGTTAATTATACAATGTATAAAATGTGGATGTTTGGACTGAATCAGGACTTTAAAACAAATATTAATGTTAATATTAATCCTTATTCTGCAGAGAGAGATACAGAAGGCATTTGACTTTTTATGTGCCAGACCAGTCCCTGAATATGGTCTCATTTCTGTGTCACTGTGGATACTGACTTTCTGAGGAGAGGAAATGCCATTGTTGGCATTAGCAATTCTAAGCTGCTCCCAGAATCATTAGTGAAACAGCTCCTGCGTATAAATAATAATTAAAGAAATTGAAATTAGTATAAGTTATTATTTTGAAATTAGTATAAATTATTATAAATATGCACAATTTCACCTTCTATGATTTCATTCCTAAACAGGAACCTCAATAAATCTAGTCACAAAATATAGATCAGCATGCTGATCTTCTACCCAGCTTTGCTGGGATTTGAATTATTAATTCTTTCCATAGATATTCTGCAAACTGGATTTAACTCAGTTGTTGATGGCAATAACATTTTTTTATTTAAATTCTATAAGATTTAGAAGCTAGCCCTTAAATATTTTCACTGTTGGTCCTTGTGGTTTTAATGGAGTTCATTAAAATGCATTGCATTCTGCTATGCCACTCTCGCCTTCCAAGTTATTAACATAGGCTACCATCTGTTCATACCTAGTGTCCAGGGCTGTGATTGCAATCTTTCCCTGCTCCAATTTAGTATTAATCTCCTGAAGCAGCATCTTTTGTGTTACAAAGTTGATTCCTTTCTGCATCCAATCAAGGAGCAGTGAACTGGTCCAGCATTGTTTGCAAAAGGATTGCTCATGTGATAAAAAAGATTAGATTAGCTTATCCAAGATCCTGTTTCTGGTTTTACCCACTTTATGTATTCAAAAATATATCCAGCCACACCCATCACTGTAAATTCAGGAAATAAGAAGACAGCAAATGCTGGAGCATCTACTTTCCATTCCTTTTCCCTTTTTCCTGAGCACAGCTCAGAACGGCTGTTCAGGCTCTCTCCCCTCCCTGTACAGCTGAATCCCTCCTGGATCTGCTCAGGGGTCTGTGCTCTGCAGAACTTCTGCTCTCCAGCAGTGCCCTCTGCCCACCTCCTCTTGCAGAAGAACCCAGCAGCCCCGTGAGGGGCACCAGCAGGCACCACACACCCTCTGCCTTCTCTTGTCCCTTGGTCCTTGCCAGGACACTCCAGCTAGGAGGCTGCTGCTGTGACCTGGAGAGGTCGGAGGGGACAGCAGCTGCCATGGCAGTGGCCTTTGGCTGGAGCAGAGCAAAGCCATGTCTCTGTGAGTACTAAGGCAGTAAATTGCCATTGGGGGAACAGCTCTGGTTTTGGTGAGGGAGGAAAGGACATCCCAAAGCGCAGTTCAGGTCTGCACAGCTGCCAGGATCAGGGCTGCACTGTGCCAAGCTGACATGCCTTGGAAACAAAACTGTACTAGAATCTGGTATTGAGTTCATAATTTCATTCTAGATTTTCTTCCCATTTAAGTTAATTAAAATGTTTAGCCTTTGCTTAGTGTTAAAAGTTTTAGGCAAACTTTAACAAATTGAGTTCACACCAGTCATTAATGGAGTATTTTCATGTATAGATTTTGCATAAGAAGATATCACATTTTTCTCTGAGAATTGTCTTCACTAGGTTTGGTCTCTTTGGGGTATTTTTCTTCTTTGCAGGTTGTTTATGAAGCATCAGTGGTTTGCATGATACATTATAGATTGTTGTTTGGCATTTAGTTTACACAAACATCTGATCTTATAGGATGGTAATATTTTTGTAGTGTCTGATCCCCCAATTATTCCATATTTATGCTGCAAACAAATGAGAATAGAGAGAGAACTTCACCAGCAGTGCAGATTTGTTAATGACTTCATATGGTAGGAAATCTTTTCTATTACAAGTATGAAGATGCAAAGGTTAAAAGATGATAAGAGAGTAATAAGCTGAAATTAGACATGCAATTGGAAAGTATCTTCTTATAATTCTTTGTCTTCAGAAATGTCTTTTTTCAGATCTTTCAGATCTGTAACTTTTGAATAGGTCAGATCAAATGTCTGAAGCTATCCAGTCTGTTAGAAAGAGAACATCCTAATTGCTGTTTATTATGATGATCTAATTCTGGTAGTGGCCAGAAGTCAAGACCAGAATAAGGCCAGAAATTAGTTGGCTGCTGTGTAAACACAGCAATTGACAGTCTCCATCCTGCAGAGCTAAGATCCTGAAGGCCTTATAAAAATAGGAAAGGAGATAGTCATTCCACCATTTTATGCATTTAATGTAGGTTTGCTTTTCAAGTTTGCTGTTGTCTTGAGTACTTAAGCAGATATTATTTTCCTATTTCTCTGACAGATACTTCTTCCATGACAGAAACTGATAAAGTGATTTGAAAAAGAAGAGGCAGGTCCATGAGTTGATGCTGAGCACAGAGACAGCATAGAAAAAAGCCAAAGAGGCTAATGCTGCCCAGAGAAAGGTCACGCCATTTAGTGGCAGATTTCAAGTCTATTTTCACTCCAAATTTACAATTTACAAAGCTCCCCTTAAGATATAATATAGTCTTGCTTTAGAGGGAGGCTGCAGAGGTGAGACTTGAGGTTTTGGAAAGGACAAGAAGGCAGCATCCACAAGAATGCAGGATGTCATCACTATCAAAATATAATATATAAATATTTTTTTTTATATATATTTTTTTAGTCAGTCTCATTTCTGCATTGGCACTTTTCAACAAATGTATTCCATTCTTATCTTTTCAGACACCTGAGGAATTAAGAGCCCTCTATGGCAACTCAGAGTGTCTGTAAAGGCAAAGTCGAGGAGATTACAGCTGGAGTTAAACCTTCATTTGGCAGATAAGATAGAACATTGGTGTGATTAGAGGAGAGGGGAGAGAGAAACGTTCTTTGGTCACCATAAGAGACAGGGATGTTAGTAACAGCAGGTCCTGCTGTACGCCCTGGGGGGCTGAGCTTCATGAGTGTGAGAATCCACCTGTTGAGGGCAAAGCAGAGCTCTCCAGGCTTGCCTAAAAAGCACCATAGCCATGCCAAATGGCACTACTCTGTTGGAGTTAATTAGACCCAGTAATTAAGACAGATGAAGTGGACAAAACTGCTCCCAGGGGCTGAGTTAATACTTCTTCATGGCTTTGTACTGTGCTGTAGCAATGTGTCATCTTGCTTGGAACTACCTCAGAGATCTCTGGTATGGCACAACCTTGCACTTGGGACTGTTCTATCTATAATTTCCTTGTTCTCTAAGCCATTTCTTGGATTTTACACATTGAACCATCATCAGAACAATGAGTAATACCGCAGTACAAGTCTACAGTAACCTTAGTAAGTTAAAGCTTCTCCGTGGCTGACTGTAGGTGTATTCATGGTGCCAGATTTACTAGAAAAAACGTAGTGCGTCAGTGAATGCCTGACTTCATTGTTCAGTCTTAAACTTGTCACTCAGTACTAGCAGTATATATTGTCCTATATATTTAATAATGATAGCTCTGTCCTTATTTATTCTTTTTCTAACCAATGAATATTGCTCTTGTTCTTAAACACTATTATTAGTTCTTACTCAGGCAATCACGTCTTGTAAAAAAATTGTGTATAAGCTTTTCCTGAACGTTGCCTAATTGTGACAAAGGCAATTTTTTGTTAGTCAATTTATGTTAGTACCGCCATGCTGGATAGGTTATGAGTGTAAATGGTGCTTTAAATGAACCCTACATTGATTAATAATTATGGGTTATTTACAGCTCACATGGCCCTGACCTTTCCACAAATGAGTTGAAGGTAGAAGTGTTCTGCTCAGCTGGATGGGCTGTATAACACCTGTAACATCAGGGGCAGGCAAGACCTCCTCCAGAGCTTGTAGGTATCTCAACCCAGAAGAATATTTTGCTGCTTCTTTCTTCTTGTCCTTGATTACAGTTCTTTACCACCTTTATTCCATCTCACGTTTTTACAAAAGCTCAACTTAGGTCTTTTGTCTGAACTAATTTGATTGCTGGGGAAGAAAAACAAATAAAAACCCAAACAAACCAAACCAAAACCTCAAGGCAAAAATGTGACTTTGTCCTCTCAGTCCTTTAAAGGACCTGCATTGTTTAGTGCAGTTCTGCATCTGCTGGTTGTTGGGGAAAACTTTCATCCTTCTGTTTTCTTGAGGGGTTTCTTCTCCCTGTCTCTGTCAGAGTGGAGCTGCATAATTCTCACACAGCAGCAGTGGAGCGTAGGTGCTGCACCTCTTCCTGCATTCTGTGAGCTAATCGCACAAGGACTCCACTTATATTTTGGACTTCTTTCATTGAGAAACAGGAACTAATAACAGCTTTCTGGAAAAGAAATATCTATCTTTATCAACTAGAATAGAATATTTGAGTTAAAGAAAATCAAAAATAACAAGCAACCTCTATGCTATTTTTAAACTTTCCCATTTTTACTAAGATGCTCCTTTAAAGCTTTCCTCACACAGCAGCTGTTCTTCTCCTAGTCTTTGTTTTCTTAGGTTGAAGACTCAGTCTTTTTCTTTCAGGACTGTTCCACTTATGGAGATTCACTTGTGTCTTTTTCTCCTATAGCGTCTGAGGTAAATTTCCTCTTATGGGCAAGTGCATAAGTTCTAAACTAAACATTTGATACTGCTTCACCCCCAGGAGAATAGGAGAAATCTGTTAAAACTGCTTGTTTCCACATTATCTTTTAATAAGCCTTAAGTGCAATTTGCTGGGTAAGAATTAGAGAACACCTCTGTGGTTTTGCCTTTGCAGGCAGAGCCAGATAGAACACAGGTAATTATTTAAATGCAGCCTCACATTTATCTTCCTGCCGGATTCTTCCTGGTTTGTACTTCATTCTACTAATTGCTTGTAAAATGCCAGCATGCTATTTGATAAGGTTTTATGGTCACTTTGCATAGTTGTGATGAGGCAAAGAGCAGAGAATCAGGTTCCTTCATGGAAAGACACATTTTTTAAAAAAATTAAGCAATAAGTAAATGGAAGAAACCTGTCACAAAAATTACGCTGAAGATGCAAACCTGAGTATTCAGTAGTTAAGTTCCAATGCTATTGAAGTGTTCTTTTTTACCTTTATTCTATTTTCTGTCCCAGATTCAAGCATTATACTATCAAATCATAAAAACATAGAATGGTTTGGGTCCGAAGGGACCTTAAAGATCATCCAGTTTCAACCCCCATGCCATAGGAAGTGATGCCACCCACTAGACCAGGTTGCTCAGGGCCCAATCCAACCTGGCTTCAGCACCTCCAAGGAAGGGGCATATATTCTCTCTTTATTTTGCAATTTTTATACATATTAGAGTTTTACAAAAGCTTAATCAATATAAATTGGATTCCTATATTAGCATTACTTTTCTTATTTTGTTACTTTCATTACTTTCTTTTTTTTTATTACTTTTAATAGATGTTTAAACATCAGTATGAAGGATTTGGAATTTCAATCATATTCTTCAGAACCAGGGCTTTAATTATCATCATAGATCTGATATCAGATAGGATGGACTATTTCTTCTGCTTCATTCATAGCTTCCATTTCCTTACACTTTCCATGGTCAATAAATCTACAAAGCAAGAATTCCACCAACAGTAAAAAAACACCATTCAGATTATTTCACTCATTGGAAGCAAGTGCTTATTTCCTTTTGTTTTCAATAGTAGCCATGTATATCCAGAGACAGAATTTTGTCTCCAAATGTTTGTTCATTGAATATTATCTTCTTAGTATCATGGTATGTAAATTTCTGATACGATATTGAAGGGTGAAATTTATACTGAGGTTGATCTTATTCACTTGCTTGCAGTCCTGGTATTTTTCTTTCCTTGGCAGCAAGCAAAACAGAGCAAGTTTATGCATAATCAAGCTGCACATCTTGCATTCCCCTTTTGGTGATAACCCATCCACTTTTCCGGAACTTTTGTGGAAGTATTTGGCTTTGGAAGTAGTGATTAATTGATGAGACTAATAGGAGTAATAAGGACTACAAATAAGCAGTAAAAAAAGCAACTCAGTAATGTTAATAAGATATCAAAGTAATAAGATATCAAAACTAATTTGCCTAAGTAATCTGAAACATTTCAGCAATGTAACACAGTAGGTAAAAAATGGCAAATGCAATGTTTTGAATAGAAGATAGAGTAGTTTGCAGCAGGTTCATACATCCCTCATGACCTTACATGTTGCATCTCTTAAGTAGTATATGACATTGGTATTTGATGCCCTTGAAGCTCCCATGAGACATTTACCTCTCCCAGGGAGCCACGTACAGCTCTGCCTTTTCCAACACCAAGCAGGTGACCCTGAACTCTCTTGCACCTGCTGTGAAATGTCAGGCAGAGCAGAGCACTCTGAGCAAATGGCCTCTTGCATTGAGAGCTTCTCATTGAATATAAAGGGCAATGTCATATGAGCTTTTACAGTGCACTGCATCAAGTCAGGAATTGATTAGCCACTTCCACTGCAGGCAAGAAGACAAAAAAAGGAACAGCGAATGCATTTTTCCTCACCATTCATAGTAAGTCTGTCTTCCTTCCCTGATCTGTCACAGAATCACAGAATTGTTAGGGCTGGCAACCGCCTGTGGAGATCATCCAGTCTAACCCCTCCGTCCAGGCAGGGACACCTGGAGCAGGTGACAACAGGAATGCATCCAGGCAGGTTTGGAATGTCTCCAGAGGGGGAGGCTCCGTGACCTGCCTGGGCAGCTGTTCCAGTGCTCTGCTACCCTCAATGGAAAGTTCTTGCTCATGCTGGGGTGAAACTTCTTGTGTCTAATTTTTGGCCATTGCTCCTTGTCTTGTTGCTGGGCACCACCACAAAGAGTCTGGCACCCTTCTCTTGGCACCCTCCTTGGAGATGTTTATATGCATTAATGAGATCCCCCCTGAGTCTTGTCTTCTCCAGACTAAACAGGTCCAGCTCCCCTCCTAAGTCTCTCCTCATAAGAGAGATGCTCCAGACCCCCATCATCTTTGTGGCCTCCACTGGAGCCTCTCCAGCAGCTCCTCTGTCCAGGGAGGAAATATGACTCCATGGTAAGGAAATGTTTGAACAAGATCTACACCGTCTTTCTTAATTTGTGCATGTTGCCTTAGTAAGTGTACTTGATCTCCTTTTTCTTCAGTTTCCCTTTTGCACAGCTTCCTTACCCCACAGAGATGTTCCAGGTGTAGTCCATTATGTTTGCAAACTGTCCAAAGATATTTTGATGAAAATTCCCATGTAAATGCAGAAAAAAGATTGTGTAGAAGTCTGCTGTGAAAGATGCAACGTACTTTTTAAAGGACAATTAGATGGTTAGAGATAAGTGTAATCCAAAAAGGAGGTGATGACAGAAGTTTTTCAGGTTTTGGTGTATTATATTTATCTTGACACAAAGCCCTTTCAGAAAGGTCAGTAGTATTTCACATTATAAAAATCAATGTAAGTTATACATAATTATCAATTAGTATCAATTATCTACTCTCTATTTCAGTTAATAACCAGTGACTTCCATTGCCTTTAGCAAAGTACAAGAATCCTGGGATGAGATTCTAGTAGAATGTAATGTTTCCTTCTAAATGAAATTTGAGTTAAATTTTTTATTCATTTGTGGCCTGTACACTGTTACATTGATACAATCAGAGCCTTCAGGTTTCTTTCAGCAGTATAGGGATTAAATCTAGAGCACTGTAAGCATAATACTCACATTAAAAGAGGCTGTGGCAGAGCGACCACTCCTTTATTGAGGGGAAATTGCACTGGGATCAGGTGCATTTAACAGTAACTTCTACTTTTATCCAAAACCTAGGTGCATCATTCGATGTAACAGTTCCACAGTGAATCAGAGGGAGGAATATCAATTCATAGCCCATCCATATCATTCCTTACAGGAGCTTTTCTTCCACTAACTATACTCAGTTTTGTGTTCCCAATTACCCTTCCCAATTATATGACTGCAAGTTTGGAAATAGCAGGTTTTCTGAAACAGCAGTTCTGGAAGAAATAGATAGCAGCTGATTGGTAAGTAATTATGGCAAATAATATGGAATTATGTCACAATGGTTGAAAATAACAGCTGAGTTTTGATGGGAAAATTTGCAGTTAATCCAAATATAAATCCCATATGTTTAGTCTTAACCATTTCTGTTTAATAAACTGTAGAGCAATAGAATGTATGTCAATCAAACCAGCTGCTTGGGATGTAGTTAATTTGCTACACATAAATATTCTTTATAGTAGTTATTAATCCCAGAAACATTATCTATAAAGCCTGAAAACTGGACAAGTTGGGGTTTTTTAGAAAAATATATTTATGTGTATCTAGTCAATTTGTTCATTTTTTACAGATTAGTTTCCTTGAAGTTCTTGTTCATAAAGATTTGAAATATACTTTAAAACCATCTAATTAGACTCCTTCAAACAGCTTAACCATATGTTTTTACACAAAATATTGGCTTGGAAACTGCTGTAGAAGAAAAAATTCGTCTGGGTTTTTGTACCCAAATAAGGAAAATCAGAGTTGAACAAAATATCAATTTGATTATCTGACTATTTAACATGTTCATCTTTTATGAAGGTTGTTAGATTACCCTTTTTTCCTTTTTTAGCAACTAATACATATCACAAATTACATGGAAACTCGGTGTGATGTTATTACCTCAAGGTTGAAAAGAAAAAAGGATTCTGTAGTCAACAAGATTCTATTCCAGTTTGTTAAATGACATTATGTCTTTACTGTCACGTAGATATTTCTACTTAGGAAGTCATCATTATGACTTTTATTTGTTGCTTTAAGAAAATCTTCTCATCTTTCTTCAGCAATTCCTGGAAAAATGAGGAAAAATCAAACATGATTTAAAAGTACTGTTGTTTGTTCAAGGCCTTTGAGGAAAGTACCATGAATAATAGAACAGTCCTTCCTATTATGTTTCTTTATACATTTTTCTCTAAAAGAGCTGCTGCCTGCAATTAGATTGTGTGCCAGATACAACGTCACCAGGTCTGTGGCTGATTTCACCACACACCAAGTTCTTTTGCACATATTAATGCATTCCATGTAATAGCTTTTAAAAACAATCTCTCTTCATTCTTGGTTATACAAATAACATCTGAGCAGATTTTAATTTTTGTTTTCAGTGCTATTGCTTACTGGAGGTGTTTTTGAGTGGGTTCCCATCTCTGTGATTTGTACCAGTGAGATGGAACAATTCCAGAGTTTCACTGAGGTTGCAGTTACAGTGTCTGTCACTGCAAGCCTGTGGAAGCACATGTGCATTGCAGCTTCGCCCCTAAGGAGATGTTCCCCCAACTCCAAGTGTCATTAAGGACGGAAAAATGTTACATTTACTGGAACTGCAATTCCTAAAGGCAGCTAAAGCGCCCCATACACACAACTAAAGTTTACAGATGTTACAGTTTGCAAGAATCTTATCTGTGTTTTTTTCATGGATGCGTGACACAGTGATATACGATATGCCGGATTGGGAACTGAACATGACTTTGTTATGAAACTTATTGGATGAGTAGATGCCTATAAAAATATGCTGCACTACAAGGAATGTGTCAGAAAAGGAGCAGCACAAAATAAAAAACACTATCAGCATTAGGTTTGCTGTACTGGAGATTTCCTTACCTAGAATCAGTTATGAGAATGTTCAGGTATTTCTGTCATCATCTCTCCAGAGAGCACATTTGCACACAATTGCCAGGTTCAGCTCCAGACTGACTCAGTAGTATAATAATTTTGCAAAGCAAGAGTGGACTTTTTAAAAAAGAGTTATATGTGCAGCTACTACATCTGTCTTCCAGAAAGCCCAAAATGGATATGTCTGTATAGGGAAACATGGCACTAGCTTTCCCTCCAGGAAAACAGACACAGATCTCCAAATTGCATCCATGTATCCTGTGCTGGCTCACATTTGCATTAGCTTGTGCAAGTTTTTCAGAAATTAAGGAAGCAATCTATTGGTCCTAATCTAAATTCAGAACACCTACAGTGATGTTGCTGCACTTTGTAACCAAAATCCATGGTTACCATGGATAAAACCATCTGTTATCCAGTTAAAATTGTCACGGGCTGACTCATATGGGCACCTGTTTGCTCCGTTCTTTGGTTTATATGAACTGAAGAGGTAAAATGCATGGGTACTAAATGATCTCATAGGTTCTGTGAAGTGTTTGCTGATGTTCTCTTACATTAATGTCAGGAATTCTGGATGCATTTTTCACTTATATGTAACTACAAATAATATCCTGGGAGACTCTTTAAATATTCTCTGCAAGGCATAACAACCTGAAGAAAAAAGTTCAATTATTCATGAATTACTTTTGTGCTCATTTTTAATGTGTTATAAATCTTAACCTTGAAAAGAAAACATCAATGAATGGTATGTGTGAGTAGTACCCTCCTGGACAAGTTTGCCAATTAGTGGCAGTAGCTCATTTCTGAAATTGAAATAAGCATTTCCTTGGTTTTTGATACTCTAGCAAACATTCTCAAGTTACATTGTATAATCTAATAACCCATTTATGCAATGCTTGAATGAAAAAAAAGGTGCTGTTCATTTCAGAAATTCTACTCTTTTGGGATGCAATCTAAGATAGATTTTTATCAATGACTTAAGCAGCAGATGTGCATTGAATTTGATAGCAATAACATAATCATTCTCAGTGAAAGGCTGGTCTACCTTGTAAGAATACCTTTTATAGAGCAAATGTTTTGTCATCTAGCTTTCTATAATAGTTGGTGAAAAACCTGCTACTTAAAAAAAAAAAAGATTCCTCAGAACCATGACAGAAGACAATATCTTTCTCTCTGTGGTCCTGTTTGATGCTAGTAACAATGATACTGTGCTGGGGAGAGTTTGTAGTATTCTCAAGTAGCATGAAGATGAATAAATGCAATATTTAGACAGAAATTGATTTAGTGATTTTTCTGGAGTGTGATGGAAAGGCAGTGAAGGTGAAAATGCTACTGCAATGCTAAAAAGGCAATAAAAGCCCACAGGGGCACTTTACAAGCTGATTTGCACAAAACTTAGTAACTCACTACATAATACAATGCTTCTGAAACACTTGCTGGATGGCATGGTGTAGTACTGGATTGCTGATTTGGCATAATAATAAAACTAAACATTTCCTTCTAATGTACCTGGCTAGATCTGAAAACACAGAATGGGTAGTTCATAGTGCATTTTCACTGACAGAGAATCCAATGCTACATTCAAGTGTATGACATAGGGTGGGATGCTCCTGCTGTTACAGAAAATTAGGTTCACATCCAAATATATGAGATTTTTATAATAGTGTGTTGCAAAGCAAGCAGAAGTAAGGAGCAAAAAGGAGGTTTGAAAGTGGTAAGTTCTTAATCCATAATATTTACACAAGCACGTCATTCCTGCTGAGCACCTGTATTAGGTCATTTTTTTAAGGGAGCTGGGAAAATAAATTACTCTTTTGCTTAAGGAAGAATATGCAAGTGACATGACACCTCAAACAGATGAGATTTGAGATTTTAGGAAGCTGTGAGCGTTAAACAAAGGTATGATCATTCTGCCCAAAACTTGCAGATCCCTGGTTTCATGCTGGGAGAGAAGGAAATGTAAGATTTGAGCAAGGATAAAGTACCTGTTAGCTAAGGGAGAGAAGGAATGGAGCTGTCTGCAGTGGCTGGGTGAGCAATGCAGAGCATAGTGTACAAGCTAAACCAAGGATCAAACTCCTGGAGGAAAGATGGGCATTTGTTCCAAACAAACTAAATCAGACTTTAAAAATGCAGAAAATGGTTACAGTTGTCTCCATGACTCCGGCCACCACCTCTATCTGCATATTCAGTATGTGAAAACAGGACACTGAGAAGGTGAAGTCCATTTGAAAAATTTCAAAAACACTTTGTTAAACCATCTTTCTTCTTGTGCCATAAATCAGATGGCTGTAGAGCTGTGGAGTTTTCTCCTCTTTCTTTTTCTCAGCTCTGATGAATGCAGGTTTCACGGGTTCTTTTAGGACTGGCATTTATAGCTGTTACTTCCTCTGGCTACTACACAGCTATGGTTGTCTTTTCTAGCTTGACACTCAAAAGCTTCTTAACCATTTCGTAACAGCCAAAGAAGGATCTAAAGAATGAGAAGTCAGCAAATTTGTGGTTTTTTCTCACTGCAGTGAAGAGAGGGGAGAAGCCTAATTTGTGGTTTGGTCTTTGGTTTGTTTTGTTTTTCCTAAGGGTACTCAGATCCTGAAAATTAACTGTGGATATTACTACCTCTAGAAAAATCAAACCAATTATGCTTTAAAATGCAAGTCCTGTATTATTATGTCACCGGGGCACTGAGGCACAACAATGTTATTTACTGTTAGAACGCTATTAAGTGCTTTTATTTCCACTCCTTCTATTACAGAACATGACAAACAGCGATTATGCAAAAGCACAGATTATATGAATTTGCACTTCAAAGTGAAATGGTTTTATAATGAATATGTGCGAGAACTCTCTGCTTTCAAGGATGCAGTGCCTGAATACTCTCTGTAAGTCGTGTTTCAGGAAGGCTTCTGTGAGTCTGGAATTCGGTCAAGGTTTATTTTGGTCAAATATTTATGCTCAGGTTTGTGCAAGATCTCTAGGTGTGTAGCACCAGCAACTACTTTTTGTACTTCCTTCTCTTTAATTTTTTATTCTATCAAGTGAAAGAGTCCAGGTGTTAAATGTGTAATTAGCTGTTCCATAGGTTTCTGTAGTTGTAGCTGCAGGTCTCCAGAGGTGACACAATGCTTTGGCCAGAAAATGTCTGGGGAAGGTATGAGATGTGGGAACAGCAGCACTGTTAGCTGTAGGTCCCTGCATTTGTTTTATAACCAAGTTTGGATAAAGCTGTAATGCTAATGGGATGTACTACTGAAATCATTCTTACTGGGTCGGGTTATACTCAGCGGCTGGTTTTGTTTTCACCTGTCTCCCTGCAGTAAATATATTCAGTCCTGTCCTTGTATATGAGCTATCCTTAATCTTCTGCAACTCTGCTGGTTTGCTAAGATGGTGTGAGGCCTCTTATTGCTTCAATTTTTTTTTAAATAAAGAAAATAAAAATAAAACACAGCTTTTACTAAAACCAAGTTATATACAAATTATTTCATATACAAATAAAAAATAAATGTTACCAAAGAGCCAATATTGATAGAAGGTGCATACCTGCCATGCTTCACTGGTGCAGAATTGGCTACTGCTAATTTTACATCTCCAGGGTGCACCAGTGAGAGTATTGTGAAACTGAAGCCTGAAAAGCCTTTTGGTAGCTGCAGCATTATGGTGACAACAATTTTTCCAGGGTTGTTGCAATTTTTAGCAAGAACAGATATGAAAACACAAGGTGCCAAACTGCTGGGTAGTATGACATCTCTCCTCTTGGGATCTTTATGAAATCTACCCACTTTACTTTACAAAATTGCTTTTAATTTTCAGGTGGTTTGAACCATTTGTCATTCAGTGGCTGGATGAAAATGAAGATGTCTCAATGGAATTTCTTCATGGAGCACTAGAAAGAGACAAAAAAGATGGGGTGAGCCTTTACTTTTTAAAGAAAAGAATAAATAAAGTATTAAGACATATATTATTACAAAACCAGAAGTACATTTGGTCCCACAATATCCTTCTTAGACTTCAGGAGACAACAGCTTTTGGAAGATACCTTATAGAGAAATTCCTGTTCTGATTCCCTCTAACTCCCTCTGCCTAAATCCCCACAGAATTTATTCTGTGGTATCATTTCATTAACTTATGATGTGATAATGATGTCATGAATGAAAATTCTGTTTTTATTTTCAAGAGGTTCAAAAGTATCAGCAAAGTGAAAAGCCACATTTCTCAGTATAACCAGGGAGACTACTTCTTTGTTTTCTTTATTACTTTTTTTTTTTGTGACTCTAAGAAGAATTTGAAGTATAAGAATCAATGAATAGAGTTTTGATCTCTGAACAAATATTAACATTTGAATGTTTCTCTCTAGTTTCAGCAAACATCAGATCATGCCCTCTTCTCTTGTTCTGTGGTTGATGTCTTCACACAGCTCAATCAAAGCTTTGAGATTATTAGGAAACTGGAGTGTCCTAATCCAGAAGCACTATCTCATTTAATGAGAAGATTTGCAAAGGTAAATTAAAGTCAGTGCCTCTCAGCTAAGCTTCAGAGAGAATGACACTGTGTTGCCATGTACTTAAAAGCTAAGTGATTCCAGTGTTTTAGAATCAATGCTTTCTGTCTAACTGGGGTCCTCAGAAAGACACACTGTCTGTGGTTTAAGGCTGGGTTTTGTCTACTTTGTCAAAATTATTTACCCATTTGAGAAGTTCTATCCTCTCTGACATTTCACATTTATGTATTTTATACATGTATGTATGCATATACATAATTAATTGTTGTCTTGCTAAGAACTGATTGCAGTTCCGTTAATGGAGCCATTCAGTGAAATGCAATTAGCTAATTAGGCAGTGCAAGTGAAGGGAAAATTCAAGGTGTGGCAATAAAGTACTTTTGTTTGAAGTCTTGAGGTGGTAGTTATTCACCTGCTGCTTGATAAACTCAACTCTGCCAGCTTTCTATTTGGATAGTTACATTTCCTCACAAGCTCTGAATTTCCATTATAGTCCTGCTGGCTTTAGAAAATTTCACATTTACATTTAATTCTGTTCTTTCATTGCAACAATCCTCCATTTGCAGACTCCTTATTTACATGATTATTGTAAGGTAACTCATGCTGCCAGGCTTTGAACAGTGCTCCTTTTGTCTCCTTTTTCCATTATATTTCTAGTCTATGTATTGTCACCCTGGAGGAGTTTTTGAGCTTGCTACTCTTTCATTAACTGTGTAGTACATTGCAAGGAGGAGAGTTCTCAGTGCTTCTCAAAAACTGTACTGCTAAAATTAAACTATCTCTGCTATTCAAGATTGCTTTACATTCAGCTACCCACCATCTGCTGTGCAGGGATTTGAAAATGTGCTCACAGGATTGTTTATATTATATCTAAAAAATATAATATGCTATGTGTGTAAGCACCTATAAAACCTATCATTTATACAAACCTCTCCTTTAATTATTTTTGGTTTCTGTTATGAAATTCACAATTTAAAAGAGTCTTCTCCTCTTCTAGACTATCAACAAAGTACTTGTTCAGTATGCTGCAATTATTTCAAGTTACTTCAGCTCATATTGTGATAAAGAAAATGTGGTGAGTAAGAAGCTGTGGCTTTTTTCTGCCTCAGAAATTACTTTTAAGTGACTTGCTGTACTTTTTGAAAATGTAATCACTTCTCTATATGAAAAAGCATGAATGGAGGGAGGTCAGCATGTTTTCATAGCTGCTTACAGTGATGTGTAAAAGCTGCATTAAGTGAAATTAGTTAGGAATCCTAGTTAATAATTTCAGTATTAAAGTTATAAAATAATTACTGAGATGACTACAAACATGCTGTGAATACCGCCCTAATACTGTGGTGAACATGGCGAATGTATCCTCATCTTGTTTCTCAAACAGAAGGAAGTACTTTTGTTTTGGGGCAACTTTGCATTGCCCTGCTCCTCTGTATCAGTTGGTGCCCTGCAGAGTTGCCACGATGGCTGTTCCCTGTGCAGGGCACGTGTGCAGACCTTTGTGCTGCTCCCTGTGCTTTACCCGTGCACAAGGGAAGAAAATCCTGCTGTTTTGTTGCCTCACTGCCTACAAGGGAGTCCCTAATGAAGGACCAGATTGCCATGGACTCAGAAATAAATGAGATATGGACACTAAAGATGTAGTTGAGCAAATGGAAATATTATCAATACTTTAACAAGACCAAGGAAAATTATTCTTGTGAACTGGCTCTTCAGTACCACTGATACTCATTGAAAGCTAGCTCTCCCATGGCAGGCAGCTTTCAGCACAAGGTCTGCTGGATTTGGAAGTGCTCCTTTCAGCTGTAGCAGTCTGCAGCCGGATCAGTCACTGCAGCCCACCCTCAGACTGTTTGCCTTTGATGGCACAGCCCTTAGCCCATCCCAGACCTCAGCTGCACTCGTGTCCCATCCCTGTGCATCACTTGAGGACGTGCTCCCTCCTGCCAGTGGTCTATACAGCAAGGGGCACTGTGATGACCTAGAGATCACCAACATACACCCAATAATAGAATTTAGAAAGACATTTATTGCAGCTAAATATCAAATATTGACAGCTCCTATGAATTGAATGTTAATATTAAATAAAGCTCACTGCTTTCTAGAAGAAATGAGTTCTAATAAAGCATTGAATCATCAAGTCTAACTGTTTGTGCAGTTTTTTGGCCTGTCCAATGGGAGTTTTTGAATTGTTGCAGTGAGTAATTCTGAAGTCATCCTTGTATGCCTATCTTTATTAAGGCTTTAGATGAAATTAATCTCATTTTGAATGACAGGCTTAGGTTGGAAGGGACCTTAAAGATCATATCATTCCACCCCCTGCTGTGAGCAGGCACCTTCCACTAGACCAGGTAGAAAGTGTTGTATCAAATGCCTTTGAGGGACATAACTTTTTTTAACAGAATTTGCCTCAATGAAATACATACTTTTAGCTTAATAAAAGTCCATTTGATCTGGTAATTTCAGCTACAATAAATGTTCATCTGCATTGGAGTTGATAGAAGAGATTAAAACAAATACTTGTTATGATTCAAATTAGAATTTGGCATTCTTTTTCAAGTCAATACTTCTAGTAATTTTATTAAACGCTACAAAATGTGCACATAAACTGTTCAAATGAAAGCATATCAAAGACGCTTTTCATAAAGGCATTTATCTAATGTAAAAACAGCCTCTTATCTTCTGCCTCCTGTCAGCATTTACAAACAAGTGTGGGTTCTGGTGTTGTACTTGCCACTCACTTTTGCGTGTTGTTGCATCTGTCTGATTCCTGCAAACTGCTGCACAGACTATTCTGAAGGGTAGGCGATAATGAAATACAATGAGAATGTTTTTAGGTAATGTTCTTTACTGACAATGATAGCAAATGTTTCATTGAGCCAAGGTAGGCTCTGGCTCTGAAAGAGCCACCTGAGCCAGCCTCAAATGAAACTTTGAAACTGCTTCAATGTGACGTATTTCTCTCATAGCTTCAGTATATTGCCAAAGGCATTTTGCATTTGTTTGGAACAAAAGGAACAAAATGTTATATTCAGCTACTTCTACCCCCCTCACAAATCATAATTCTCATAATTATTGATTTGTGATATTGCAGATAATATCCAAAAGAATTCATCTGTTAGAAGTCAGGAGATTGTATCCTCCTTTCCTATACTATCTTAGGGATTGTAAAGTAATAGACGGTAGATAGACAAATAGAAGTGGGGTTTGTGGATTTTGCAAGAGATGGGCAGAGAGGTGACATTTCAGCTATAAAGCCAGCTGCATTCTGTAGGAGGATGAGCTGCATGCTTCACTGGGAAGGGATAATCTAAGTAGTAAGAAGTTAGACCAAATTTCTTTTTTTTTTCTTCAGTTGAGAAGGACTCTGACACCAAATTCCTATGAGAGTTATGTATTAATAATTAAAGCTAAATCATTGATCCCATCATGTTTCAGCTCTACTTTGGAACATGCTATTACCTAGAAAGGTATAAATGATTATCAATCTCTGTAATCATTTCATCAACACTTTGTTGTCTGAAAAAAAGTATGTGTGTTTTATTGAAATGCATTTCCTCAGTGTCTAAATTAATCCAGTCACACACTAGAACACACTGGCCTTGGCCAGCCAGAGCTCTTTTAGTAAGTATTGTCTGATTGCTTCACCTGCACCATAACAAACCAGCATACAATGTCATCTAAGCAGACAAGATTCTAGTAATAGATTCTTTCTTCCATGATTTTTGTAACTAGCTCCTTAATTTTATTAACATTTTACTTTTGACCTTGTATGAATACAGAAATTGCTGTCTTTTGCACAGTGTTCCGCCTCTAAAAAATGAGATTAAACAGCAACATTTCTAGACTAAAATAATATGATTACAGATTTCTATTGCCTAATTTATTCACCAGCTTTTCAAGTAATGCAAAAATGCATATTTCTAAAATATTATTCTGTTATTAACAGAACTGCCTGTTGATTTTTGCAGATACTTAAGCATCAGCCATTATCTGGGTTACAGCATTTTCACAGTTTTCTGCAAAGACTGGGTCTAGCAAGCAGTGTGGCAACCCCTTTCCTCCAGCCTGTTGTCACTCCCAAAGCGCTTTGATCATTGTTGCCTCTGCTCTCCAAGGGATGATGATGAGCTACTTGCATTAACCCACCAGATGTAACTGTATTAAGTATGACCATAAACTACCTGGGATAGCTCAGGACGTGAAATTCTGGGATCTGAAACCTGTCCAGCGGACTGGGAGATGGTATCCAGTTCCCTGTGGAGCAGCACTGCCTTTAGTGGGCAGTCACAGGCTGAGCAGGCAAAGAGAAGTGTCAGTTAAGGGGGAAGGAAAGGCAGCAGTGGACAGGAAGTTCCTCTAAAAATCCCAGCTGTATAAATGAAGATGGTCTTAAAAATCTTTTCCAACCTTAATGATTCCATAAGTCTGTGAATGTAGGGCTGCTGAAGAATTGGTCGTGCACAGTCTCACATCTGATGCTCTCTCTGTAGGCCTGTATCTTGATGAACAACATTCAGCAATTAAGAGTCCAGCTTGAGAAAATGTTTGAGTCCATGGGAGGGAAGGAGGTGAGTCATATCTGTTTCCTGGTTCATTCAAAGTTCCTTAGAGATCATTAGCACCATGTTTGCAACCCAGTCAAAGCTTTCACTTCTACTTGCAAAGAAAATCAAAGTGTTTTTAAAAAAAGTCTACAAGACCTATTTACTGTCCTGACAATACTGGAACGACCTAAGCTGTTTCACAGACACATGCTAATGATCTGTAATGTTCTATCAGCACTGGGTGTTTCGTGTTGCAATCTGTAGTGCCAGCTTTATTTTAATGTTTGTATTGGACTATACTTTGCTTTTTATGTATGGGTACGTTTTGTCTGTAATGTGTCATTGTCTTTGTCTAATGCCTTTGACTTGCAATCCACTGAGCAGAAGAAAGAAGGAGAGAGATTCTCTTATGAGGTTTGTGATAGTAAGCATCTTTTATTATTCCTGACCATATTTTCTAAGGCTAAGAACAGTCCCATTTTCTACTTATTTCCATTGATGCATTTGTGTAAATCCCTATGATCTAAAATCAAAAAGAGCTATGCTTGGGCATTCAGTTGACACTAAACTGAAAAGTTTTACTAGGCAGATAGTGTAAAGCCTTTCAGAGTTTTAAAAAAATCTGTAAAACATTTGAAGTGCACTTTTCAGTATCTAAGGACCTGCTTGTATAAAGATACCATTTCACCAAGAGCTGTTACTCAACAGTTCAGAACATCCTCAGCTTTACCTCCTTTTTCATTTCAGAAGATTTAAAAGTGCCTGAAGCCCTGTCAACAGTAAAAGGACATAAACAGTGCTTCAATACCTACCTGACTGTAGCCTTTTACTGTTCTGAAACATGATGAAGAAATTAACATATCTTCAAGCCATAGAAAAAATCCTGTCTACTTGTTGAGAAGCCATGTTTAGAACATGAATATCCTACCCATGTTATCAGTAGCTGGCTTTAAAAATAAATTACACATACATCATCCTTTTTCTTCTTGAGGCTGTAGCTTGACAGATTCACAAAACTTTGATCTAATGTGGCCACACTATAGAGAAAAGTAGAAAATACAGCATTTCATAGTTCCACAGCCACAGTGGGTCCCTGCAGAGGTGAGATGGGTCCCCTGTGCCGTGCAAGGAACTGCAGCCTCCAGATGCACCCACAGAGTCACTCGGGGTGTGCAGGTTCTGCGGAGCCTGGAACAGCTCCTTGGAGTGGCCACGGCAAAAATACTCCCTGCTCCAGATAACAGGAAATCAACTTCTGCAGCCTTGTCATTGCAAATTTCTTACCAAACTTTGAAAATAGGTATTCATCATCCAGAAGTGGCTGTTTTTGTGGTTCCTATTATACCGTTTTCCCTCTCAGAATATTAGAGACTCTCAGACAAGTAAGCTTGTCCTCCATGCTTTTATGTTCTGTGCAAAGTACTTTTGTATTAGGTCTTGGATACAATCTTAATTTTGAATGTCATGATTCATAAAAACAGTTAACTGTCCATAAATCAGAATAAGGACAAAGGCAGAGGAAAGCCAAGTCGGATTTTATGTCTATTGCTATCAAATAATTTTCAACCAGAATATTTGCTTGAATCTCTAAAATGTCCCCTTTTCCACAAGAAAATACTGGTTTTTCATTTGCTCCTAATGCCTTTTATAACAATTCTTTAAAAATTAGGAATTTTTCATAGCAATTTTCTTTCAAAAGTTCTTATGACTTCTCATCCTTTTTGGTTTCCTTTTGATGTTAACGAGGATGAATTATTAAGGTTGTTACAGTATCAAAGCAGAATTTCCTACAAATATGGTGCAACACGCAACCCATGGAGACAATTTGGATATAGTTTTCTATAATCCCTTCATTAGGTGCCTTAAGTGCATCTCTGATTTCACAGTCTAAGAGAAAAGATCTTAAAAATGCATTCAGACTTTTAGCGCAACTTCTTGAAGAAAAGTGCACTCATGTTCAATTTTTTTTCACCCATATCAAAATGCCACTAATATGTTTATCCTCCAACTGACATACTTATTCCCCTCACTATTCCAAAGGCACAACTGCTAATGGCCAATTTGGCTTATTGAACTGGTACTTATAAGAAACAAAGCCAGCAATAAAATCTGTAAGCAGTTTCCTTGAAGGGAGAAAAGAGTTTAATATTTCACTCGTGGAGGGCATAAAAGTCAGATGATTTTCAGCAAAATAATGAGGCCTATTTCAGTTGAAGCAAAACTAATTCTAGGAAAAATTAAATGCTGTTAATCTCCTCAGTATCACACTGTGAGCAGTATGTCTTTCAAACTGTGCAGTCAAAATAACCACAATCAAGCAGCAGTCCCTGTGTTCAGAGTAGGCTTATTGCACATTGCAGCCAGGGAGCTCTATAAATAGAGAAAAAACTGGTTTCTCAGATCCCCCACCATTAAAATAAAATATTCTGAACAAGATGAGCTTCTTTATTAAGTGTCCTTCTCTGCTGCAGCAAAGCAGGGAGGGTACTTAAAAATCATATCAATGAGAACAGCCTGTCATAATAAAGAGTAGTAAAGTACATCCAACGCGCTGTTTGTTTGGGTTGTTTTAAATCAAGTCGAAAAACATGGGAACAGATTATCATCATAGAATTTTGGTTTAGCTCCTGTTTGTTTCATCCAAAAGGAATGCATACATTTACACTAAATATTTTTTTCATGTCTGACAAGCTGGAAGCTGATAAAAGAGAAAGAAGAGAAGCCAATGCTTGTGTTGCTTTACACCAGATGACAGAACATGGCAGAAATGAGATACAGTAATTAGGATCAAAAAAAAGGTGTAAAGCAAAAGGAGGTTGTTTCTGTATGACAATATTTTATTAACTCTAGATAAATCATGTTCCCACTTTGGTAAATTCAGTTCCAGCTTTACATAGAAAGCTTAGGAGTTCCTATAGGAGTCTAGATGTGTATAAGAATTTGATGGAGGACCAGACCTCAGCAGAATAGTTCTGAAGTGTCCATCTTTACATCTTGTCCAGAGGCCCAAGCGCTTTTCAGTGCACTCAGAGCAGTGGCAGCCAAACATCTCACATCTCACTGTCCCGAGGGTGAGACAAAGAGAACCACTAAAGTGACAGAGCTGATAAACACCTGGGTCTTTGCTAGATATACGGAAAATATGTAAAACTGTTTTCTGAACAGAAGTAACCAGGTGGTCCCATTAGGAAACTATAAGCAATCAGACTTGTGAAATTGCAGATAAATGGAATTCAGATTAGAGAAGCTCCATTTAACTCTTGCAAAAATAATTTGCATCTCTGTAGTTTCCTGTAGAAACACCACCAAATCTGCAGTTAACAAGATTATGTCCATACTAGCACACATTAACTTACAGCAGGGAATACCTCAATCTAACACGTTGAAAGCAGACAAATTCATCAGATTTTTAACTCTTTTCCAGGCTTGTCTGTATAAAAAAATCACAGTTTTAGACAGGCAGCATTTGGAAATTATGATGACCAAATATTTCTTATTTTTTCCGCTGTTCAGCAAACGTGTTCTCAGTTTTTGTGTAGCATTCAGAAAAAGTCAAACTTCTAATTATCTCTTTAATAATACATAATCAACTGATCTTACATAGTGTGCCAACAAATTTATGAGTATATTCCCTTGTCAGTAAAAATTAATTCTGTTATTTAAGAACATAATAAAATAACAGAAATATGAGTCTAGAAAAGCCAGGAATATTAAGAATTGATAGAAAAGTATGATTCACACATTATTAATAAAACAAGCTTGCTCCTTTAAAAAATCCAATTTTGAAACCTGAGCAACCTACCCTGATGTATTTTAAGGCTAGTCCACATGTACTGGGAACTGTATATGGAATCCAGAATACATTTGTCCAAGGGATAAATGCATTGTCTTTTCTCTTTTGGTGCTTAAATTAGATATTCTACACTAATGACACTCATAGCTGGGTTTTAATGTTGGTTTGTTGTGTTTTTCTCTCAAAATAATCTGCTCAAGTAGAGCCTTTTCCTTTCATTCTCCTGAAATGTGTTATGGAAAGTTTGTTAGTTTTCATTCCTTTTTAAACGCTATGAAGCAAATGAGACTTGAGGAGAAAAAGAGAAGTCCCCAATACTGTAAATACTTCATTTTCATGTCTATATATCCCTCTGTGACATCATCTCAGATGCTGATCAGCATTGCCTTTGGTCTCACTTCCATGCTTCCATCTTAGCTCTGCCATGTCAGGAAAAAGAAGCAGGTCATAAACATGAATATGAATATGCTGTGGCATGTTTGGATGATGCCTGAGGACAATCATTAGAACATAGAAGGCACTTGAGAAGATAAATGAAAAGTGCACATTTTAGATCTGGTGAGACATTGAAATCACCATAATTTCCAGTACCTAAAGAGAAGTAGCATTTGAAAGTTTTGCTGACATTTTCTTAGTGATGCCAGCATGGCCAGGTGTGGAGCACCTGGCCGGCAGCCCGCATACCTCTTTGTGTCGCGCTCCTCCCCGTGCCACCCCACCGATGAGCATGAGCATGTGTACACACAGGGCTGGAGTCCTGCCAGATGCCTCCAGCTGTGCACACACAAACTCGTTCATGCAATTTGTGAGCACAAAGCCTCTGAAATGTTTAACAATTGCATGCACCCTTCTATAATATGTGTAATGTCCACAATCTGGCATTAGCATTTAATCCAGTTTTGGCTGGACTAAGTTCAACTCCAGGTGAATTTAGCAGATACACCGTGTTTTCTGGTTATCACAACAACCTCTGATAGAAAGTATCTACATTGACCTCTGTAGGCACAGTAACAAGGTGATTCTCTTGTTTGTGCATGATCTGCTAAGAAATTTTGCGTTTTCTGCTTGCCTGGTACTTTGTGTCTTCCTTGACATGTACCATGTTCAGCGTGAATGCTTGCGTGTTCAGTGTTTGTTCAATGTTTATATTCTGGTTGTCTTAAATTTGTGTTTTGTATGTATCCCTCCAAAGGAGACAGTATAATCCCCTAGTGAAATGCATTTCCTGGAAAAATTGTTGCCTTTGTTATAAAGTCTTAATTTGTTTACTAATATAGACATTGCAGTAAAATTAGCTTTTTAATTCCTGCTCTTCATATGAAGGAAAACAATTACTTTAAGTGTATGAACTGTCAAAGTGTATCTGCCAGGGACACTACTAAGATATACAGAAGCAACAGAAGTTCTCTCAATGCAAAGTAATTCAGAACTAAATCAGTAAGTAGTCACAGTAAGTACTTAGAGTAGTAAGTAAAATATGAGCTTCTCAGATTAGAGGAGTGCTACATGACACTGAGTATCTTCTAAAGGATGTGTAGTAATTCCCCCTTGTCATCTGTTTCAGGTTTTTGTCAAAACCTGTAGTGAAAATCTTGGATTTTCTATGATTTTAACCCACACACAACCTCTAAGGAGAGAAAGGATGGTCTAAGAATAAAACACAGTAGATAGCTGGATCTATTTCAGTTTGCTTTGCTGTAGAATTCCTGTGTAGTCTCATGTAAATTGTCCAACGTGCTGTGACAACTTCCCCCTGTCTCTGAAGTGTGATTAAAAGAACTGACCTGCTGCACCACAGCACTGTGAAGCACCAGAGGAAGAATAAGCACCAAACACTATGCATGCAGTTGAAAGATAGGAAAACACAAATAGAGACAGCCCTGATTATGTATTCTAAATGTGCAATGTCCTTTGAAATTGTCAGAAGATCTCTACCTGACCTTGCTGCAGAACAGAGTCCACAAATTAAGGGTTATCATTGAAAATCATTCTTTAACACTGTGATGTAGACAGGTGAAAGACCTGGAACATCAGCTATTAATTCACATTCAGCTGTTGATCCTGATGATCATCTATATATCCCAGAATGGGCTGTAACTGTTTTTCCTGAGTGCTAAAGATCAGGGAGATAAAAAAATTATTCTTTTTTATTGAAAAAGAATCCATATCAAATAAGCAAGTTGCTAATCAAAATCAACAGGGTACCTTTTTGATTAAATAGCTATGCATGGATCCTCATCCCTGTAAATGTAAAAACATATTTCTCCCCTGCATTAACTTTTTTCCTATGTTTAGAAAACCTGTATCAGAGCATCAGAATGTGTCGCTCTGTGCTTGAATTTTGTTTGCCCTAATGGCTTTTAGAAACAGCAGTACTGAAGTTTGGAAGTCCCTCCCACATACTCTCTCAGTAGAATTGGCATGGATAGTCTTCAAGCCATCTTTTTCAGTGCTGGCTGTTCTAAATTTACACTGCGTTATGGAAACCTATGAAATATGGAAACAACTTCAATGGACATCACAAAACAAAATACCAACAGTAGTGAAATGTTCAAAAATAATAAAAATATGAAGGCATCTGCATTACTATTAACACAAGCACTTACTTTTCCTGCATCCTTCTCTTGGTGTGCCTTGTTGAATACCACTGGCCTGATAATGGTGGTTCTCTTCTTGTGACTGCCAACACAGTTTCCACAATCCCACAGAAGGTCATTTTTCAATGGCACAGTTTTGATTTCTAACAATATAAATATTCACTACTGTAATCAAAGATTTTTCCTTATTTTTTTAAACTGTATTTCTAGGCCTAGTAAAGCAATTCTGTGTCGCAACAGGTGTTTCCACATTTGGTTTTCCATAGTGCAATGTATCTTCGCATATAATTCCTAATTCATTGCTTGTAATGGAAACGGCAGAAATCTAGTGTATAAATAAAATATAATGTTATTTATCTCTTTGCAGTTGGATCCTGAAGCTAGTGTTGTTCTAAAAGAACTTCAGGTGAAACTTAGCAATGTATTGGATGAACTCAGTGTAACATATGCTGCAAGGTAACAAACCCATTTTACTGCAAACCTTAGAGAAATATTCCTGCTCAAAAAATCTCCCTCATTGATGAAGTCTGGGTGGTTATTTGGATGTCCTGAGGCATGGCTTGCTTCTGCCCTGATGGAGTGGTGTGCATTTGTGTCTGTGTATGTGTTTAGACTCTGAAACAAATAACAGTAACCTCGCTGTAAAGACAACTGAACATCGTCTGTGGGCATGACCGCGTTACAGAGGTGAGGCTGATGGCTTTTGTTCTGCCTTTTGGAAAGCAAAGTCACTGTTTCTTTCTTGCCTGATGCTATGTTAAACTTTCCTCTCTGACCATGTTTATGTTACTTCCTGAGACTGACAGCTTTTTCCAAGTGGCCTGCTTCAACCAGGGATGTCTGCCTGTGGTTAGCCTGCTTGAAGTGGTCATTGTGAATGGCCTTCTTGGGTCATTTGCTTGCCTGTGGCTCTTCAAAAATTGTCTACTGAGCCTTACTCTCAAAACCTTTCATTAATTGGAGTGCACTCTAGCCCTGAATGAGTATGGTGCTGTGCCAGCAGTGCTTGTGGTATAAGTAGAGCAAGTTACTTTTCCTTCCAATTAGAAAGAAATCTAAGAAAGCGGGATTAGTGCTGTAGTGGTGCTCATTAAGCAAAGTCTGCAGCTGCTTATTTAATCTATCGATGGGCAGTCTGGGTGGACAGTCTGCTTTTTTCAGAGTGTGTTTAGTTTGCTGTATTGACTTGCTGTACTTTTGCTCCCAGGCTCTAGTTCTCGGATCATTGACAGTGCATGAGCGTTATTTCTTACTAGGGCTTCTTTCTGAATGAGCCAACTAGGTTTCTGCAAAAGCAAACCCAGAACAGCTCAGCGTAGGATATGCTCCAGATAGCTGGAACGTTCCTCATGGGTCAGTTTACTGCTTGGCTCTGTGAGGTTAACAATGTTGGAAAGATGGCTAATGTCAAGAAAGGCAATGCATTAATTTGGCTTTTGTTGGAGGGACTGGTCCCAAGAATTTCCATGAGCAGTTTCACTAGCTGCCTCACATTGATTTTATCTAGGGCTTTAAACTGTGTAGGTAAGTGTACTTCCAAGTGCATTTGGAAAAGCTTCTGATTTTTCCAGTGATTTCACACGGAGGTTTGTGTTCTGTTTTTACAATTAGGCATGTCACTGGAACAACTTACTGCCTGATTATGTTTCTTTTCTCTCACAGTGAATTCTCTTTCCCTTTCCTCGAGTTAATATTTGCCATTTATCTTTTCATCTTAACAGGCCTCATATATTTTTGGCCTCCGTTTTGCATTTCTGTTCATAAACTAATCCTAACCCATTTTGATCCATCATAAATCAACCCATAAACCAAATTACTGTGTGTGCAGAGACTCTTCCTGCTTCTGAACTGGTGACTGATTAACTGCTGTGTCAATATATTGTCCGAAGATTATCACATCAATAGCACTTTAAGACTGTCAGACACTCAATCAGATCAGTTAGGAAACAGAACAGTTTACACAAAAGCTGAGCAGGTACAAACTTGAGGAGGAAGGATGTGTTCACAGTCACCTTGAAGTGAAAAAGATTCTTCCCAGGAGGAAGAGTGTGCGTGCTTCTAAGCAAGGGGGTTTTTTGCAAAAGGATATTTTAAACAGTCCAAGTGTTTTAACTCCGTGTAGTTGCAAAGAAGTAACAAACCTTCTGATGGCACTGACTGTGTGAAATCTGGAAAAAGTCAAATTGAACCAAACAGGGCAAAATCAATAGGAGTTTTTGATTTTGCCTCAAGAAGAATATCAAAGCTTGGTTCCTATTAACCATCAAGACAAAAAATTATTTATCGTCACCTGTTCATGTCGTCCTTTTACACCAAAAATAAAATCTTAAGAAATTGTTCCTAGCTGGTAGTGAATCACATCTAACCTATAGATTCTGATACATCTGTTGCTTTCAGAAAATAAATATTTGGCACACCTACAAGGGTATGGAAATTGTAGCAGAATGGAAGCAAGGCAGGGAAAAGACCAAAACACTGCATGAATTACTTATATGAGCTATGATCCTCAGTAGAAGTTATTTTCAGATTGTAACACCACAATACTTTCAATTTTGATCATTGCAGAAAATATTTAAGTCTTGTTGAAGAACCTGATGCAAAAATCATCATTATTGTTTTCTCTCCTGGAATTCTTTCATTCTCCTTTTATTTTTTCATCCTGTAGTTTCCAATTTGTTATTGAAGATTGTGTAAGACAAATGAGCAATGAACTGAATCAAATGAGAGGAAATGGGAATGCAGCAGCCAATAAGAACAGTGCAGCCATTGATGCTGAGATTGTGCTTCGGCCTCTCATGGATTCCCTGGACAAAACGTGAGTGTGGCAGACTGGGAATTGGATGCTGCAGTCAGGCACACTTGGTTTCACTCTGAAGCACTGTTGATACCTGGAAGCACTCCATAGTATTTTTAATATCTGTAGTGTTCACTGTCGGCAGAATCCCATGCCTAACCTGTTTACTTACACTGAGCAATTTCTACATAAGCTACAGCCTTGTCTTTCCGTGTCTTGTCATGTTTTGAGTCATTGAAAACGAGCTGGTGCATGGTCTCTCCTCCACAGGCTGTGCTATGAAGAGTGTGCTCAACAAAAGCACAAAAGTAATTCCCATACTGAAATTGTCTGGCATTTGTTCTAGGCTTGTACCCAATGTCCCACTGCTTATTGATATGTGCTTCTGTGTCACCAAAAACCAGGTCACCATCTAAACAGCAGCTTCATTTGTTTTTCATGTAGTAAAATGCTAAGTTTTGAGAGGGTCCTGCAAATTCATTCTGGCCTCTGAAAGTAAGTATAATTTATGTTATGATCATTCAGCAGTGACAAGTTCTGAAAGACCATGTGCAGCACTGGCACATCTGTAAGCACATTGATGTCCTTGGTCATTGATGCTTGTCAGACACCAGTGGCCTTTCATTGGAAGTGGCTGTGAGGACAAGCAGCCTGGCACTGATCCTGCACTCGAGGTCTCCAGTCACACAGACACAAGTTACACACCCCTTTGGTTCCTTATGCAGGTTTTCTCCAGCCAGAAATTTTCAAAGTGAAGATGGAAAAGGTGCTGCAAAAATTTAATTTTTCTCTAAGTAATAGATAGCAAGATTGCTCAGACATGTCAGTGTATAGAAATAAATGTTTCCAAACAGTAGCTGCAAATTTGCATTAGCTGTCAGCAGCCAGTTCTACATCCCAGTAGAAATACAAAACGAGGGAGACAGTTGCTCTTTATTTTTAAGACATAAACAAATGATACACTAAAGCTTTAATTTAGGGGCGTGGGAGTGCTAAATTGTATCATCCATCAAACTTTATAACTCATCATGATTTTGCATTTTCAATAAATATGCATCGGTGATATACTAAGCATTAAATTAGACAGTGGAGATTTATATGAGTTTGTAATCTGCAAGTCTTTTTACCAAAAATATTTACCGATTATATTGCAAAATAATTTAGCTACTGAGAAATTTTTATTAGTAGAGAAAAGATAAGCCTAATAGCTCTTAATCTGAGCATGATAGAGCACCTCTGAAGCCTTAATGCTAGTTTTGGTGACTGGTTTGTGTTTTTGTTTTATTCCAGTTTAAGTGTCTCTGCAAAAATCTGTGAGAAGACAGTTCTGAAACGGGTTTTGAAAGAGCTCTGGAAGTTAGTCTTAAACAAAATAGAAAAACAAATTGTGCTTCCACCACTGACAGACCAAACCGTAAGTGTTGGAGCAGTAATTCTCAGTTGATACAAAGGACTGCAATAATGCGCTAGATCAGGTGTTAGCCAAGGGGTCTGACACTCGCCTGTTCTGTGCCTTGGCCCCAGGGAGTAACACCTGCACCGCAGGCAGTGTGCTGCTCTCTGCTCTCAGAGTCCTGCAGCCAGCTTGCTTTTAGCTGGTGAGGAAGACTTTGCTCTTTCATTTACTGCCTGCCCCAACTCAGAGCAGTTTTTATGAATGCAGTCACGTGAAAGAAGCTGCATCGCTGGCTTTGGAGTGTGCTCTCAGAAGGGATTTTAAATCCGATTTCCCTCTCGGCTTCTCTGTGCACAGTAACATGAAGAGTGTTCCTCGCCCTTCCCAGTTGCACCCGAAATTCAATCACTTCCATTGTTGTAGGTTTGAGAAAGCCAGGGATGCCCCATCCCATCCCCCAGCCCTGCCTGCTGTGCCATTCCTCATCTTGGGGCAGCGCTTAATTAACATCAGGAAACTATAGCCAAATAAAGCTCTAAAGATTTGGGGTATTTTAACCTTAATAGGAGGTCCTCTGTGGGCAGAAGTGCATTTCCAGCCTGCCGAGAGGGGGAACAGAGCTGTACTTGCAGAACGTGGGGAGTCTGGTGGGGCATGGTGAGCTCTGTGAGCTCTGGTGGCTGAGCTGAGGGCAGCAGTGCAATCTGATCCTGTCGAAGGAGCAACACAGAGAGCCTGGCTTGGAGGGCTTTTGATAATTGCTTTTGTCCTTCTTTTTTTTTTTAGGGATATAACTGTTAATTCTTCTTGTTTTCAACCTTGTTTAAAATCAATTGACCATCTTATGACAAGCTAATCAGGACATTGCCACAGTGTGCCTTTGGCAACTTTGCTGTTACACATCCTATGGTATCATTTCAGCTGCTAAAAATCTGTTGGTCGGGGTCCATAAGTTAAAGGCATATCATTAAATCATATTATAATATATTGAAGAGGCATGAAAGAATATTGCTGAATAGACAGGAAAAAATCTAGTGGAACATGTATAAATGGTGCTAAGAGAGTAATGAAATTACCTGAACTATTAAAAATTCTAGAGTAAAGCTGATCATAGCCATGACTCCAGTCACTGAATTTGTTCATATTTACTGTCATGACCTTGTTAACTATGCATAATTATAAACAACCTCTCTTTAAATAAGTTTCAAATTTATATTTCTGAGATCTTTAATTTGTTTTCAAACTTTTTTGGCACAAATTTTATCTGCAAATACATAGGTAGCATTTAAATTAGGTAACTTCATTTTCTGTCATGTGTTAGGAGTTCTTATTAGCTTTATGCAGTATCAGTTATTCATAGGACAATCTGTTCAGAGGTGAGTTTTCTTAGTGGTAGCCTCTATACAGAGTGTGTCTGGTAGGCATTGTGAACTATTTCCATTTATTTTGCTACTTCTGTTTACTGTTGAACACATAATTAAAGAAAATCACTGAAAAGTAGAATACTGTGAGAGATTTTCTAGCCCTGAATATTTCTTTCTCTTTGAGGGTGAGAGGCACAGGCATTCAGAAACGGGGTTTCTTTTTTCACTTTTATATTTATATTAAAAAAAAAAATAGTGTATATATATATATACACATATATATATATATTTATCTTATTCTCACTACTAAAAAGTAACGAAGATTTAAGCTGTAGTTCTACATTACATTTTCTTCAACTGAAGCATTTAGGAAGCAAAATTATTTCTGGAAACTGAAACTCTTTGGAACAGAAAGTCTAATGAAAAATTAGTCCAGTGTAAGTTGGATGAGCCTTTTTTCCTGAAATCCACATAATCAGAACTATGTCTTGCTGAACTGCTCTGTAACTGCACTGGTAATTATATTGCTCGGAGTAATTGAGATAAAAGATGTGAGCATGGAATTACAGTAGAATTCTGTTTGTCTGAGACAAATGTGTAGGCATTGGCCTTTGGTGTCCTGCCAGGATTTGGCCATTGTAAAATATTGCTTTAACTTCATAACACTTCAGTATCTTTTCTTTAAAAAAAGGCTCTGGCTCACAGGACACTGTTGTGCTGTGTTTTACTCAGCTGAGGTTTCCCTCTACACAGGCTTTTGCAGGTTCCTCAGGGCTGCTCACTTCCCAGTATGATTGTTCATTTTAGCACAGCACCTGAGAGCTGTGGTTATGGACAAACATCTCCCTGACACACTGAGAACAATCAGAACCTTAGCTTTCAGTGTTAAACACAAAATGAGATAGCAGAAAGGAGAACACAAAACCACCCTCAGCAGAATGTGCAATATTTGTATCAGCTATAGGATACTGGAGGGAATCTTGCTGCAGGCATTCAACTACTTGGCCTTATCAACTGAATGAAAATGTGTCTCCAGTGCAACTGAAACTTTTATTTAGCTTTGCAAAACGGTGACTTTGGCCAATGTCCTAGCAGAAAATAAGATTGTGTTGACATAAAAAGCAAACACGCTGTTGTGAGTCTGTTTCCTTAATTTTCAATGTGATTACAGGGGCCCCAGATGATATTCAGTGCAGCCAAAGATCTTGGACAACTGTCAAAACTCAAGGTAATGGAGCCAGATGAAGCTGTGAATGGCTTGCACTAACAAACAAAAAGGAGGAAATATTAGTGACTGGGAGGCCAAACCTCATGCCTTATTCTTGTTCTTATGTTGTATAATAAGATTGAATATGGCAGTAACTACTCAGGGGTGAGTAATTATTGTACAGGTTCATCAAAACCAAGTTATGAATAAAAGACTCTGTATGGTAAGTGATCACTACATGTGTCAAGAAGCCATCATTCCCATATTGCACAACTAGGCCTTATGAGCATTAAATATCACCAAAACAAAAAAATTTACTTCTGTAACCGGTTCTGAAAAAGCTCTGAAGGTGAGAATACCAGTAATTTTCTTTCTGTGGACTGTTTATGTGCATTGAAACATAATATGTACCTCTGCAGTAAAGCACTTCAGTGCTGGAGTTCACTTGACAGAGAGCAGAGATGTTTGATACTGATGTCAGTTGTTTGCCAGTCAATTCTGCCATTAGGATTTCAGACTTGTACAGAAATGTGGTATTTGGGACCTCTATGAATGATTGTTCAGTTTGCTGGAGGAGTTAAAATATTACCTAAGTAAATCACTGTCTGCTTATTTAGACAAAGATTTAACAGCAGTGTAGTCACTCTGCCTAACACGTTCTAATAGGAACCCCCCTTTTTTATAAACATGGGGCATTAACAAACATCTGTCAAACCGTCATGTTTATTAATAAAATTAATTACTTCTATATCATCTAATATAATTAAGTTAAATTTTAGCCTTTCCCCCATCCCCCAAAACAGAAAAATAATGCATCCTAAGAAAAGAAGTAAGGCTCAGTATTAAACAGTGGATCTGGTTCTCTACAGTCTATGTTTTCAAGAAACAACATGATTGCTCTAGGTTATAATTTGTTGTAAAAGGATTCTGAATTAATCCCTGTTAATCACAGTCCTTGGGGGGCATTTGGCGGATGTTTGTTTGCTTAGCTGAGAACAGATATTCACAATATTGTCTCTCTTTCAAAACCAACTGCAGTCTTCTCTTGCTTTGCAGGACCACGTGATCCGAGAGGAAGCCAAAAGCCTGACCCTGAGGCAGTGTGCAATAATGGACGTGGCACTAGTTACTATAAAGGTACAGCTTTAAGTGCTTTTCTGCTCTGTGCTGGAATGCCCAAGGATGACTGATTGGTTTTTAGATAAAAAAAACTGGAGACTTTCATACAGTCTTCATGGATTTGGTTTCTGAAGTCAAAAGAAGTCATTAGGAATATTATTTAATTTGCTTATCAGTCTTTTTCACATTGGCCTGGATCATTACTTGGTGTAAATAACTTAAAAGCAGTCAGTTTCTAGAATAACAGCATATTTTCCTGTCTGCTGGGAAGAGACAGCACATCAGGAAGGTAAGGAGGCAGCTACTTAAGCATGAAATTGAAGATGTAAGTTAGAAGAAATATTTATGATCAAATGTTTTGCAATAAAACAGTCTCCAAGGCAAGCAAAAAGTAACCAAGAGGGCCTCCCAATTGCCATTTTTTGTATTTGTAGTAGTATTGGCATTTCTTTCAGAAATAAAAATAATTGGGAATTAGTAATGTTGTGGAAAAAAATTGAACAAATTGAAAAATGGAAGAAATTGAAGTACTGTATCCTCCCAAAGTAAGCTGTGTGAAGTCCTCAGTAAAGTATGTGAATCTACTTGTTTTCCTTTCAAAGCATTTGTTCTAAACACATAACAGTTGGAGAAAATGTAAAGTCTAACCTTGCCTAAATTTCCAGTGCTTAAACTCTTACAGATGCATAGATAGGTATTGACCATTTTACTAAAAAAAGTCTAGAATTGGAGGAAAAAGACTAAACAGGGAAAATCCCTTTGTTAATTCAGCATCCTTGTATCTGTGTGCTCAATTGTAATTGTTAATTCATAACATTCACAAACTGACCTAAAGACTGCTTCCTGAGAAACCTCTTTTCAAGCTGTAAGGCAATGACTGCATGCATTATAACTGCCTGCTGTACTTAGAACCTGATATGGCAAATTCATTTCTAAAACACTTAACAAGTAACCTTGATCGTGCAGAAACTGGGCTTAGGCTGGTAGAAAGTGATAAAAGGCAAACTTTGTGAGTTAACTCAAAAAAAGACTGCTATGTATATTTAGGAATGTAGTTCGTAAGTTTAATGATCAAAACACAGAATTTTTTTGTAATGCTAAGTAAATATAGTTTGTTTAAAAGCAAACAAACACGGCTGCCCCAATAAGAGTAGGAGAATGGTAAAAATGTCCTATGGTGTGTGTTTAGAAATTGGGCAGCTGATTATGGTAAGAAAGGGTTTTGCAGGGAGGAGTATCTCTGTACTTGCCATCTTTTTTATTTTTCCTTTCATTTAATTCACCGAGAAACAATTATAATTTAATAGTGGATGGTGTTATTAGTCCTTTGAAGAATATAAAGTAAAGGAATAATTTTTAATCTTAAATCTATATATAGCATACCATCCGTCTTTGTATTGTATTTGTAAAAAGAAGCATAGCAATTTATATATTTATTTAATATTTTTTAGCTCTAATTCGCAATTTACAGTTAGGAGAAGTGGCTTTGTGGCCTCAGTTATCTCAAACTGAGTTCTGTGCTACCTCATTATGTCAGCCCAGAGACAATGTTCATTGATTAGATTGTCCCAGTTCCACTGTGCACCCAGAGACCCTGTTCAAAGAGAAAGCAGCACCTGCTTGTGTGGCATTTGGCAGCTTTGGGCTGGGGCTGCGGTGGCTCCTGCACTGATTTCCATGTACTTGACATCTGCCCCTTTCATTTGTCAGTGTGACTTTCAAACCTCCTGCGTCACCTGCAAACCTTGAAACCCCTCAGAGAGGAGAAAGAGTAGCAAGGGAATTATTTTAAGGTTTCCATCTCTAAGGGGCAGGGTAATAACTGATCCAGCTGAAGCTGTAAAACCCTGTTTACTCATTATCTTTCTATATTTGGTTCCATGCAGTAATGATAGGCTCACATTGCTGGTTTTGCTTGCAAAATTTACCATTTATGGGCAAAACTAAAGTTAAAAACTCAGGAAAGCAAGGGTCAGATGTCTTTGTTCCTTTATATGGCTATGTCATGGAGCTTTCAGCTGTTTGTAGCTGCTGCTGCAGACAACATTTCACTGGGAGATGCAACTTCCAAAAAATCACAGTAATTGTCACAATAGCAGGAAATATTAACAGATTTTATTTTGCTTATAAATTGATTATGATCCTTAGTGAAATCATGACTAAACTCTTAAGCAATTAAGACAAGAGATTTGTTTGGAACATATTGTATGAAATAATTTGCTTGGAAAGATACACATTTTATGTAAGTTTGTAATGATGAGAAGATAGATTTATTCAGAACCTTTTAAACTGACACTAACCATCCCCATAGTATTAAAACAATATAAAATTTTGCAGCCTAATGACTTCAAATCCCATATTTTGCTCCGACAGATATTTTTTCCCTGTAACAGTTAGTTGCCAGCAATACAGAAATGTAAATAATAACTGTTATGAAACATTTATGTTTCATCTCCTGCAGAATCTTGAGAACTGGAAGGTGAAATGTGCACACTAAATGCAAAGGGCATGTGTGGGCTGTAGGTCCAGAAAAGCTTGGGATACAGCATGTAGTGGATATGTATGTATGTGAATTAAAATGTATATATTGCATCTATTCCTTTGGCAACCCTCCAGAAAGGCAGGGAGAGTAGGTTCTACTGACAGTCCCCCACACTCCCTCTACAGTGGACCCATATTGCATCTCATCGAGTAGCCATTGTGCTCCTGAGAAACATTGTTTGCTTTTGCTAATTAGCCATTAATGGGAGCTTTATTGCTCTTGAGACCGGGAACAGTAATGGAGGTTGCAAAATGCTTTGCAAGGTGTTTGAACAAAAGGAAGGTATGTAGCACATTTAGCTTTTCCTTGTAGCTAACATCTATTAATTCATTAAACACTGTCTTGTATAAAACTTTCGGAAAATTCTTCATTGTAGGAGAAAGGAGGAAATAATCTCTCCCCTAATTTTTCTGAAGTCAGTTTTGGGATTGAAAACATACATTTATATATATAGTTTTTATACATATAGTTTACATAATCAGCATGGCATCAAAGTGGTAGGCATATTTGTTTTTCCAAATCTAGCTGTGCCAGTAGAACAGTAGTCATCTTCTCACACTGCTACTCCCAAATACTCTGGAGTATTCTCTCTGAAAATTTTAACAAAATTCCCTTTTCCCTAAAAAGAAATATATTCTTTTCCTGTGCTTGTAAACCACGCCTTCGTTTGAGAGGGGTTTGTGATGTTTTGGGTTTTTTTAGATAAAGAATTAAAACTGATTCCACTCTCTGCAACCTAAAAGATTGCTGCAAATATTTGTCCAGTTTTGGCAAATGAGTGCTTCGGATCATGAAGATCAAAATTAAAATTTTGTATATTGTTTTCTTCCCCTAATCCTTAAATTTTTTACCCTTGGAAAGAAGCTTTGTACTAGAGATTATGACAGTTATCTCAAACACTATAATAAATCTACATGTGCCTATTGTTACTTCTAAATATTCATTTAAGAATTTTACTTACAGACATACAACTCTAACTGAGGCCTTTCTCAGATAATTTTCCTCTATTTTTCATTTTAGCAATACTTCCATGCTGGAGGAAGTGGGCTGAAGAAGAATTTCCTGGAAAAGAGTCCAGACCTACAGTCCCTCAAATATGCTCTCAGCCTTTACACACAAACTACTGATGCCTTGATAAAGAAGTTTATAGCCACACAAACTTCTCAAAGTAAGTGATCTGTAAGGGACATAGAAGTACATCAAATTATATGTTAAATGTTCTAAATTATCGATTGCAGATTACGTTCTCCCCCCACTGTGGTATTTTAGAGTTTTTTGGCACAGATTTGCCCGCGTGATGTTATTGATGTTATCCCTTCTCTGATGCTGTTGGTGGAGCTTATCTGAGGGCGGTTCCTTTAGGAACTGTGACTTCCCAGGAAGAACAGTCGCCGAGCTCTGGCTGCGCTCTGAACACCAGGGTTAGTTGTAGCAGCACTGCACACATTATATTCTAAGCTGAATGTTTTCTTCATTCTAGAACCTGAAAGTTTTTGCATAATAGTAATCTTTACTAGATTTCTTTTCAACATAATGAGCATTTGTAAAAGTGACCTGCCTGGGACTTCATGGCTTTAGGAAAGAATACAATTTGCTGATACAATGAATTACCCTGCTCCAGCTCATAAGAATCAGTAAGTTTTAATTGGACAGTAAAGCTGGAAATCAATTGCTTTTACCTCTGAAGTACAATATGTTACTCACAGTATAAAAAGCATGAAACGTGAGTTTTGCAGCTTGCCCCAAGATTATTTCCAAGGAATGATTTCCTAAGCTGTTTCCATATTAAAACTGAGGATCTCTGTTAATAACATATATTACAAATGAGAAAAAAGCTATAAAACTCTAATATGTAGGGAACAGAGTCTTTTTCCCCCTCTCAAAAAAGAAAATTAGCACTGTGGATTCAGGCAGAAAATTGTTACTTACTTTTATGTGAATTTTGCTTTTCTTTAACACATACCTTCATTGTAACTTCAGGAGAAAAAAAAATATGTAGGTTGTAGCCATAAGTAGAGATCTGGTATAAATCCTGAACCACAAAATTGAATTTTCTGATTTTCATCATGATTTCAGCCTGAGGTCTGTGTTCATTTCTGTGCACACATTACCATGCCTATATTCGCACACCAGTATTGTCAGAAATGTAGCCACTGGGAATGAAACTTAAGGAAAAGTGACTCATAACTTTTCATTATCCTTTAATGCCTCATTTAAAAGAATTAAATCCTCATCTATTATGATCTCTAGCCTCACAGCTATAACTGTATCGTTAGCTTTTAGTTAAAATGACCCTGTTTGCAAATCAGAAGCTTTCTCTGGAATATAATTACAATGATACTTGCCCCAATTTTTTTTTCACATTGCCAATCCATAATCAATAGACACTTGGATATAATTACGCTCAAAGCACTGGAAAAAAAGAGTATTTTAAATGTAAAGGAAGCATATATTGTACAATAACTATGACTGTAGATATAAGTGGATGCTTGGTTTTCCTGTAATGACTACAAGAATCAGACATCAGGCTTACTTTTACCCACAGGTTAAAATAGTTTCTCACTCACCATGATTAAGCTGCAGTTTGTCTAAGAAACTGAAGAGCAAAAATTTGTTTGATTGGCGTGAGAAGGGGGAGTTAACTTCACACACAAACAGAAAGCCTGAGGTTGGACTTTATGATCTTGGAGGTCTCTTCCAACTTTAATGATTCTGTGATAATGGCTCTGTAAAAGTGTGAGTTACAGCCCTTGATACTTCCTGTATTTGTGTTCATGTAGGATCACATTCAATTGGAATAACCAAATTATCCAAGAATTTGATCTGCACTCTTTCTAAAGAAGGATGACTACTTGAACCAGAGTTTTGTTTCCCAGCCTTTGTGCCCACACATTCCTAAAGATCTTCTTGGCAACAAAGCAATTTGCATAAGATAATAGTAATAAAATCTTTCCTAACTTTTAAAATGGTGACTCAGGGATTTATAGTTTTTGCTGTGGTGGTTTCACCATGTTAAATACTTGAATGCTCAATTCCTACTGCCTTTTTCAAATGCATCATGAGACTACATTGTTATAGACATATGCTTTCAAAGCAAATTATCACACAAACAGGAATAATGAAATTAACTGCTGTATGCACCACTATAGACTCTCAAGACTTTTCAAAACAGACAAGTGTTGGAGTAAGTAAATGACAATGATGAGCATAATCTGGCAGTAACTTTTTCAGTAGCTGCTTATTTTTTTATTTTTCTCCATATAATGATTTGTCATGGCTGAAGGTCTTTTCCAACTGTCATGATTCTATGCTGATGAAAGTTGTACATTTAATGCTCACTCAGTGTTGTGAACACAAATTTGTAACCACATTATGAAAACCAAGGATAAAAGAAAAATGTTGTCTATTAAATAAGGTACAGTACCAGATAAGCTATGTCACTGAGAAAGCTAAAGTTCTATCATCCTCTAGCATATTAAATATCTGCCTTTCTGCCTGGCACAGGAGAGAGAGGTTTCTCTTCAACTGTTATCCCAGATCTGCCACACAATTTCAACATGTTTGTTTGGAAATTAAATCCTGTGGAAACAGTGATCATTATAGATTTTAACATTGGTATCAATAGGATAGTAAGGGGGATATAATCTATCACTGTCCCTTTGTATAAACATTTCCAGAAAATAAGCAAAGCCTGTTTTAATCCCAACCCAAAAGTGTAAAACATGCAGAGCAGCATTTTCTTTTGCAAATAAATTATCAGTATTGTTTGATGGGAAAACTTTTATAATAATACATAGAATGATTTTTAACTGGCAATGAAATTTAGTTCCACCTATCTGAAATTCACATTTAATATTACCCAGAAGGTATTCAGCTGATTCTGCAGTGTCTGTTGTAAGCACATTCTTCTGGATCAGTTTTCTTATTCAACCATACACAAGTGCTGTCACTGCCAAGAACCATTCCATGGAGCAGGTCACATCTAGAGTCTCTAAAAAGGACATTGATACAGACCTAAAGGATTTTGCAAAACCTGAAGGCAGTTTAGTGAAGAGAGCTGCATTCCAAAGCCTGAGTGAGCAGTATTTAACACACTAGGTGGTCATTGATACCTCTGCAAAGAGCATCTAAAACACAGCCAGATGAGAATCGTGTACCATCAGTGCACCATTAGCAAGCAGATCACCTGAGGTCCAGATCTCAGCTTGATTTTGTTTACTCTGGGCTTCTGTCAGCTGTAAATTGTCACGTTATTAGTGCACTAATAATAATAATAAGCATTAGCTCACGCTGTAAAAGTGGGTGGGTTTTTTCTCTAAATTCAGCTATGGGATGACATTCTTGCATACATTCAGATTATAATATGGATTGATTTCAAAATCTTTTGTAACCCAACCATTGTTTGTGCACAGTCCACTTGTGCCAAGCGTGAACCAGTTGTAAAACAGCAGCACAGTGCCAAGGCTGACCTGTAAAACCTGGCTCAGTCCCAGGAACTTGGAGGTTCAGTGCTGTAGGGCTGGAACCCCCATGGCTGGTTAACGGCTCAAAGGCAGCCAGCAGCCAGCCCAGAATTTCAGGGAAAGCTCCAAGGCTTCTGCAAAGACCATATATTTTGGACATTGACAAGAGCTCTAAACAAATTGGACAAATCTCAGGTCAGGCAGGACAAGATAATTTTAGCCAAACTTGAACTAAATTCAACCACATTTTCACAATCAAGACAAAACTCTCAAAGCCAAAGGACAAGCTCTTATTATACTTCTGTTGGCCTATTGCATGAACTTTCCTGCTCCATGGTACACTTGACTTACCCTTACTCTGTGCTGAGACCAGTACTGGTGAAGCTTCTCTCAAGTCATTCCTAAAAAAAAAAGAGAAGCAATCACATTTTTAAGTTGTACCTTCACCTGTTAAACTACTTAAGGTATATCAGAATTAAATGGCTGTGGTTTAGTTCAGCAAATGCCTTAAATCTTCAGTAATTTCATAAACTGTAGCCAGTGCTGTGAATATTTACATTTGTTTAGCATCAACATTAATAGCATTTGGACAAATATTATTTTAGCTTTAGCAAACTACATAAAAAGACAGAGTCTCAAACAGAGTTTCCTGAATTAGGTCTCATTTATTACCACTAATTTCTCCAAAGTAAACACCACTCTTGCATCTAAAATGGTTATTTATTGGACATAAAAAATATTTTCTCTTACAAATTTACAGCAGCTCCAGTTTACAAATGTCATTAGAGAATAATACATAATGGCAGGGCTCTGCAATGTATTTCTTAGCTTGACTTAAAATAGTTTGTATTACTTAAGCAGAAAAATCAATACTCATCTCACAACACAGAGCTCGTACTGCAAACCCTACCTCTGTGTTTACAAGGCTGCCGAAAAGGCTTTGCTTCAGCTGGTCTGATTCAGATTTCTTCATTCTTATGCCAGACAATTGAAAGCTAAAAAGGGACAATGTATCTGAAAACAAGAAAATATAATACTCATTCTCATTAGGTAAATATGTTTAACAGTAACGCCGTCCTTGTCTTGTGAAGTCACCGACACGGGGAAGGAAGTTACATAATCAAAAAAGAAGACAAATTCTTTTCAGCTGCCAAGCCAAAATTCAGTTGTGTTCCTTTGCAACCTGTAATTGTACAAAGCAACAAAGAACCTCAGTATTTCATAAATACATGGAATGACATTAAAACAATAATCCGATATTAACCATAGTTTAAGCAAGCAGATAGATGACATCAGACTACAGAAAATAAAAACTGCTGAAATTGTTTAGCAGCTCTTATAGGTGAAAAAGACAGACCTTTTCCTCTTTTGCTTGTCAAAACCATTGTTTTTCTAACTGTCATATTTTGAAAGATATACCTGTATTCCATCATGAAATTCAAGTCCTACAGAGCATTTCCAGATGTCTCATAACCCATACTTCAGACAGAATTTAACTCAAGAAATAATCCCTGCTTCATCCACTGTAGTTTCAAATTGAGGTCAGAACCATGTGTTACACAATCTTATTTCATGAAAAAAAAACCACCAGACCTGCATTACAGGCTGCAGAAATCAGCACACTATTGCAAGCAACAAACAGGAAAGATAAGACCAAAAAATGAAGAAACTTGCAGAATTACAGCTAATAAAATTATTCCAGCATATCCTGATAGCATAGTAAATGCAGTCAGAATAGTGGCAGAAAAATAATTATTTTTAAAGTTCACATAGATAAAACCAGACTGCTGGTAAAGCAGAAGGTCTTTACAAAATATTCACTTAAGAGGCTGTCCTATTAGAAAAATTCTGGTTGTTCCTTAAATGAAACAGTAAAGCACCTAAATTAGAAACAAGTTATATATCAGTTTTCTCTAAGTTTTCAAGAAAATAAACACAAGCTACAGGTAACCATAAGTTATATGACATCAATTTTAAAAAAATAACTTCCTACTAGAAGCAGAGCATTCAATACATATAGAAACCTCTTGAGAGGCCTGTGTGTTGTCTGGGTTAAAAAAATGCTGGCAGAATACATGGATATATATAAAAATACATATATATACATACATACAGCCAGAGAGGGATAGATGATGCCAGTTGGATACACAGCTCCCAGAGCAAAGCTGGCTCATGCCAGCCTCTTTAGGCCCCGGACAGAGCAGGAGCTGCAGCTCTGGAGGGTCCCAGTGCGCTGTGCAATGCTGCCCTGGCTCTGTGGAGCACGGCTGTCCCCAGGAGAGACACAAGGAAGGGCCTTAGCTGGGGATTCCACACCGACACTCAAACCACAGCATTCTGCTTTTGTGGTACATTCTGAGTGCCTCCTATCCCTGCCTGACACCACAACTCCAGTGGGAGAGAATGTACTTTGTACAATTGTGGAGAGGATTGCAGATGCTGCCCAATCTCCTGCCAACCTGAATTCCATCGCAAGTGATCCTTTAGACAAATTATTTGCATTTGCTAATCAAATACAAACCTAAATCTTTTCAATCTTTTTATGGCAGCATGGCTGCTGAAGTCAGCCTTCAAGTACTGAACTTGGTTCTCAGAATCCCCCAAAATAAATAATTATCAAGCACCTGTATAGCAACTTCTTGACACAAAGCACATGTTGCAGTTAGTGTGGTTATCATGATAAAATCGGTTTTCTCAGCTGCCTTGCTTTTCTCTAACACACATACAGAAGACATCATCTAGCTTGCTACATCCATCTCTGAACAATTTGGCTTTAACTTACTCTTTCGATTAAATGAAATTGTTAAAAAATGTACTCAAGATTTTCTTCCAAATCGGTCTCAGGATCCTGTGAGAAACAGCTGAATGAGTCACCCTGATATTTTCTTTCCTAATAAATTAGCAGCTCAACACCATACAAATATGTGTATTTTATTGGCATCATCAATCAAAAGATGACAGATGCTTGTCTGGATTAAAGTGCTGATTTCATAGCTTGCGTAATTCTTAGAGCATTGGAAACTATGAAAGCTTGAATATTTGTTCAAGTTTTTCATTCTTCTGTTCTATTTAGAAAATAAGGTCAAAGCACAGGTGGAGTATTTAAATGAGCAGCTTTATGCTGAAAAAGCCAGTGAGGTGAATGGGATAGGCTGGGCTTACCCCAGGCAGCAGTGCCAGCTCAGCTGCTCTCATGGCCTGGTGCCTGGTGCTCTGTGAGCTTTCTAAGTCTTGGGTAGTAAAATCATGCCACGCGTGATTATTAGTTTGCAGGTAGTTATTTTTCTTCTGAACTGGATTTCTAATGCTCAAAGAGGTAAAGAAGATATTGAAATCCTGAACCCTTTGAGGCAGAGTTTTTAAAAAAAAAAAAAAAGAGAGAGAGAGAAATGTATGTAAAACTCCACAAATTTAGAAACTTTTGATACAGTCATACAAAGATTTAGAGTCTTGCTTATTATTTTTGGCTACTTGGGGGCAAAAATACTGCAAGTCATCTCATTCTTAAATTTTATGCTAATTCATTTTCTGTGAATCCCATTTATTACTGCTGGGCTCTTTTTTCATGCAAACCTAGAAGTTAATTTCCAAAGTCCTCCTCATTTGAAAATTTTTTGCTGCTAAAACACAAAGGAATCCTTCCACAGTAACATACTTTAGTGCACAATCACAGATTGGTTCAGTAGGAGTCTCTTGCATTTAGCAGGAATATTATCCTAGAAAAGATAGGTAGTTACTGTTTTGGTTTTACAAAACATACATGACTCATTTTTCCATTTGCATATTCCGCTATTTTCTCATTCAAAGTGCGCAAGTTCACCTTTTCCAAAGGTCCCAACTAAGGAATAGAAGGCAGGGGAATTTCTCTGTGCACATGTAGTGATTATGACTGTCATGACGAAGAAACATTTGCCTTGGTCCTCGGTCCAAAATGCCTGTCATCTGTCAAAATCATTAGTGTTATAACAGCTCTCACATTGCTGACATTCCAGGTGCTAAATAAGGAGGAATAAAAGCCTGACTTCCAGGCCTGTCTAGTCCCTGAGGAGCAAGCATCTTTGGCCACAGGAGATTTTTTTTTCTTCTTTACAGTTTATTTGCTGCAAAAGAACGACTGCACTTTAAATGCATGTGATCACTTTAAGACCCACCAGTAAGAGGATGCTGTGTTTTGAATCATATAAATATACTAACAAATAAAACATAAAGCAGATATTAGAGAGCCAGCAGTAATAATTAAACATCCATAAGGTTTCCAAACATGAGGCAGAATTATTTTTAAGTTTGTTAGCCATCCAATAAGTTATATTACAGTACTAAAAGAAAAGTGCAATCATCCTCTGCAGTGCACAGAGAGATTTATTGTCAGCTAAATTGGCTTATTAAATGTAGTAGGATAAATGGACCTTTCTGTAGTGCAATCAGAATCACTAATTCCTGCTGCAACTGTACGAGAACTGGTAGCAAAAAAAAAACAACAACCAAACAGCAGAAATAAACAGATCAGAGACTTTAAAACGAAGTACCATAGTTCTCAAATGTCAAGAAGAGATGCTATAAGCAAATATGAAATGTCCTGGAATTGTATCTCTAGTTTGTTCAGCAGCTCAGAAAGAGAAAGATGGACAGGGTGATTATTAAAAGAAACCAAGTTTATGTTCTAGACTCCCCTAGAAATTGTATCTGCTGGCTGAGATGTTCTGCAAAGGAGGTTTTCTCAGCAATACTGCATGTAGGGTCGTTTTAATGTCAACTGCTCTCAGTATAAAACTGGGTAATGTCTTGCACAGATTTCTTTATAACTGTATCAAGCAGTACTGTACATACAAGACTATTCCCACTACATATTTGCAGTACTGCTTGGAGCACTGCTGTAAATTATGGACTACTAGGAAAAGGAAAGAGATACCAATTAGGAGACCTTTGCAAGAATATATTTTGCATTAAGTTAATAAAAAAGCTGGAGAAATTGAACAAGTCTGGTCTTACAGATTCATAGATTTTTGCCTTGATTAAATCCTACCTGTCAATACTAGAGGTTAACACAGCACACTTCACTATTACCACCATCCACAGGCTGCTCTCAAGGCTGTCTAATGAAAATGCTAATTGTCTTCTTTTAAAACATTCCCAGGGTTTTGGGCTGGGGTGTTTTTTAAGCTAGAGGCTAAAACAAGTAATTGACACTGGCTGATATTTTCAGTGATATTCAGGATCAGCTTAACTCATCTTTCACTGCAGTCAGGGGTAAATTATTATTAACTGTGATTGGGAGAGAGTTCAAGAGCTTCTCATTCTCTCTCTCAGTACATTCAGTTTATCCTACCCATGCAGTGTCCCTAAGATTTAGGTGTTGCAAGTTCCTGGTTCCCTCCTGTCTGGCTTGGCATTGAAAGCTTTTTAATCAGAGCAGAGTTACAGTATGCTCAACTCAAACTTCAGAGCTGAAGGAAGGTTATAGATGGAATCAAAAGCATCATTCATAAAGAGGTTCATCACCACAAAAAGTGCCTGTGCTGAAGTTGAATTCCACGCATTATGGAACAACTTGAAAAGGTGGAATTTTACAATATGAAAGAATGAGACAGGTTAATGCTCTAGGACCTCCAGCCTCTGCTCTCTTTGATTTACTTTACAGTATCACAAAGCCAATGAGAACACCCTATACATAAAAATATATTCTATGTAGTACTGGAGTCCTATCCTGGGCAAGCTGCTTTCTGAATTACAGGCATTGTCTGCATTTAATCCAGGTAATCCACATAAATATAAGGGAAGGCTTTTACACACAAGTCAGCACCCTGGGTTAAATGTAACGCCATTAAAAACCTGCTACTCACTGATACATGGCCTAATTACACTGTGTTTGCAAAAGAAAAGAAAATCAGCTTTAACTTTACGACCTTCACCAAATGAGAATTTCCTTTCTCTTCCCAAGTAAAAGCAAATTTTACTATAGGCAGATAATGCTTTGGTCTGTGCTTCTAAATAAAGCCATTCTATTATTCTCACTGTTTAGCTTTTCCAGTCTATTTGGTTCCTAACTTTTTATACAAATTCTTTTAAAAACTTTGTATTTATTGTGAGCAAGTCATAGAATGATTCACCAACTCAGAGCTTCTATATAGTACAGCTTAAATTAATTATCCAAATACAAGAAACTTAATGACTGCCACTGAAACTAAACCTCTTGTCATTAAAAAGCTGATGTCTAATAAGTTGCTTATTTATATGTCAGTAGTGGTTCGAACCCTCTGACTGATAATGAAATACACCTAACAGCAAAATTCGTACAGGTACCCTGCAATTCAGAAGTGGCAGCTACAAATACAGTAAGATATTGACACTGCGCATTTTTTAAACCCTGCTATGTTTCAAAAGTAGGTTCACAACAATTCCAAGCCAAATTCACCTGAAAGCTTGGAAATGCAGCATAATGTTCAAGGATTCTGAGCATATTAAATGATCACTGAATCTCCACATTTTGATGAATCAGGTAAAAAAGGCTTGTTCTCTGAAGCATTAACACTTGGGGTAAGAGTATTTAATTGACCTTGCAATGCTCATGCCATATAGAGAACAGAATTACATATTAAGCCAAAACAGTGAATAAACATCACTGTAGAACTCATTTCTAGAAAGCCACTGGTGAGGAAATCTAGGAAAGAAAACGACTATGCCTGATAACAGAAAAAAATACTCTGGGTATAAACTAATTTAAGGGAGGAAAGCACTTTCCCCAGTATTCTTACACAAGACACCCCTCCCTCTTCCCTGTACCCCTTCCTTAATTCCTGTCTGAACTGCTGGAAAAATTCTAAAGGAATGTTTGCTTCTCCTCACATATAGAGGGTTAGGGAACCAGTGGGTAAGGAATTTTTGTATAAATAAGAGAAATATAGAATCTTTTCTCTCATAACCAAAGAAATAGCAGCCAGTTGTAAAGGGGTAGCAATTTACTTTAGTATGTGGTTCACAGGAGATTACACTGGGGAGCAAGTGCAGTTCACAAAATTCAACACTCACAGTCATCCAATCAAAGAACAAGTAAACATACTCAATTTTATTTATGTTGTACTGTTATAATCTGATACATTGAGGTACCTTTCAAGACATACTTCAAGTCCTTTTAAAGAATCACTTTGTACAAATTGACTTACACCCTCCACTGGCGCTCAAAATCAAAAACTTTAAAAATTAAGTTCCTGGTTTCTCTGCCATCCCTTCAGCCTTCCTCTTTCTCCTTGAAGCCCCTCTTTCTATGCTAGTGCAGAACTTCAGCAATTTGTTGAGACAAAACCCTCAACAAAGTGATACAGAAGTATAGAAGAAGAAGAAAGATAACTTTCCAAATATACACTTAGCAATAAGATTTTTGGGGGGCTACATGCAAAGCTTGGAAAACCCACCAACTTCTGCATTTCAAGATGCAAACACACCTAATGACAAGCAGAATGGAAAGTTCCAGAAGAACAGGATTTTTTATTTCACTGAGGCACTTTCTATAGATAGTTGCAATTGCCCAGTACTTCTGTGGCAAAATCATTTATGAATCTGTAACTGATTCCCACTTAAGTGTGAAACACGTCAGAATTCTAAGTGTTTCTGACAGAAAATACCCCTCACCTTTCACTGTCTGTTTCTCTTGATGCATCAAGAAGCCAGGTGTGCTAACCAATAATTCTTGTTTCAGGTCAAACTGCTAATAATTCAGTGGGTGAGATATCTGTGCAGGTGGATGTCTCTACCCATCCTGGAACTGGTGAGCATAAAGTCACTGTGAAAGGTAAGTTTCAAACAGCCAGCTTTAAAAAGAAAGCAACAACAAAGACCAAACCTCCAAGCACTACATCCTAAGTCAAACATACAGATACTAAAATAAAAAAGGATAGGTATTACAGTACTTGTGAAGCTATGAGAACACTTCAGGTGATTAGGAGTGCACTTCTTCCTTGCTCAACATCAGTAGAAGTTCAGATTATGCAGGCAAGTTATGTCTATGCTTCTCTGTGTAGATAATTTAATGTTAATATATTAAGTTATAGAGCTGTAAATTAAAACGTGTCAAATTATACTTCCCAATTCCTTGTATATAATTCAACTTCTAAAAAGCTACAGCAAAGCTGAGTGGTGAATGACTGCACCAAGTCTTAAGAAGTTGCATTTTTAACAAAATGCCTTTGTTCTGCACAACCTGAATTTCAAAAACACAGGATCATTCAGATTAGTATAAGCTGATTTTTTTTTAATTACAGTGACGGTAGCAGGCAAAACGAATCTGTAAATGTAAAGGATTTGTAAAATATATGTTTATATTTGATACTTTTGAACCTAAAAGTTGTCAGACATGTTTACTTGGCAGGGAAGGGGCAAACCTCCTCCTAGGCTTGCCAGACATTGAGATCCTATAGGAGAGCACTCAGGTCCCCATTCACTGGCTATACAAAGTCATCCAGGGCAATTAATTGGAACTTTTCCAATGGAATTTTATTTAACTTCATTTCTTTTATCTCTTTATAGTTGTAGCAATTAATAACCTAAACTGGCAAACAACAGCTATGTTCCGGCCCTTCGTGGAAGTTTGCATACTGGGTCCTAAATTAAGTGACAAGAAAAGAAAGCATGGAACCAAGACAAAGAGCAACACTTGGTCACCAAAATACAACGAAACTTTCCAATTGTAAGTCTTTTATGTATGGGAATTGCAAATTTTTTGAACATTTTCTTAAAATATTTATGCCTTTAAGCCATTAATAACAAAAAACGACAGTCCTAAGGCTGCTATACATAGATACAGACACCATTTCAAAATTATTTACTAATTTGTGTCTTTGTATTATATGAAGATGAATGGCAGTCACCAAGATTTCAGTCCTACAAAACCTGGTTAAAATGTGCAATTCATTTTCCTACAGAGGAATAACTACTTATATCCCTAGGGATCTATTGGCCTAGGTAGTTGTTTGGACTGAAGCATTAATTATTATTTCTAGACGTCTGGGCCTTCATGACTGTAGAGATATCTGAATGTATATTGGGTTGTGCATGTGTTAATGGTATTGTTTAGCTAAAGCTGTTATCGTTTAATCCTTAAATCAGTAAGAAACTTTCACCTTAACCTGGAGTTTTAAATTTAGTACTTTTCCGCCCTTTTCTGAGACCAATTTATTTTCCTCCCTTTACCCTCCAACCCTGACTGGAAATGAGTTCACTGTCCGTGTCTCACCACAAAGCTCCTTTTGATGCTTGCTGCCAGGGATTTTCTGAATATTTTGAAGCTGATTTAAAGTCATGGTGCTGACAGTTGAGGAACCAGCTGAACATTTTTTGTACTTTCTAGGTAAAGGTAACTGCCTGTTTCAGCTGTTGAGGGAATTCTGTTTCTGTTCAGGCTGCTGAGAACAGATGCTCCCTCACCAGTACATCTGAAGGATTACCTGTGTAGAAAGTTTAAAACTCAATATTCTTTTGCAACAAAATGGAACTACGAAACTTAAACTACCACTCTCACTTTAATTTTTCCAAGATTTCTAGCGTGAATTAATTCCTTGGGGGAATTAAACTGAACTCCTTGTTCTAAATTCATATTGTTAATCCACACAGCCTGCTGAGTAACGAAGATAAGCCGGGAGCCTACGAACTGCACCTGTCAGTGAAGGATTACTGCTTTGCCCGGGAAGATCGCGTTATCGGAATGACGGTGATCCAGCTGCAGAGCATCGCCGACAGGGGCAGCTGCGCCTCCTGGTACCCCCTGCTGAGGAGCATCTCCGTAGATGAGACTGGCTTAACAATCCTTAGAATACTTTCTCAGAGGAACAATGATGAAGTTGCTAAAGAATTTGTAAGACTTAAAACAGAAACAAGATCTGCTGAAGAAACGGCCTAAAATACCCAAGTAATGCAAGGTTGTCACCGCCAAGAACATAAATACAACGCTGTTGTCTGACTAGTGCATGCATGTGCAAATCTGTGGGAATGTTTAACTAACTATGTTTTCAGTGTTTGCCAGTACTTATGTACTATATTTGCAAGGTATGTCAAGGAGCTATATATCTTTTATACATATTTTGGTCTTTGGTAAAGTAATTGTTCCAATGAAGTGCCAAAACTAAGATTAAGAGTAAATGTTTCATCATCTCTTTTTAAATGTTGATTTCACCTCATCACAATTCCATTATTTTTTAACATTTATTAATAAATAAGTAGCTTTTTTAATTGATAATAGGTTATCTCTGTTAAACTGTGTTGCTTATTCTAAATTAAGTTACATCCCTTACTCTTATTTTAAAAATGAGGTGTACCTAGTTTTCTTCAAACTCTCATGTTATGCAAGCCTCATTTTAGGTGTCTTACTGATGACTTTTTCTATCATTACTACAGATGCAGTTACTTATAGAAAGTGTTTGTAATTTTATAATTACCACTATAAAGTAATGATTTTTGCATAAAAACTGAAAAAGGATGGAAATATTTTATGCTAATCTCTTTTTCCAACCTTTCATAAATATCACTGTGAAGAAATGCTGTTAAAGCAGGTTCTCCAGAAGCTGTGCTTATCAGAGTTTGTTACTGATGTTTGATATCTTGAGATAACTTTGTTCTTCAAAACTGCCACGGTAATATCATACTTGTATTAAAAGAGTAAGTCAGTATCTGTAGAAACAGGTTGCTGTACAGTACAGTATATGTGCTTTTAAAAAGTGATTTTTTAAATGATATGGTACTGTACAAGGGATAGTAGTTTGGAATATGTAATGCCGGTTTGTGGTTTGTTTCTAGAAATTGTTTATGAGAAGAAAAGATGCTGTTAGCATTTTCACTCAGAGTTATTAACGTTGCTTTACATACTTAGCTGTAACATCAGTTAAGTGCTTTATTTCTTTTATTTTTTTTAGAAAAGTTCAACAGTTTGTACTTATGCAACATTACTATGTATTGCACTAAAGCAAACTCTGTGTCCTGTAAATATATTTAGTGAAGAATTGTAAAATAAAGTATGCAGAAACTGCTTTCTAGTTTTGTCATTTGATATTATTTATGTAACTATTGGTTTTATGTGCATGTGAAGCCCATGGAGTGGGCTTACTATATAGCTTTATAATATATTAAAGTATGATTTGCACTGTCTGGCATCTGGCTGTTTTATAAGTGTAAGATTTGATATGTCAGTGTCCTAAAAAATACCATAAATTAGGTAGGTGTATATATATACACACACACAGAAAAAAAAATGTGTAATGCTACACATTTGTCATTGGTTTTGGTCATAAGTGTTTCTCATTACACAGGTTTGAGTTTTCAGCTTTGCTTAGGGAAAAAATAACAGGGAAGGGAGGACATGTAGTTTGTATGTTGATGTCAGCCTTCTAAAAATGTAAAGCATGACTCCACACAGGTAAACCAGATTCTTTCCAGGACGCCCTTTTGTGAGATATTTAGATGAGATTTTAAGGTCTTTCAACATCCTCAAACTTCTTCCTTGAATACTAAAAATTAGATTGGTCATAAGTATATGTAGACATTTAGAGAAGTTCTGCACAGCCTTTAGAGAGTTAAGAACACTCCCCTAAGATCACAGATTCCAAATTGTAGTTCTGTGAGGTATAGCCCAAAGTGTCAACAGTAGGCAGGACTCTATTTACAGTTAACAAGATTTGATGTAAGAAAACAAGAGCAGACTCAGTTTCAAATAAAGAAGGAGAGTAATCAAGAGATGAGGTGGTTCCTACTACAGAACACTGCTATGGACAAAATGCAAAAAGAATTCCACGATATGTCAGTTGTGGCTCTGTGAATTAAGCCAGAAAGTCTGGAGTAAACAGCTACTGTTTTTTTACCTGGAGCACTTTCATCATATTTTTCTGTGGCTGTTTATTCTACTGTAAAATGGCACACATTTTAGTGCATAATGTAATCACCACCCACTTAACTGTTTATCCCCAAGATTCGGGATAAAGGAATAACCTCTGAATCAGTCAAGGCAGCCCATTACTGCTCGTCGTGGTCTCCCTCAGCTGCACACACCAAAAGCAATCAGGCCAGCTGGTAAAACCATCCACAGCTTTACACAGTGCTCGTTAATGTTTCACTGTTTTTAACACAGAAATTTTTACTTTATATATCAAAATTTGTCATGTGGAAGATAAGAGGAAGATGCGTTAACTCTACACCACAGGAAGGTTTTAAATATTGTTCTGAATCACAATACAAGTAAAAGCAACAGCATAGCACAAGCTGTTGGACCTCACACATTTTGAGTAGTCAAAATGATTGATATGGAAGAGTTTTCAGTGCTGTTTTAAAAGCTGTTGTCATCTCTTTTAGGGAAGTAAATATCCCATTAACAAAAATTCAACTTGTGAGAATTTTCTTAATTCAACTGAGCTAACCTAAGAGAACGGACAGCTGTTCCTGCAGTGTCACTTCTCACTGACAACTGATGTAATCAAAACTAATTGGAATTCCATTTGTATTGGTTAGTTAAGATAGCAAATATACACATGTGCACTTAGGGAAATAAAGGAGAAAAAAAGACGGCAGAGAACAGCAAGATTAATTTGAGAACAAATCTTTCATTCTCCAAGGAACAGTTACTACGTGGAAACCATTTGATGTGCACCTGAAAAGAGCAAATACATTCAGAGAAGTCTGACATATGACAGCTCTTCAAGTCAACCCGTATACTCAGAACTGACAGTTTTATATAAAACTGTTCAATAAAGATTGAGAAAGATTTTTGCCCTTTTTATTTTGTTTTCTAGGATGAAAATGTAAGAGCCAAATATAGAACCTGAATTAAATTTTCCTCAAAGCATTTTGTCGCTAAGATCTGACAAAAGAAGGGAAATAGTAATGTGTGAATTAAAGACATATAAGAAACGAAACCTAGCAGCCATTCTAAAATCTCAAACAACTTAAGTAAAATAATTTTTTTTTCCTAATGCCACATTGAGATGACACCTGAATTAAGAACAGGGTGCTGGAACTGGCCTTTCCTTCGCATATGGACACTGAACCCAGGAAACTGCTAAAATACCAAAGGAAACATCTTGGAGCTGGAACTGGATGTGCATAGTTCTTCATACCTTTTATGTCTTCTGGAGACTTAAATTTGCAACAAATAATCAATTCATGGGTGTTGGGCCATCACCAGGAGGCTCAACCACTCCCAGCAACAAAATATGAAACATTTTTCAAATTATTTTGTCTGTACCCTGGAAGAATCAAGAGACTTATCATAAAGAATTCCTGGCATGTGCAAATGCCACCATTTGGCTTAGGTAGACATGACTTTAGTGATTTACTTGAGAAGCTTACAGAAAAGAATAATAATAATAATAATAATAAACCAATCATTTCCATGGTTTTTCCTCAACTTGTTTTGCTAGTTTTCATTGATATTCTCATGCTAGTGACTGTAGAAATCAAATTTGTAGACAAATACTGAAAACAGAATAATAATTTACCATTACTGTATGTCTGAATTAAATGCACATTTCTCACAAATCCCTTGAAATCTAAAGACCTGAACAAATATGGGGAGAATATTAAGTTATTAAATTAAATTCAGCTAGTAGACATAAAATTAACATAAATGGATTCAATGTTATTTGTAAAATACAGCTGGGCAAGTATTGGAAAGCATTCAGTTGTTTACACATGCTTATTTTGATGGTATTTTCATATCACTTTGCATTTTGGCACCAGATTTATGTGATTGACTTGTACTATGAAAAAATCATAGAAATGAATCTTCAGGAGACAAATTCTAAATTTTTTTAGAAATTATAATCAAGACATGGGATACAAACACTACACTGAGACTAATAAGCAGAACCGGGATATTCTAAAAGTGTGTCACTATATGTATTTGCTGAGATAAAGAAAAATTACAGTTTGTATCTGGAGAATACCTGTTTCTCTTGGGTTTTCTACACTGAGTGAATGCACACACACACTACAGAGTATAAATGCATTTCTAAGTGATGAATCTACAGAATTTAATTTGAAGATAAACCCAATAGAGAAGCAAGTGAGCAAATGTATCTTTTCAAACAGATTCTGTAGCTGACAGCTTACCTAAACAAACTGTTCCTAAATGACTCAGCCTATAACCATTTCATTGTAAGAATTCAGTTTCAGATTTCAGACTCCAGCAATTACAGCTGAAAGCCTTCACTATCAATTTAGCAAAATGAATTATTCACTGAAGAATATGAAATAACAAGTGGGCATACTGTAAACTTTGTCATGAAAGCCATTAAAATATCATAGATTCATTTTCAACTAAATAAATAAGATAATCAGAAAAGTTAATCCAAGGAAGTGAAGTCTGCTCTTTAATATAGTTCTGTTATTTCTACACACTATAGTGCAGTCCCAGGCTCCAACCTGCACTGCCTCGGGGTCTCACATCAGTTAACATCCATTTCTCCAGTTTTTCTGAGCAGCAGGAGGAGTTCCAGGCGAAGCGGACAAACCAGAGAGCAGCTGGGGGGCAGAACAGCTTCCTGAGCTGTTCCCAGTCTGGTCTCTAAACTGGACATATACTGTTGTTTGACCAAATACACAAAGGAAAAACAAACCTACACTGGGCTAAGTGCAAGTGGGGCTGTAACAGAGCAGACTCAGGCAAAAATCAGAGCTCTCCATCTTCACTCACCCAAGATGGGTGACAATTACTGAGGTAGCTCTAACTTGTCCAGCACTTAAGTCTAAGAAGGCTTAGATTGCACATTTTGTTCAATCCTGTTTACCCATTTAAACAAGAGGATTTTTCTTGCCAGTGAGGGCACTGACTGCAACGTGAGTTAAGTCTCCAGGCCTGAGGTCATGACAGTGAGAAAACAAATGTCAATTACTGACTAGCAGAATCAAAAACTGAAAAGGAATTGCAAAAACATGCACTGGACACTAGAACACTAATGGAAAACTACAGCAGAGTAAATACATTCCCCTCCTCTAGATAAAAGTCCCTGTACGATGCCTGCTAGACGGACTTTAACTTATGACGTGTGGCAGGGCTTTGTCCATAGAATCCACCCAGTGTTTCCAGGCATTACACAGCAGTCGGACATCAAAAGCACTTCACAGGAAACGTGGATACTCAGAACAGCTGGACTGTGTGGGAATATACTCAGAAGAAAAGATGGAGAGGAAAAAAAAAAGAGGAATGGATGTGGAAGAGGACTGACAGGCAGCGTGGATTCAGATTGCATTCCTTAACTGGTAGCAGAGGCAGAAAGCTCTGTGTGATGCCAGTATGACACAGGAAGGTAGCTCTGTCTGTGTTTCTGTCATGTTCTGCTCTAGCTCAAGAGTTACTTCTGTCGATTGTGATTTCAGTAGAGGTACAAGGCAGAGTTTGATCCCTGAGAGGGTCTCCCCCCTCTTTTAGCACTAAGTGGAGGCTGAAAAAATGTGTTCTGCATGTCACTACCCTCTGTTACAAAAAGATAAACGTATTCCCAGCCCAGAAGCCACCATAAACAAGCTCAAGCTACAGAGCCTGCAGATATTATTTCCCTGAATAATATATATCCAAGAGACAACAATATTAACTAGGTGGAATATTCTCTTGAGGAGCTTGAGAAACAACAGCAATTTGCATTTAGTGATGCATCAAAGTATCAACGTGCGAATTTGCAGCCAGGAGAAAATAATAAATCAATATGCCCTTAAAACGCTATCTGCTTTTCCTGTGTAATTTGCAAAGGAACTCCTGTGCGAGACTGAGCTTCCTCAGCACAGTGACCACTCTGAAATGGGGTCGAGCCCCTCTTTCTCCCCAGCTCAGCAGTAGAGACAAAGCATTGCAGTAACTACTGAAGTGAGCTGGAGTCAGTAGCAGCAGTGAACTTAACTCCTACCCAATATGCTCTGAGATGTTCAATAGTCCATATAGTCACAGCACATCTTCCCTTTGCTGTAGAGAATTTCATTCCTGATCAGGGAGAAATTTCACGGCAGAGAAAATTGGAACAAAGAATGCTGTTGACATTTAGCAATAACTTACTACACTTTTATTAGATGGAAACAACCAAGAGTGTAACTCTGAGTATCTATCCTTCCCTGTCAGAAGGCAATAAACAAAACTTATACACAAAATTTATTGCATGAATTGAATCTCTTTTAAAAGAACAGAAATAATAAATAAATAGAAATAATAAATATGTAGAAAAATGCTCATAAACAGCTTGCAATTTTGGCAAATGCTGTTTTTTAGACTGGCTGGATGAATAATCTGTGAGAAGGGGTTAAATCTTTGTTGAATGCTCCAAGTGAGCTATTAAGGCTAGTGCCAGCTAAGAGAGTCCTGTCTGGCTGAATACAATGCCTAGAGTCAGCTTATTGAAACACAGACCAGGTTTAAAACCCAGCACACCAGACATTGCTAATAGAAACAAACACAGTTAACTGGAATAGTTAGAGAATAGCATCTGCTTTTGTGCAGAGAGCAAAGTGAGCACAGAGGAGAAAACCATTTGCCAAACAGAAGAGGAAAGCCTGGAACAGTATCAGAGCCAAACCAAGGAACATTGCAATGAAACAGAGAAGGAAGGGCAGAGCTGAAAGACAAGAACCTTTGTAACAAAGACTGTGCTATTCTAAATCAGACCTGCCAGCTAGAGAGTCCTTTGAGACTTTTACACTGTAAATTATTTAGACAGACTGATAGACAATAATTAGCACACATCTGTATACCAAGGTGACTGTGACTAATCACAAGAAAGAAAAAAAAAAGAAAAAAAACCACACCAGAAAAACCTCTTCAGACCATCTTGGAAAGGAGTTATAGCAGGAGGAATAAAGTTCTAGATTCATTTTGAAATTCCATTATAAGAAAGCTTTTGGTATTTCTTTAGCCAATAAAAAATAGGCAAGCAGTGCAAGAGACTTTTCCCATTCTTTCTGCCCACACCCCAGTTCATAAAAGGTTTGCTGTCAGAACACTTTTGTAGAAATTAAAGATGTCTTCTGAACTCGTCAGTAACAAACACAGCGCAGCAACTTTTACTACGTAAAACTATAGTCAGACAATACCATAATATCAGGGAAAAAAAGCTAAATTTCAGGGACATACACCCCCCACCCCAAAACCATTCCTATGAGTTGACTTTGCCCAGTCAGAGGCAAAAGCAGAGTGAGTGAAGAGACCTGTTAAAGACTGCAGGGGCATGGGGTCACTGCTTACGTGATGTTTTGAGCTTACGTGACTTACCCGCGATCGTATTCTTCTGAGGTAAGCGATGTCCCCTCATTCACACACAGGAAAACTGAGAGGGTAAGATTAAATCTTTGGTTTGAATTATAAAGGCAAGTGACAGCATCAGAATTGAAATTCAGGCAGCCTTGGATTCCAAATTTATGCTCTAAGCATTGCACCTTGTTTTCTACCCAAGGCACAACATGGGGGATTGTCACTATCTCTGTCTACAGTTATGGGTGTTTACAGTTTGATACGATTCAATTACTTTATTGACCAAGTAGGAAGACTTCAATCAACTTTTCAAGCAAACCTGCCCTCTGGTAATTGTTGAAAATAAGTAAAAAAGACCATGAATAAGCCGTCTCCTTGAAATTTCTAGAGCAAGATACCAATGTGAAAAGTAAATCCATTTTCACTGTGAAGGTATAAATATTCAGAGGCAAACAAATCATTAATTTACAATTTGAGATTCATCACGGATGAATGTTTCATAATGTTCCTTTACCTACAGAGCCAATATATATATCCAAACAAATCAAAAACCCACAACATTTTGGAGATCTAAAGTTCTTCAATTGACTACAACTACATCGTGCAACTAACAGACACCTTAAATCAAATTCCTGCTGCTCCTTTCTGTGTGATATAAGCAACAGGTAAATGTAATAAATGTAACTGGTGGGCTTCTCATTACAGTGAGAACGAAAGCATGAGGCCCTTGGGAGCACTGTTGGCACAGACTGTTGAAGTGGACCTTAAATGTCCAGCTCAGCCTGGGGGCTCATGGGCAGCTCCTAATGGGGGAAAAAAACATCCAGAGAAACCACACAACTGAACAGGCAAATTAATTAGAAAAGTAAAATCTGAAGCTCTATGTGTCAGTCCAGAACCTTCTACAATTACCACTTTTACCCAGCACCACTTTGCTAAGGAAATGCTGTGATGCCATATATCCACAGACAATGACATCAGTAGAATTTGCTTTTCTATCAACTGGCAAAGCTGCCTGAGATTTGACCACAATACAAGGATTGATAAAAATCAATAGCAGGAATCAGGCCTTAGCATTGTTTAAAGCTATGTAAATTAATTCTCCTTTTTACTGATTTTCCTGTTTATCCGGTCCATATATGTTCAGTTCATCTCTTTCTTTTCATTATTAATCAGAAAGGTATTAACAGCACTTCTGAGATTTCACCATTAAAAGCAGACATCCTTTCTGTTTTCTAAAGCACTAATTTTTTATTCCATGTGAGAATACATCACGTCATCTGTAAGTATTTGAATTTTTCTCACACAACATGGAGAGAGACAACCTTTTTTTGAAAGACGTAATTCAAAAATTTTATACCCATTCTCAGCTAAAAATGCAAGAGCTACTGCTGGAACTAAAAGATGATGCATGCACCATCACCATCAATAATTCCTGCAAGACAATGAGCAATGTTTTGTCCTAAACTGTGAATAACAAGATTACAAGTACTTAATTAGTGCACAGCTTCACTAAGACATTAAAAAATAACTTACATTTAATTTAATTTTAATTTATTTTTTAAAAGTCAATCTATGCGGATGCCATAATGTTTTTTAAGTTTTTGATGTACACTTTAGAAATTCTAGAGTTACATGGCTCTACAACGATTCTCTGGCTGTTTTAAAGGCATGTAGCTGAAAGAGCACTCTGCAAAAATAAAATCTCATGACACTGTAGGAGCCAGGAGTTGTTCCCTAGATACAAAATAGTTCACAAATAAATTACAGAATAATTCAAAAATACCTACGAGGTTTTAGGTCATTTTCAGGTATTACCTTATTTGATCAAATTTTAATACTTCTATATTTGCCATCACTAGGTATCAAAAAGAAAAAATTCAATTACCCCAAAAGGCTGAATACTCTCCAAAATTCATGGAACTATTTAAATTCATTAAGCTACAAGTGCAAATTGGCACCTGAATTTAAAATTAAAAGCTGCCAAGATTTTAATTCAGATTTAACATGCTGTCTGATCTATGATTATACCGAATTTTAAATTAAGTTGCAGACAGCTGTGTAAAATATTTTCCTCCAGAAAAAAAGCAAGGAAGAAAGGATTACGTGCTTCTGTTTGTAGTTTAATGTGTAACTTGTTATAGCTTTTGATTTGGGGCTTTTTGCAGGGGATTGTTAGTTATTTTAGCATGTAACATATAGAACAACAAGTAGCATATCTGGTACAGATATGCCTTGCATAGGTCAGCTATTATCTGTAAAAATGCAATCAGAGACAGATATTTTAATTGAAAAGGGCTTCCCAAAGTAGATAAGGCTCAGTAGAGTGAGGGGAAACAGAAGCAGAGACTGTGCCTGAGCTCAGACAATAAACCCAAGGCAGAGCCAGGGGCAGAGGCAGAACTCTGAATGCCAGCCCATCAGCCCTCTGCGGGCTGGGAGCCTCACCCCCAGCTCTGCAGCATTATTCTGGCTACCTAACCCAGGCACTGAGGGGCTCCTCTTCACTGCCCTGTGATCACTGCAAGCTAGAACCATCAAACTATGATGCGCTAAAAATGATTTGGGAACATAAAACACAGAGAACTCAGGGTCATTTGGAAATATCACTGAGCATCTTTACAAGCCCACACACACAGTCATAGAGCTGTTTGATAAATCTGTGTCAGTGTTCAAACTGGAAAAATAGAGCCTGTAAGTCTTATTAGCCTAAACTCTTCCCAAACCAATTTTGTGTTTCTTAACATAAGAGAACCAACTGGAAACCAGCCTCCCCTACAACTTTAAAAGCCCCTAAGTCCACCTGAGACAATTTTTATTGTTAATCTTGAATTTGCCCAGTAATTAAATTGTAATGAAATATTAAACATTATATGGTAAAGATGATCTGTGAGTTTTGGAGAGCTGGAGGCAAGTCTACTGGACACTGAGGGCTCAAGGCAATTCTTTTCATTAAAAATATATAATTTTTAGTTAGTACCCAGGAGGTGTTCTTATGTTATGAATTAAACTTCACAGAAAATTACTTAGATTAAAAATAAGATTTCTTCAATCATTGCTGAAGTAATGAATTCCCATTGGATGATCCTAGGCTAGCAGAATAAGTATGTATGAAAAAGAAGCAAAGGCTGCACTCTGCCAAGGTTATTCTGTCAGCTGGCAAGAGCTACACAGCACAAAAAAAGCCTTTTCAAAAATGAGGTGTGTTTGAGCTCTAGCTTTAACTATTGAAGCAGTAAACTTCTACACTTGAAAAACTGACGTAAGTACTATTTGAGAAGTTTGGCTTTTTTCTCTAAATATATCTGAAAGATCACTTGTCTTTACATGAAGTGAAATAAGTCCATTTTAAGAAGGCTGCATGTGTAATATGGTGTCTGGGTACAGTTATTTTGGATTAAAAACTTGGAGAAGAAATAAACAAATTTCAAGTAGTGGTCAATCCAAGGACTTGAGAAAAGAAAAAGACTAAGAAATGAAGAGAGTTCAATTTGAAGCTTGTCAGCAACGTTACATACAAGACACGTTCATTGAAGATATCCCACTTTCAACTGTATTTAATTATTTAGTATATAGCTAACTTCAAAGTCTTGACTACCCCTCAATTTCTTCTCTAAATAATAACTCAGAAGAATTACTTAAGGACACTGTTCCAAAATATGCTCAAGAATAACCCTGAAGCAACTCTGCATCTGCCTGAAAAGGAGTATTTCTGCCAAAAAAAAACCCAAAAAATGCCACTCTGTTTTGAATGTGTTTGTATTAATACCTCTCCTTCAAAAACTCATTAATTATCAAGAGTCAGGAACACACTGAGATGGCTCCTACCAGACACACAAATGATAATCTGACAACTCTCATTTGATGGTAATGAAGGTGACAAGTGCCAGATTGCATTCCTGGGTAAAGCCTCTCCTGCACTCAGCTGCTCGTGCAGCTCAGCCAACAGGGGAGCCCCAACAGCTGAGCCTGCAGGGCTGCTACACATAACCCCAAAGCAACGGCAACGGTGGAGCTGGACACATTCCTGAACACCTTGCACTTGGAAAATCAAAATCACCATCACCTGAACACAGAAAAATACATTCTGAAAACCAAGCTCGGCTAAAGAGAAATTCGTACAAACATTCTAGGAAACAGAAGAGAAAAAACAACAAAGTTATTAGAAACACATGAAAAAGTTAAAAGACAAAAAACCCAAGCACTGTCATTGCCTTGATTGACATTTAATAATTCTGATTATTTTAATATATTTTAACGTATATTACTTGTTCATATATAGATATTTGCAAAGTTTGCTTCTAGATTCTAACAACACAAACTCAAAAGGGGAAGAGAAACCCAGTTATCAGCCTGTAATTTTCAAATGGGTAACTCCCTTCTTTAAATTAGATATAAAATAACAAAGACTCTAAATATAGAGTGATTTTTTTCTTCAGTAAATATTATGTTTAATTAATATTACTATAGAAAACCATGTTATAATTTCCCTGACCCTCTCTAAATATTCAGCAACACAAACACTTACTTCCCAATTGTTTAGAGAATACCTAATCCACCCATCAACCACTATAGCCTCCAGCCATGAGGTCCTCCTTTTGCTGGATTTTAGCTTAGTAAAAAGGTAATGGTTTATCATTTCTTCTTCTCAGCTATGCTGCCATTAGGTCACGCATCAGTTTCCTTTAATCACAGCAACGCAGCATTCCTATGTTTTCACAAGGGTTTTAAATTCTGGCTCAGCTGTGCTAAAGCACTTTACATGGCCTTAAAAAACCATAAATGAGGCAATACAGACTGTCAGTCTCACAAGTAATTACACATGCCATCCTGCTAGCAGCTGGAATCGAGAGTTTACCAGTGCTAACCAAGCCCCTGTCTACACCAGGAAACACATTCATGATCATCTCTCTACTGCTGACACGATTTCCCCTCCAATGGGCTTGAGATCAGTGGGGAGTTTCTGCATTTCCAAGTATAAGGCAGGCATATATGAAGTGTTATTTTGCAGGCGTGCTCTGAATTGCTGCTCCCCAGGACAGATTTCACTGAGAAACGTGCATACCAAACACAAACGTATCAGAATCGAGACACCAAGCTTGGAATTTTTGCACCTGTAATGGGTAAATGTGAAAAGGAAGTGACATTTATAGGTGAAGTTTACAGGCTACAATCAAGCTGTAAAAACACCACCTGGAGAACTTGTTTGGGTTTTTTTATACAACACTGAGAGGTTGTTCTGAAACTGCATGGCAAATCTCTGAGGAGCGCAGGAAGCTCCTGTGCTCAGATACTCAATGTTCATAGCAATTTCTTAGTGAAGCTTGACTGGATGTTACTATCTCCATCTGGTAAGGGAAAATTCTATCATACAGATAGAATTTTTTTTATATATACAAGACCTGACCTATTGCTAGTGACGCTTAATTGAATCTTTTTCAAGAAGTTTTTTTTCACTTGTATTTCATTTGTCTGCCTTTAAACTCTTCACTCCAAGAAAAACCTTTGCCTAAATAAACATTTTCAAAGGAAAGAAACTAAACATTTATGAAATTCAGGCAATTTTTTACAATCATAGACACAGATTCGTTCATTGAGTGGAAGACAGAAAGGTGATACTGATAAAAAAAGACTGTCACCTTATTTTCTTTTATTGACTGACTGAGGGTACAATGAATGGTGTTCAGTTAAAATCACAGAATGAAGTATGCCTTTATGGAAGTGCTAAAAGCATTGAGGAGAAGTACTGCAAAGTAAGATTCTCCATAGTGGAAGCTTTAGAGAGAAGAACAGCTCTTCATAGACAAAAATTCATCCAAAAATGAGGATCAGCATCTGGTATGGAGTTTGGGGGCATATAAGAAACCAACTCTTCTATTCAGGCTCCCTAAAACAAAACTACAACCTTGCCATCAGAAACTTCTTTCCTGGTTGGTGGACACACAGTCAGACTATTTCTAGACAACCAACACTTATTAAGACCTGATTCTTTCCTATTCTTAACTCTAAGAGGAGTATGGAAAAGGGGTAAGAGAATCACTTAAATTTCTACACCTCTTTTGTACTCTTCTGTGCTGGTATGGATAATTGTTTTGGTCCAAAGCAGCAGGGAATTATGTCCACTTCACAGTGATGTTAAAAGACAAAGCCGACTTTCCAACCTGGACTTCAGCAGCCACTTGTCAGCAAATCTGTCAGAGGCATGTCCTGTTTACTGCATTTTGAACAAGTTCTCTCTTACCCTGCACTGTGCAAATGGAACTTTATCTTTCCACAGACTGAAGGGATGTTGGTTCCTTATGGAATGTGCCACTGACAGAATTTCACTCCCCATGACCCTGTGAGGCAAATGCCTTCAGGGAACAATTCCACAGGCTAAGCCAAACCCAGCATGTTCTCAGTCCTGGTTATCATCAGGCGAACTGAGTGCACCCTCCAGATGAAAACATGGGGCACTGCAATTACTGCCAGAGACCAAGGTCACGTTCTGCCTACAATTAGATCGTTTGAAAGACAATAGAAACCTGAGTTCAAGTAATTAAACCACCTGAAGATGAAAGGATCTCCTATATGTTTCAAAGCAGTGATCTTTGTCTGACTGAACCAATTCCAAGACATTTTTCAGCTATCTGTCCTTGATTGCCTCCCTGTGTGTCACTGATGTTTCCCATTAGAAAACAGAATGAATTTCAGTCCCAAGAGTAAAATGCATTCTGAGACTGCGCTTGCATGTTCCAAGTGCTTCACTGTGAATGCTGGTGTGGAGTTCCCAGCTGGCAAAAGAAGGGATTCTGTGATTGAGGAGAGAAAGTGTGGGCACCTTACTTTCAATGAGCCACTCAGATCCACTGTGAGCCCATACAATCCAGCCTTGTCTTTTCATAGCCAGTCTCATCTCTGAAATGTGGCACAATGCTTCTAGAGTCAATCAAGCAGCAGAAACTCAATGTGCAGGCACTGCCTCAGCTTCCTATCCTCAAGCAGCCACTACTTCAGGAAAATAAGGACACCATTCTCTGCAGAACAGTAGAAACACTGTGCAGTTATAAACAAGGTAATAATGCAGAGATGACAGAGTTGGATGCCATGGAGGAGATCAGCTGTAGTGCTGCTGAAACAAGTCGTATGCAGAAAATATTGCAGTGTTGCCACATAAAATCTCTGCAAAAAGCAAGCTATATTTTGGCACATCAACGAAAAAGCACTCACAGTCAGTGCTTAGGTTTGGGTTTTTATGATGCAGAACAATAACATAATTTGCCTTCATTACCATTCATTGCTGTGTAATTGCCCTAATTTTCACAGAAAGTCTGGAGATGAAGAGAAGACATACTCGTATCATCTGACTCAGTTTCCCCTCACTCTCTGATACAGTTCTCTCTTTTAAGCCCTAAAACACAGATCCAGTCATTTACTGTACAGACAATTTGTCACTTACTGCTGTGACAATAAACAATCCTTATCCTCCACAGACCCAGCTTGCTGTGGTAATAGAACACTCACTTGCAGAAGGAGGATTTCTGAACTGCATCAATCTGAAAATCTCCCAAGAAAAGACACCTGCAAATCTTCCAAGGTTTGTGATTCTCCTTGATGAAACAGTGGCTCAGGAACACAGCAGGATGAGCCATCCTATGCCTTTTGAGATTTATCATTACAATGTTTTAGATCTCAAGGACAATCGAAACTTATGCAAGAAGTTTTATTGTGCATTTTCCAACTCTAAGTAAGAGAGCACACACACAGGGAAAAAAAAGAAAAGAAAATCAAACCCAAGAAACCACAAATTGAATTTTGGTAGATGCAGCCCCAAGGCCTGAACCTCTGAGTCAAGGCAAATAAAAGATGGATCCAGCTGGATGCAGGAGTCTATTATTAAAGATACCATCAACAAATTTGCTTTACAATTGGATCCCACAGGGAAGTCGAAGATTAGGAGTTTAGGACTATCCTTCTGTTGGTACTTGATATAATTCAATTTATGTTCTAACCAATCCTGGCAAATATTTGCCATTAGTGATTATATTAGTTGTTCTAGAAGTCACATTAATAGAACCAGTTCTTAATTAGGCTCACTACAACTCAAGAATTTCACTATCATTTGATATTCTTGAAGTCTGCCTACAAAGAACAAGATTTTAACCATCAGGAAGTGCCACCTGCTTGGAAAAGACCCAGAATACGCAGCACCACTTTTTTTCCTCTTCTCCTTTCTTTCAATCTAATTTTACATGATTAATCAGATGCATCATGCCCAGCTTTCTACAAACTGCAAAGCAAAGACATTGCTATCATAAAAAGCTATTTTTGCATAATCAGATAAGATTTAGCGTACCATTCATCTTCATTATACAGCTGATAAGCAATTCCCCAGTTGCATGGTTTACTTCTCCTGCATGCTGATTGGGTATAATAAAAATAAACACGTTTTGGAGCATCCCAATATGTTGATATAAATAAAAAACAGTTGAAATATAAAAAGGGTGGTATAACACTGATTAAGTACAGTATGTACCCTAGAAGAATATGTATGTCAGAAGAAGCAGCAGGGTTTTTTTCCAAAATATACCTTTGTTTGGCCTTTCTCTCACCTATACAGAGCAGTTCATCTGACTAATGGGTATTTCAAAAGATGAAACATGTGCAGACAAATTTCACATACTTCCTGGAAAGATGTGGGGAAAGAATTGCAACATTCACCATAAATATCTACAGAAAGACAAGAGGCAACCTCAATATCCTGAAACCTCTTGACCCCAGCTCCTCTCCAAAGTCTGTTTCAAGAGCGCAGAGGGAAGAATAAAACTAAACATTCATGATAAACAGAACCTTATATATTAATGATTATGCAATCTGTTTTATTTAATGTTACAACTTCTGCTCTAGACACAGCCAACATAAAGCTGGGTATTGAAAACTCAAGAAAAACCACAGCAATATTCAGTGTAGCAACACAGTAGAGGCAATCATTGCTGTAAATGTAACTTTACGCAAACTACCACACACAAAATTATATCATTTGTTCATACATCTGAACTGTAGAACAAGATAATTAATACTCTAACAAACAATATATAACTAGCACTTCCAAGACTATAATTTTAAAAATAGCAATCCAAAGTATCGCTAAAAAGCAATTGCCTCTATCAGCCTCAGTAAATCCTCCTTTATCAGATATTGTGAAATATTTACTACTGACAGCTGCCTGTTCTGGGGCTCGCTAGAACCATCACCAAAAAGATTGCTTAGGTGAAAGGAACAGTGTAGTGTTTAAAAAAAAACCCCAACTTTTGTTTTCAGTGCATTAATATTGATGAATTAATATTTTTCTCTCAGCTCATACAATACTGAATTACAAGACGCTCCTGGTCAAAACTCTTCTCTCACAGCACCTGCGAACATTTATTTCATCTCCCCAGAGACCTGTTACCACCTTCCCAAGCTTTCCTTCCTGAGCTTTATTCTTCTGCAAACTTTGGAATTTAGCCTGAGGAGCTAGACAAATTTGGATGCTCTCACTCTTTTCTCAGTGGCTTTCTGTCTGTAAGTATGTGCTCCAGATAGAGGTTATTTTTAACATCAATTAGTTTGCTGTATTAGCACAAACAAGGATGTGACATAAGGTTGAATAAGCAGACAAGTGTGGGGAAAATTCATAAACTAGTATTGCTCAAAATAAATGCAGAAAAAAGAAAAGAAGGCGGGGTGTGTGTATATACACACATACCATCCACTTATCCTGTCATTCTCCTGCAACACCTTTCTTTCTTCCCGGGGTAATTTTCTGATCCAGTCCCTGGCTCAGGCATTAACAAAAGGATCGTTAGGCTGCACAAGTGCAGATGAACACAGAGCAGGATTTTGATGCACTTTAAACATCAAAACAGGTTTTCATCCTTTACTGATACCTCTGTCTCTTAACCAAGGGCTGTATTCATCTGTGTTGACAAGCCATACTGTGTCTATGGCCAATGAGGAAATTAAATTTGCTTGCTAGAACACACATATATTCAGTTGGCTTAATTTTTCTTTGCTTTCTTCCTTAATAGAAGTAGAGCCCATCAAATTTGCCAAACAGATCATTAGAATGAAATAACATACGCAAGGTTATTGCAAAATATTTTTTCTTTGTTTCCTTTTCTTCCCACAGCAGCATTTATTTTGACACTGCCCTTCTGAATGATGACAGATGTCTGGGACCTTGCAAGTCAGCTTCCTAATGGAAGAGAAACCAGTGACGTCAAGTCAGGGTATAATTTAAGTGTAACTTGTTCTATTTATGCAGGGTCTCAGTTCCAGATTTGACACAGAAACGACCAAATTGCCTCTGGGTGATCTCTTCCTTCAATAACAAGCCCGACAGCAGTGGGCAGTGCTCAAAGAGCAGCTCTGCCTCAAGAATTGAATTTAATCAGAACCCTGGGTAGAGAGTGAACTCTCCTGCTGCTCTGATAGTCCCTCTCCAAAAGCCTTGTCACTACAGTGCTACTTGCATAACCAACGCTTACAGCAGCACAGCACGTCTTCCAAGACTGAACATATGCTCGTGGGCTAAGGAAAAATCCTCCTTGAAGACTGCCTGTAACTACCATCTGTTGACACCTACACACCCCTGTTCCTCACCACTGCCAGAGACGGCACCTACAGGTCGAGTCAGAGGCTTTGTTGTGCTAGACTTGCTGCAAACACAACACACACACAACAGTCAGCCTCTCTAAACATTCATCCACAGCACAGAAGCACCAGCGGTTACTTACCAACCACTTGCAGAACAAGGGCACTTTTACAAGGTTTGCGTGGAGCAGCTCTTCAGATGTGTTTTTTCAAAGTGGGATTTTATCCTTCTAGATACCTAACACTCATGCTAATATTTCAGGTTTATGTGAAGTAATAATTTCCCTCATTTATTACGAGCTTGTCTGAAGGGGGGGATATATTTGTAGCCAAGATTACCAGCCAGTAGCTGAGCTGAAACCTTGGCAGGCATCCACTGAAGATGACAGTGATCCACTGAGCTGTGCTAACAAGGACAGGGCACGAGGGAAAGAAGTGACCACAGAGGCAGAAATACATTTGAGGAACAAAGCTACTGTATTTGGCTAATCTGATTATATAAAACAGCACATTATAATGGTCTCTATTAAAAAATTTAAAAAGCATAAAACTATTTCTTCATGATATGCCAATTCTAGTCAAATAACTCTAGATCAAGTCCAGAAGGGAAAATCCAAGACATTTCTATCTCTCTACAACTTTATGAATTGGATTTCAGAGTTAAAAGCAATTCTGTTTAGTACCCTAAAATAATCTGTAGACTAAATTGGTCCCTGAAATGTGATCAGTGAATATATTCATGTTTTTAACTTTCCCCATGTGTTAAACAATGTTTAACATCATGCAGTATTATGGAACTAGTAAAGAAAGAGGACAGCACTGAAAGGTGTAACAGCATGCTAACCTATACAGCTTTAAAAACATTACCAAGAAAGAGGGAGGGAAAATTATCTTCCCAGATATTCCACTGACAATTAGAACTGTGCACTAAAAACAGTAATGCTACACAGAGTCAAGAAAACCCAGAATGTGATTTTCTAAATTCATTCATTTTCATGTTCACTTCCATAAACATTTCTTATTAACTTGAGTGTTATACAAGTGTCCAGTTAACCGTGATCCTGTATTTCAGCGGAAATACACAAACAACAAGGTCAAATAAGGAGATGGACTAGAATCACGAGCAGAATTCCTCATGAATAAGTGACCCAGAGGTTTGCAGTTTTTCTAGACACATCTATAACAGAGTTCTCTTTATGAATAAAAATCTCATATCTACAGAAATACCAGGTTAAAGTATTACATCTTAAACTGTTATTTATCATACTTTGCTATAGAACACATAATCTCCACTAGTGTTAAACTTATTAACTGGTATTCCCGACTGGTTTGGATTCAAAGCATTCAAGCATGTAAAGCATGATCCATAGTCTTTTTACAGATTATTAAACAAAAAATGCTTTAAGAGCCCTAAAAAAAAAACCCAAAAAACTCAATTTATATTCAGGATTTGACTTAGAACTATTAAAATCTAAATCACTAGTGCTAAAATTTGGAACATTAAAATAACAGCAATATGCTTAAACATTTCACTCAGTTGTGTTCACTCAGTTTCTGTTTGAGACTCTTCCAAAGGAAAAAACCATAGGTTTTACTGAACCAACCATATGATAGAATCAGGGACAGATGGAGAACGAGACTGTGGCAGTGCACTCACAGATGGAGGAGATTGTAGACGATATAATAAAGATATTTTACACCTCTCTGTATTTTGAGTAAACAGTGAAATAAGATACCAAAAGGCTATCACTGTTGGTGGTAGAAGTGACAGTTGCTATTTGCAAAACCATGCTAAAATCTATACTTGAACCACTTCACATTAAAGCAGTTTTAATTTCTGAAATGCCCTCACTCCTGATTTCCAAGAGATGAGTTTTAGTAACTACTGGGTACGGTGGCTTAATCTAAACCAATACCAGATGAATTAGGGGTAGATTCCCAGAAATTCTCTAATCTGATTGCTCTCAAGGGCAGGAATGTCAACAGTACTGGCCAAAGAGTCAGACATTCTCAAGAAGTTACTTAAACAAAGCATTACCTCTTTAAATGAAGAGATAATGTGATCCCACATGAGATGAATCAAAATCATAAATTAATCTCAGCTACACAACAAAACTAAATACTTGAGTTGCACCTGTTGTATATTCTAATGTAATGATTTTTTTGTGTCATATTCCTAACTGTACCCAGGATATTACTGGGAAAGGGTATAAAGGGTTCTCTCGCAAATCATAATGGAGAAAAAATTAACAAAAATGAACATGGCTCAAATTATGTTTACAGTAATGATTCTTTCCAGGAAAAAAATTGTCATTATTAATTTATTTCTTCATAAAAGTAGACTATTCATACAAATACGAACACTTAATAGTCTTACTACAGTGAAGCATTAACTTCAAGAAATTGTCATTAGCATGCATTCTAGGCACCTCAGCAATCTTTAGATTATGTAGTATCTTTGTTTTAAGGAAAAAATATCTATTTGGCTTCTTAACTAAAAAGACAAATGCTGTAACTTTGAACTAAGATTCACTAAGCAAAGAGTTGTAATCTATGCAGGCTTAATATCGTTAATTTAAAATTAAAACAATGCTACTCAGGTTAATGACATAAATATATGATACAAAGCAATAGTAGAAATTCTGTGGTTGTCTTAATTTCTTCTCTAAGAGAACAGAACCCTACCTCCTGCTCATACCTTTATCACAGAACAGTACCTGCTGCAATAGTACCAGCTTTTATGCTTCACCTTCCTCTAGAAGGGAACTGTTATTTGCTGCAGTGTCTCTTGGCTAGCTTTTACCTTTACCCAGCTGCATTATTTAGTATTTAGTGTAATCCCTACCTCCTGTCCTTGATTGCATTGTCCTTTATCCCTCAGGGATGAATGACAGATTTTAAATATTTACAGATGTTTACACCAAGTGTCCAACTCTACTCAAAGAGCAGAGAAAAGTGAATCCTATCAACTTGGATTACATGAGGGATATCATCTATTGAGCAAAACTCTGTTGACTACAGTGCAAGAAACAAATTATAGCATCTCAGGTGGCTTCCAATGGTGCTGCTGAGAGCCACACATGATATGTGGGTGCTACGTGAAAAGCACAATCGAGCCTAAAGATACTTGTTCTTCTTCACACAACTGTCAAGCACCCTTCTCCTCCTCATAAAATCTGACAACAGTCAATAGGTATCTACTCCTACAAAATATGTTATCTTAATAACATTCTTCTTTCATCTCTGGATGGCAACACTGCTCATGGTACATCATGATTTCTGTTTGATATCAGATTTTATGAAACCTCAGCCCCAGCTTTGGCTGTGCCTACATGACCAAGCAGCAAGGACTGATAGCAGCAGATTTGTAGAGTAAACTCAAAGCCACTAAGATTTTACTTTGTAGTTGTTCTGGTTTTGACTGGGACATGGTTAACTTTCTTCCCAGGGGCTGGTATGGGGCTGTGCTTTGGATTTGTGCTGTACACAGGGCTGATAACACAGAGATGTTTTTGTTATTGCTCAGCAGGGCTCACACAGAGCCAAGGCCTTTCCTGCTTTTCACAGGGCCACGCTGGTGAGGGCTGAGGGTGCACGGGAGGTTGTGAGGAGACACAGCCAGGACAGGTGACCCCAACTGACCACGGGCGTGTTCCAGACCATGGGACATCATGCCCAGTATATAAACTGGGGGGAAGAAGGAGGAAGGGGTGGACATTTGGAGTGATGCCATTTGTCTTCTCAAGTCACCGTGTGACAGAGCCCTGCCCTCCCGGGGAGCGATGAACATCTGCCTGCCCCCCAGAAGCAGTGAATTAATTCCCTTTTTTGCTTTGCTTGTGTGCACAGCTTTGCCATTCTCTACTAAACCTTTCCATTGCCATTCCTTTATCTGAACTCATGAATTTTCTAACGTTTACTCTTCAGTTCTCTCTCCCAGTCCCGCAGGTGTGGGAGTGAGTGTTCAGCTGGCTGGGGCTTAGCTGCTGGCTGGGGTTAAGCCACAAGAGCAATTCAGTCCCATGGAGCATCATACAAAATTATGAAAGTTTCATGTTCCATTTCGTAATGTACAGCAAAGAATTGTAGTTTGGGATGATCAGGAGATTAATTTCAAAAGTATAACCCATCCAAATTAAAACTCTACCATAGGCATACCCTTTGAATTCTTATTCCAAAAAATCTAGGCTTCCCATTCTCTGCACTCTTAATATTTGCTTCGTGTAGAACTTGCATAATTAATAAAGTTTCAAATTGCCTTTCCTCTTCTTAAAATTTCTTGGCTAGCCAGAGGTCCTTGAGAACTGCTATAATAAATAAAGTGGAATATTTATTTAAATCATTTCAGACACGTTTTTTAAATCTCATTTGCTTTGTTTTAGGGAATGACATATAAATATGTCAAAAGCCACTCTGCATCTTTTAGTGCAATTGAGTAGTGGCAGTTAATTTTTGGTTCATGTGTTCAGGTGCTTAAAGTTCTCCAAAACTGCCCAGCTTTTCGTGAGTTGAAATTGCAATCTGATATCACGCGGTTTTAATTTATTTATGCTGCAGAGTTATACAGAACCACCTTAAATCAAGATTAGAAATAAAATAAACATTAAACAAATAACTGCAGTGACCCTACCATTTTGACAACTGCTATAATATCAAGGGGTCTTGTTAAATGAGATTAATAACTATTACTGTTAGTAGTACCATAGATCCATCTTTTAGAAAGATCAATATTGCAAACTGAAAAAACAACCAGTGTGAGGGGGAGGTGCAGAACATGGAAAGACCTGGTATTTCTCATTGCATATTGAATAACCTATAACACAGAAAGCAGTGTGAACAGCTGGATAAGTATGCCATTGTTTTGTGCTTTAACTCTAGCCTCAAATAAAGTTGACTCATTTACAAGCCTCCTTTCAGTATCATTTGTTCCAGAGCTGTCTCCTCTGCCAGGCACACTCTCCACAATAATCTCTCTTGATCAACTAGTGTAACAGGTTTTTCCTACAATTGCAAATTATGTCAGTGTAATGCAAATTAATTTTTATTATTTGTTATTCAAAAGACATAATCCCAGGAGACAGACAGATACTCACTGCTTTGATCACCAATAGAAATGGCAAGAATTAAGTTTTTAATTTGTCCTTTATAAAAATATTTGTCTTAGAAATCTTTAAAAATCAACTTTTATTTCAAAATAAAATAGGATGCTATTCCTTGATTTATATTATGAAAGTAGTAACTAATTTTGGGAACAATAAACAGACTTATGTAATGTACAATTTAGATCATTAAAAGTAGCTAATAAAAATTCACGAATATCCATGAACCAAGTGAAACACTGAAACCTTGATCAACTACTCTGCTGAAACCTACACACAGTGATTCTTAAAGCTAAACAGGTCATTTTTCCAATAAGTAATGTTGATGCCTATATGCTTTATAGAGCCTCCATGGCTTTAAAACATTCTGTAATCACATTTTCTGCAACAGAATTTGACTGTTTAGTCCTAGACATCACGAAATATAATTAGTTAGCAGCTAATATTATGGAAGATGATATGTCATTTCCTAAAGCTTCACATCAGGGAAGGAACCAGTTCTGAAAATGAAAGATAAATGTAACAAACATCATATTAGAATTTACTTGCAATTAGCAAATGAAAGCAGTAAACCATTCAAGATTAGAGGTACTCCAAGTTCTCCAGCTGAAGTGATGGAGCTTAAATACAGGTAATAAACACTAAAAGAAAAACCATCCCAATTGACATTTTACCTTATACACTTGTTTGTATTACTGTGGAATAATCAAATACCAGTCTCTGAGCAGTCATGTTTCTATGTGACAAGTGAAGAGCTTACTCCCATGTTCAATTTATTCCCCTTGTATAAAACAGCAGCTGTCTCCCAAGACTGAACTCAGTGCAGAAGCATTTGCAAGCACTTGGAAGCTAAAACTAATAACATCACATATACCTAATTGTTTAAGGGAACCAAATGTATTTCTCACATTGCTACATGTCAAATGGATCAATTACCTCACCTAATCTGCCTTGTCAAACTGGAAACTGATCTTGCATCTTTCCAGGTCACACATCCATTTATTTATGTCATATAATGTTCAGTACTTGGAATGATTTATAGGTAACAAGAGGGAAGATGCACTATGTTTTGCCAGACTAAAGGAGGAGTTCAGAAAGCAGCAGCTCCCAAGCATTTTCCCATGCCTTTTATTGATGCACGGTAAATGAACCTCATCAAGACTTTAATGTAAAACTTCCAAATTAAACCAACTATTGTGTTCTAATACACTTTGAGTTCCCAAATGGAAAAGTCAAGACAAAATGGCCATCTTCTAAACATTAGCTTCGTGGGCCACATATTGTCGGTAGAAAAACTATTTATTATGGTACCATTCCCTCCTAGTGTGAAGTGATTAACTGCAGATCAAATGTATTACCTATGCATCAGGAGTTAGCTACAATAATCATCTTATAATGTCACTCTCTTGATAGAACTTTTCCCATTACACTAAAACTTCCAATACTGCAATTAATGAACCTAGGTATAATGTTTAAAGTAAATAAGCCCTTTTACTATAATAGGAGGGGAAGTATTTACATGCGGGTGAGGTACAATAAAGCAACCTGTTCATAGGCTTTTGTGCCATTGCTCCATGCAATTACTTCAGCCAGAGAACTACAATGTAAAACCCCCAAATTAAATACAATTAGTTCCGTGGATTAACTTCGCACCAATGACACTTTAATACTCCCGGAAGACTACAGTCCCCTCTCTTATTAGCATTTGCATATTTTTATAAATCCTTTGAAGTAGATCATTCTGCCTTCTCCTCCCGTGTTATACACATTTATTCCTGGCACTAGAATCTCTCTCTCTATTTCTGTTTGAATTCTGGGACTCATCTGAGTAGCTTTGTGGCTGTAAACCAGCTACTGTTGGGTGCACCTAGGGAAGGACAATGAGTAAATCAGTTCAGGGCCAGACCTATATGGATGGAAGGAGCTCAGCTCCTGCCAGGATAACCATATCCCACAGACAGATGAGAACTCCAAGGGTAACCTTAAGTGTTCAAGTCCCCTACCTCATCCACTGCACAATCTCCTCAGCAGTATGGGCACATGAAGAGAGGGTTATTATAAAACCACTACCATATGCTTCTGTTTCAGGATGTAAAGCACTCCAGGGCATGTCTGAAAGCAGATGGACCTCTGCAGAGATCCTCTAAATCCATGGCACCCCGGGGACACTCCAGGGATGGCACTGTACCACAAGGCTCTACCTCCTTGAAAATGTATGGGGCAAAAGAGCAAGAGATCTGACAAAGTACTCGCCACGGCAGATCAGGCTACAATCCAATCACATTCCATCATACAAATAGGAAAGCAGTCACTTAAATATGTGATAAACTCTCAGATGGATTTCAGATCTGGGGCTATAATAGTTAACTTCATGAAGCCATCAGATTACTATGCAATGGCAGTCAAAAAAGAGTAAATTGAATCTCAGGCAGTGTTAAGAAAGAAACAACGACCAAAACACCATTATGCACTTCATGGGAGACTCATCTTAAACACCATCAACTTTGAGTCTCCCTGCTCTCAAAAAGAATAGAACAGAACAATAGAAAGTACAGAGCAGAGTGACAAAAATGAACAAAGATATTAAATAGTTTTGTATTAGACTCAAAGGCTTCTCAGTCAAGATTAAGGAAGCATTTTGATAGAAGTCTATAAAAATCAAGGGTGTCATGGAAAATAGAGCATACCAAATGACAGGCAGATGGCAGGTTAGAAATAAAAAAAATGTGGTCCTTCACAATATTTAGGAATTGCACTTACGATTTTTTTTTAAAAAATTGATGGTTTCTTCATTTATAGGAATTCCTTTTTGTTCAACATCTTGAGTAAATCTCAGAGAAAACCAAATCAAGTAAAGCATGAGTGAGTTCAACAGGGAATCATAAATCAGTAAAATGAGGATTCCTTTAAAAATAGGTCAGGATACACTGCAATATTAATCCTTCTCTAAGTACGCGTTGTTTTATCTACATTCCGTTTTCTTACATTGCAAATGCTTTCAAGCATCATATTAGTGTCGAAGCAGTTCAAAGAGCACAGAACTCTTGTTCAGCACTGGAAGGTTTTCTCATGTTTTCCTAAACAATGGGAAAAGAGATGTATATACACACTACATTGGGAGTTACCGATGAAGCAGAATAAATGGGTCACACAGTGTTTTTAAAAGTCTGTTACTGTGAAAATACATGCCCACTAATGGGATGTAAAACCAGGTTCTCAGTAAGTAGGTCATGCAGCATTTTTATAGACTATTAGAACATACACATGCATACTAATGGAATAAAAAATTGGATTCTGTAAAAGTAAGAAGATTAGAGAGACCAAAAAAATCCTGCGACATGGATGGGTCTGAGGAGGTTGCTCTATTAGACAGCTGTATATATTTGTCAGGGATAATCTATTTCCTGAAATATTTCTGTCTCCTTTCTTACAAAGTTGTTTGGAACAGCCTCTAGGGGAATTGTGCTTCTCTGTTAGCTCAGAGCAATAAAAATATAGCTCACTTCTAAAACTGGATGTTCAAAAGTAATTCTGCCTCTAGAGAGCACTACTTTCAGCAGTCCAAAGTTTGAGGAAAGGAAGCTAGAAGATGACAGAAACAAAACCAAGCACAGTTATGTTTAAAGCTATCATTCATTCTCCTATAATTTTGTTGACAAACTAAGCTTACACACAAAATAAAAAACACATTGAACTGGTAAAATGTGTAACTATAATAAAACTACAGCAGCATAATATAAAGGATCTAAAGCAACGTGACTAAATATAAACACCTACCTTCTTTTATTTAGGAATACAAAATATTTATACTTAATGCTCATTTATTTGAGACCTACCAGACAAGTTCATCATTTCTACTCCTAAGAGTGATCTGTCACAACAAAAAATTAAGATACTTGAAGCAAAAGATTTCTGACAAGTGAAAATACAACATCAATTTAAGCAGCACATTATACATCTCAAAAGTGAAAATGCATTGATCTGAATACTTATAATTTTATGTACCAGATAAAGTCTGCACTGGGCTTTAACTACTCCAGAACCCAAACACATTCACAGTTTAAGTGTGGATTCAACAGTTGAGTATCTTGGCCTTGCAGAAGGAATTAATTTTTTGTTAAAATAGCCTGCCCTGAATGAAAGCAAGAATTCATACAGCACATTCTTCATCCTTCAGCATGGGGGCTTGCTGCGGCCCCCCACCGCTCCCTAATTTGAGAAGCACAAACTCCTTTAAGAACAACATCACATTACAGCCTGTCATTCACATGATGTTAATGCCTGCAGGGTAACCCATCTGCATCTTGCCAGACTCTGGACAGCCTCCCTGCTGACCTGCACGGTGCACCTCGCGAACTCTGCAGGGTGTCTGCCTCCCTGCACCGCCACAGCCCGGGCAGCACTTTCCATACACTCACAGCTGAATGCAAAGGCAGTGTTTGGAGTTGCCAATTACAAAATCAAAAAAGCAACCAAATAAGAGCGGCTAAAGTTCCCATCATTGCTGTTTTTCTTGGATTATTCTCTCATCCCAAATCTCTTACATTATCACTAACCAAACAGCACAGCCAATGCAATCGGAACCTAACAGAGGAATTACTATTCCAGTTACAAATCAGAGTGATGTCAATAAGGGGGAGCATCTTAGGAGCAGCAGGAGTAGAAGATATTTAACAGTTTTCAATCTCAGAAGCCACTGCAGATTTCCAGGAGAAAAAAAAAACTTTTTAAAAATTAAAGATCAGTAAAAAGCTACTGGGTTATGATTGGAATCACAAGCACAGAAGGGTGATTCTGTACCAACAGATCATAACCTTCATTCCTTCAGTCTCCTTTCACTTCTTCCCTTGGCTGATGGAAACTAGAGCTAGGATGCAGCACAAAGCTGCCATGAACCCAGCACAAACTGTAAAAAAGAAATCCAGTTAAGACCCTCACAGAAAGAATTTCAACGAGACAGGTTGAGAGGATCAAATTAAGTGGTACGTCTTTCAGGGAAGGTTGTAAAGTGGTGATATATACAATTTATTTTATTAATATTTAGTGTCTACTGATAAACACAACCATTAGACTGAGAAGTGGCAGCTTTAGTTTTCCATTGAAATTCATAAATTAGCACACTATCTGAAATTAAGCTGGCAGTTACATTTTTACAGTTAGCTGTTTCATCTTAAAAAGTTACCTCTCACCTCATTTAAGTTATAATTCCACACTTTCAAATATTTGCAAGAAATTTCAAGATAATCATTGATTCAATGAACCGGTACCAAAACAAATTTGATAACAGAGTAATATTTTGTAAATGCTTGTCCCAGATTAAGTGCAACAGTTAGACATTATAGTGAACTGAAGATTTACTACTATCTTTGCCAAATGTATTTCTAGATTAAAACTTAGACTAAAAAAGTTACTCTGATGAATCTGGGGAGACTTCTGTTCCTGCTATTCCCCAGTTCACAAGGACTCATGGTATTTTATGTTGCAAGCTAGGATACAAGCTGGGAAAATGTAGCTCTCTAAATAAATAATTCCATCAGTAAACTACTGAACTCAAACAATTCCCTCAATAGGTTTTATTTGCACAGAAATACAAAGCTTTTGGTGGGTGTGGGGTTCATTTTGCTTTGTGCCATCCTCTCTCTCTGAGGACAAGGAGTTCACTCTCACCAGATTAACCCAGCAGAGGATGACTCCTACCACAACCCCATTTCCTTTTTCTCCTAGAACTCTCCTATCCTTCATGGAAAATAGGAGGGAGGAAATCCTCCCTGGCTTAGCAGAGCCCATGAGGTACAGAAAGGGCAGCTGCCTCTTCCCTCTGCCACCTCCCTCAGCTGCTCACCATCACCCCACAGGCAGCTCCTCCCAAAATTGTTTTCCTCCTTTCAGGGCACATCCCGGTTCTACTGAACACATCCCTGGTTTTAGGGGACACCCCAAACCAGACCAAGTGTGGCGATGGGCCTGCCAAAACCTTTTCCTACAGCAAGTCTGTCTTCCTGTTCTGATTTATACTTCCTCCCTTGTCACATGAAAATCAGAATTTCTAATTAGCAACATCAGCTGGGGAGGTTGCCTCTTTTTTTTGAAGCCTGGAAACCAGAGCAAAGAAAGGTAACAGACTGGAATTGTACAAGCTCAGTATGTGAAGACAAGCAGAAATCACTGAAAACAAAACAACTCTCAGATAAAATAGAAAAATTTATATGAAGAATATATATGTATACTATCAAAACTCATCTTGTAATGTAACTTGCAAGATTATATTCTAGAATTCGAAAGCATAGCTTTTAAAAACCAAAGCTTTTCTAGCACCTAGAAACTTTAAAATGAGTTTTAAAACCCCAATGGGCCATTCAGGCACCTGTATGATAATCACTATAAGTAATTTCCTGTCATTTAATATTTTTCCACCAGCAAATAACCTTTTAACAATCAAAGGCCCAGCGGTGTTCAGGGAGCAACAGGCAGTAGAGTAAGAAAATTTATAGACTACATTCAAAATGCAACTTGCATTGCCAGAATTTACTGACCTGCACTCCGGTCTAAATTAATTTTCAGCTCTTCTCACCATCCATGGGGAAGAATTGTAATATGACACCTTGTTAAAAGTAAGAAAAATGCACTCTGTTGTGCACCTGGACGTTCAGGAGTTGGTTTCACTTACTTCTTGGCAGCTTATGACCCTTAGGTTTTCCCTGCAGGTTTGATTTCAATCAAATTCCCAAAGTAAACCATTGCACAAGGGTTCTTGACTTTCAAAAGCTATAAAAAAATAACTCCTAGTGTTTGCAGAAACAGAACATTTTCATTTAAAATGACCTTCTCATTTCTGATGCTTTCACCCTGAGCAGCTTGCCTTTGGAATCAAAGGATACAAATGTCCATTCAAATATCTCTTTTTATTTTATATTTTGGGTTTAGTCTGACACAAAATTTTTGACATGCCAAGAAACACAAATTTTCAGATTATTCCTAGCTCTAAAAAATCCAGAAATAACAAGAAAAGAAAAAAGATTCAAAATCCACTGTAAGCCATCTGCATGGAATACTTCCACACCACAGCTAAGGCAATAGTGCACAGCATGTCAAATATTGTCAACATTCTAGCAGCTGATCACAAATACAATTAAGGTGGTCTGAAACCACCATCAAACGTTTTGCACAGTATTCTGCAGTAACTCATGGGTTCCCATTCCCTCTGCAGAACTATCTTCCAGTGAGCGGTGCTGTGAAAGAACAGGAAGTGTTCCAGATCCTGGATGTACAAATTGTTTTTCACACTGCAGGATTGGAGAAAATTCTTCTGAGAAATAATTTTTATTGATATCCCACTAGGTGACCTTTATGGGGTCGTCTTAGCCATATTCTAGGAGTGCTCCTATAACAGCTGAACAATTTAAAGTAGATCATTATAAAGGGCTTTGTGTTTCTTTCTGAATTGGAGGGTTTCTATCCAGCCTTACACAGGCACTGCCTGAAGGTGACCCTGAGGCTCATTGGCAACAGATGAACAGCCCTTAATTCTCATGGGTGCATTTTAGAAACACAGCATGTGTGGAAAACCTCTGTCAGACTCATTAAGCAATTATAATGATTTCTCAGGGGAATACAGCAACCACTCTTGCAGTAGCACCCTCAAAAACAAGTACTATTCTTACAGATGCACAGCATTGCTCTGAAATTCCCCATTTCCTAGGCTGCCTCAAGGGAAGAGTTAACTTTCTACTATGCATTCACTTCTGATCAGGTTCTCTCAGTACCAAGTAGCATTTCCAAGATCTCACTGGGACTTACTCTCTGTCTCAAAGACTGTTTCATTAAAGACAATTTCATTTTAGTTTTGTTTTGCTTTTTTTGGTCTGTCCTGAAAATCATCCTTTTTGGGCAAATACCCTTATTTAATAATTTTTAACACTAAAAGACTTGCTAAGAGTAAGATAAAAGTAAACACAAAATAAAATTTAGGTCCGAAAGAAGAAAAAAATCAGCCTATACAAATGCAAAGAGAAAAAAAGGAACCATTCTCAACCCACACATTTTTTTCAAATTTGCATTCATTGCATAAATACCAACCAAACTTATAAGTAGTACCACAACAGCTTTGGGTGCTGAATGGGAGCAGGGGGAAGACAGGAACTGAGTTTTGTTTTGAAGGAAGGAGTTGGAGTATTCGTTTACTTTTATTGAATACCACATAAGAATTACACAGTCAATTTGCAGGAAATACCCAGTTAATCTGCTAACCTAAATTACTGATCTTGAATTTTTGCAAAAACTGAACTCCAGAAAGTCTCACTTTATCTGCAAAAATATTCATTTCAACAGTAAATCTCTGAAGTTCTTAGCCAAGAACAATTACATTGCTCTTAAATTCAGAATAATTGGTTATAAGAATGTGAAATGATGCAAAGGACAGTTACTCTTTATAGAAAAATCTCACTGACCTCACTAATTCAACCAACAAGAAATAGTCTCCTACTCACGTTATTTTAGACAAAGAAGTGTATTCTACTCTCATGCCCACCCATCTGGCTCCTCAGCATGAAAACACTTCCAAAGAGCCCATTTCACAACAGCCACTCTGTCACGGGAAAACTCCACCCACGCTTTGTGAAAGAGAACAAGTTTGGAATACGGCAACTCAAACTCACTTTAATAAGTGCAAGTGCAGGGCACAAAAGCACTGTACAAAGCAGATTTCGCACTAGGTGCAGCATCCAGAGAACATTCAGATTTTACACAGAACACTAAGAAATGAATGAAAAAGATAGACTGACTGCAGAGGAATTTGGTCACAATGGGAGTCCTAATGCAGAACTGCATCACTTTTACTCAAATGAAGAATGAAAGTTAACTTGCCTAAAATGAAAAATAATTATATGGAGAAGATTAGTAGGAATAATTGCTCCACTCTTTCTTTCAGCTGCAATGTTTACAAGTGTGTGAGGTTAATGGCAATCTGTCACCATGACTGCCTCTCAGAAGAGAAGGCCAATGTGCAGCACTTCTACCAGCATCTCTTAGATTGCCAGAAGGAAACAGATAATCTAAAGCCAGCCTTACACCTTACACAGCCAGAAGTGCCAAATACTTGAGCAACTGTCAGAGAGGTCCCAGAAGAAAAGCTGGCTGTCCAAGTGGAAAATATTAGCCAAAAGCAAAACACTCCCAGCAAAACATGTCTAAACAAGAATTTCCCTCATTTTTCTTATCAAGAACCATGAGGAACGCAGAGCAGGAAGAAGGCAGAAGGAAAACTTCCTTGATTTGGACAGAAAGTACATAAAAACCTCAGTGCTGACCAGATTGTACTTACAAGTGTTTTATCGGATATGTCAAAATCATTTCTTTTATTTGGAATTTTAAAAATGTAGATTATCTCAAAAATTTGCAAAAAATTTCCAGCAGCTCCCCTTATCATGTTTCTCTCTCCAGTGCACACATGGACAACCTCAGGACACAGGGTTTTTTCCTGCTTTATGCACAAATATGCCAGATTACCTGTTGTTCAGTAAAGGGGAAATTTAGTCTGAAAGCACAATCTTCATTTTAATATGGTTATTATGAAAAATAGATTAAGGTCAATAATCATGCAACTTGCAGGGGGTTGAAGCAAAGATGATACTGTGAGATATTCAGACAGGTAACATAGTGCACCTCACAATGAGTCACCTATACTTTCAACTTCAGTAAGATTATATTATATACAATAAGGCCTTATAAGATGCAGTATAACAACACAACTCTTACTATTGTCAGAGACAATCCCAGCAAACTGAATTCAGGCACATGCAGCACATTTCTGGAGAATCAGAATTATCCAACACAGCCCTTAGTCACTATTTTTAAATCTAAATGCAATTAATCATAAAGGCATTTAGAGTTTCTGAGTCTTTGGCAGCTCGAATTCTAGGTCTAAAGCAGAATATGAGGAGAATAAGGAACTCAGTAGATAGCCTTTGTTGGTTTCCTTGAATCTAAATAAAGTACATAGATTTCAGAAACAATTAAATAAAATGAAAAATAATAATAATTTTCACTATTTCCTCATCCATGGAGTTTTCATTAGTAATATTTAAGATCCAAAGCATTTAAATATGAATGGTAAGGAAGTGGGATGGGCCAAGAAGTAGAGCTTTTATTCTTACACTATCTGTTTAAAAATCAAGTTGTTGCTCCTGAACAGATTTAACAGGTGGGAGTCTCCAAAGATTTCTCTTGTCACAGCACAAGGCAAACACTGAAACAGTTTGTAGTGCTTCACATACTCTCTAAATATGCATGCGTAAGTTGTTTCTGCTTTTCCCCAGATTCAATGAAAGTCTCAAAAAATACGCATCCAGAACTTATTCCTCAGGTTTTTTGTGGTTTTCACCAGTTACCAGCAGCAACAGCTACACCTTTTGTAAGTGCTCTGTATTACCCAGCTCTGGGAGGTTTTGTCCACGCAGCCGTTACGACAGCGCAGAGATCAGTGAGCGCCCGCTCAGACTCACGGTCTGCTCCTCGCACTGCTGCTCAGCCTCCTTCTGGCAACTGAAGTATAACAACATATGCTGGACACCCCTTTCCACCTGGATGGCTTGTATGAATTTCCTTCCTGAGAAGCATGCAAACTCTTAGCAACAAAAAGATAATATAAAAATTATATTAAATTATATAAAAATTATATACAAATAATACACCACTCTTTGTGTATGTTTTAGTTCAGGGAGAAAGTATGTGTGTTAACTGTACAGTAAGATTGGACTGGGTAGTGATATGTTCCTCCTTTACACTTAGCCTTGCCTTAGAAATCAATCAAAAGAACAACTCTAACTGAGTCATTCCATTTCTTTAAAGTAATTTAAAGTTAACCTTCAACACAAAAGAAAAAAAAAAATCAGTGCTTTGGTCCAGCTATTCCCACAGCCTAGAAACTAACTATATTTCAGTTAACATTTATACAAAAAAAGAAAGAATAGGCACACACACCTAGCATAAATAACATAAAAGCTCAGATAAAAGGGTGTCCTGGGTTGCAGTGTATTCTATTACCATCTTCAGGAGCTGTTAAAACTAGGTGGGGCTGTGTCCCTTGCCTCCTCTCTCTGGACTATCTTCTGTTAATAGGCCAGCTGTCGAAACCAGGTGGGGCAGGGTTCCTTATCTCTCCCATGACCCATCCTCCCTCTAGGGGGGATATCTCCCATTAATGGGCCATCTAGTCTCACCACATTGACTGATAAAATTACATCCTCCCATTGTGAGATGCTCTGCCCAGAGGGAGGGACCAAGCATCCCATCCTGGATATAAGCTAAGATTTCGAACACCAGAGCCAGCCCTTACCTACTGGATTCCCAGAGGACAAGAGCTACCCCTGGACCTTCAGGTGAAGACCAGACCTTTGCTACAGGATCACTGCTTCAACAGGACCATCTTCAGCAGAACTCTGGAGGACTGCAGCCACCATTTTATTGGACTGCTACCAACACCCTGACTGACAGGGTGTCAGGTTGTATCCTGACTCTGTCAGTGGTTTCTTTTTTTATACTATTGCATGTATTTTAGTTTTTCCTACTAAATTGTACTTCGGACTTGGAGTTGCTCACTGGTTTTACTTTCAAACCAGCACAAAGGGATAAAAGAGCAGCAAAGAGAATAGCTCTCTGTAGGTAGGTTCTCCATAAGCTGCAAGGTACACTCCTCACTGCACCCTACTTAGCTCAACTTAGCTCAAGCAACTTTTGCTTAATCTAGTCCTTCAGCTGTGCTAATGTGAAGAGATTCTGCTGGGATGCAGTTAGAAAGGCACAGGTACATCCACGTGACAATAACAAGCATCAGCAGGAGCTGAGAACAGGCTTAGTTGTACCACCTGCTCTTTTGCCTTTCAGACCCTACCCTTAGACATTGGATCCTCCTCCTTTGTTTCCCATCTTATACACACACCCCTTAAAAATGCAGCTTGTCTATATTCCACCTTCTGTCTTAAAATTAACTTCCAATTCATCTTCACCTTTCCTGTGAAAAGGTGGAGTCCTCACGCAAAAGGACATTTTACATAAAAACAAGACTCTGCTCTAGTTGATACTTTGATTTATTGTTTTAGGAGTCAGTGAATTTACTCATCTTCAGCTGAAGATTCCTGCATCTGTCCTTGTTATGAATTTGGATGCTCCATTTTACTTCTCTCCCAGTTCATTTTAATGTAAAAATCTTAACACACTTGAAATGTTGCTCATTGCTAGAAGAAATATTTCCACTTCTTAATAAACACCAGTTAAAAGAAAAAAAAGCAAAACAGAGAAAGATAAAGAGAAAAGGTTATCTAATAGCTGTACTATCCAGAAATCCATGAGCATTTCCAGAATGCAAACATCATTAGCTAGAAAGCAGGAGAGAGCAAGTGCAGTCTTATTTATCACAAATTAAGCCCTGTTCCCCACAAGCAGATTTAGGACTTAATCAAAGCTCCCTGAACTACCTTTAGTCTAGGAGGATGTCCAAAGACAGACTGGAAGGGCGTATTTGAAAGCCTCGATATGAAAGATCACTAAATCAGGCCTTCCCTCAGAGCAGGGAAGGTGAGGGTTCCCTGGAGTGAAGAGGCCACATCATCCAGGACGAGTCCCACTGACATTTCTGCAGAGCAGGCGACTGCATTCATTCAAAAAGAGAAATATAAGAGTTCAAAAGTGGCTTCAGCTCCCTTTTGCAAAGTACTGAAATGAGAATTTAATCAGATCCTGCCAACTTGAATGTTTAGCCTTGAAGTATCCCAAAACATGTGCTTTAGAAGTTTAGATCAATTTAACTATTTCCTTATTAGCATGAATCTTCATAAATACTAAGATGCTAAATTTTTTTGCAGAAAAAGATATTGGACACTTTTGTCTTCCCTGAATCAGAGAATTCATGCTTTTTCTGTTTAGCAGTGCGAATATACTTCCTTTCTTTCCTCCTAGTTCTAGCCCTGTTGCCTGTTACCTTTTGTATCTCTTCTTAATAGAAATTCCTAACCAATTTTATCCATACATATCCATTCTACTCCTTTGCATTCACCCTGACCTACACACTTTTTCCTCCATTTTGTATGATTTCTATTTGATCTTCAAGTCAGTGACAAGCTCCTGATACAGCCATTATTGTCTGTTTCTATCATTTCTATTTCACCTCTGCATTGTATAACACGTACAAAAGCAAATTATATCTCCCTCAGCAGCTGCAGTCTTTTATCCCTTAGCTGATGTTCCCAAGAAATCCTATATAGCAATTCCCTGAATTTGTGGAAGTCTGTTTCTCTGAAATGTGTTATTCTGTTTCTCCAATACATTCTTTTCCTTTAAAAAGTGAGTTCTATCTTAAAGCTTTATCTTGTGTTTTCAAGTTTGTTTCTTAGCTCCCCCATTAACCAGAAGCCAATCTAAACCATTGGCTACCATAACATTTCACAGCTTCTGAAACAAATTGCCCAGCCCATTTCAGGACCTTTTTTACTGGTAGTAATGGTATAATCTTACTATCATACACAATTTTGCACATATTCTTAATAATTAATATATAACTGTAAATAATAACTGCACTTAAATATAAAATATAATTATTTGTAGTCTAATATACAACACATAATTTTATTATGGGATTTGTAACATACTTAACATTACTATTCAAAAAATATGCTAATAATATAAGTGAATTCATACAAGTGGTTATTAAAGCCACTCAGAAAACATAATTTAAAGTGTTTTCCTTGAATAACTGCACACACAGTGCTCTCTCCTCTAGGGCAGAGACCACTGTGGCTCAAGGACCTCAGAAAAAGTATATCCAGAACACCATAACATCAGCCAAACCTCAGCCAAATTTCTATAAACTCAATCTTTCCTCAGAGAAAGAATTAGAGCATTCTATCAGGACTCTAGGATAAAATCATTCTACTCTAAAAATTGATGAATAGTAAAAGTAAGAATTCATGCTTCACAACAAAATCTTTGCAGTTCTGGAAATGTTTCGAGTACTGTTCTATGTAATCATTTCATCAATTATTGTTATTTAGAACATCTATTTTCCTCTGTAATCTTTTTCCATAGTTATTACTTGCAGACTAAAACCAAAACATGCCATAATAAATAATGAAGTTTATATTTTACTTCTTTCCAGACAGGGAACTTTAGGAGATGAATTATTTATGCATAATTTTAGATTCAGAACTCTATGGCTTCTCTTTATGCAGCTTCAAATACACCAGCTAGAGATTAACAGAAATGAGATGGGTCTAGTCAAGTCAGTAGGAGCTCTAATTCCACTGACCATGATGTGAAATATAAAATGTTCTTTTTACTTGCTACAGAAAACAAGTTGTGCTGATAATGTAGCAGAAGCTTCCCATAATGCTTGTGGAAAAGAAACCAACACAACAAAGATAATTTTAAAATACTGTGTTAGTTCTCCTGCTTAGGGAAACCCTTAAAATTCTGCTGATTTGGCGTAAAGGTGCATCTATTGCTCTTGTCCCTCCTTGAAGTAATGAGAGCAGAATCCCAAATAATCTAGATATTTCTGCCAGCAATAACCACTTTTCTAGCAGAAAAAAAATTTCTCCGTAACACAAGTAACACGTCAATTAATAAAAAAATAGTCTGACAGCAGCCTTAGCAATACTGCTGAAGATTAATGCTGATTTGCAGCTTACAGCTATTTAACTATTACTCAAAATCTGTCCTGCTCTGCAGGTGGGAGATTGGTTTTCCTAAAAACACTATTTTTCATGACTTGAAACGCTGTGGGGGGGGTGGAAATCACAGTTCAAAAATCCAGAGCTCTTTAAATTATAGCAAAAATTGACATTACATATCAACACAGCCTGTAGTGAGCATTCATTCTATCATACTAAAACTTTCCTGTTGAACATATCAGCCAGAAGCTTACCTGCCTTCAGAACACTTGATCAGGCTAGCAGTGCACTATGAATACTTTTCTAGAAAGACTTCATCTCTTCAATTTCCATTACTTTAAAATGAAAAAATAAAACTAGGAATTTATCTATTTTTTCACTATTTAATGGTACTATGAATTATTTCCTGGTAACTAATTGCACTTTATGAGCCATTTGAGAAGAGATCACTCTTTGTCCTTGTGATTTGCTGCTCAGTCATATAAACGGCAATTTTTATTCTCCAGTTAAATAAAGTTGGCATAAAGCTAGGAATATAATTCTAGACAACAAAAATGTGAAAGTAATATTTATTTAATATTTAAAAATCATTTTCTCTCTCATATACCTAGCTCTGCATGTAGCTCTAATAAATACGTACTATTATTTATACTAACAAAAAGATATTACTTTCATTAAAAGAATTACAACACAAATATATAGCAAAATACACAGGGCAGTACAGGAAAGGAAGGAGTTTTCAATGTAGAAGGGTGTGCTTAAAGGGTACTTTATACACCCCCAAACATTGAATTTTCCTGGAGAAAACTTGAAGCAAGATAATGTTACAGCTGTTGAATTTGCTGTATCTTACTGAAAATGGAAGAGATTTCTCTGCTGTCAGTGAGGAAAGTAGAGGACAGTAGAATCAAGGATCCACACACAGCAGAGTCCTCTGGACATGCCTGCTCGGAACCTTAAAACAATAAATCTTCATTCAGATTCAAACCTTCATGGTGGAGTGAAAATGCCCTCAGGAGAGCTGTAAAACATTTTTTGCAACCATTCCCATTAGCTGAGAAGACACCCTTCAAATCCTCCTCCAGAAACATCCTCAGTGAGACAAGCAAAACAAACAACAAATAACCAGTGATGATGTTATTTTGGGTGAAAAGCTCTTACACTAACAACATCATTATAACAAAGTATTTGGTTTGTATGTTTAAAAGCAACACAGAATTTTTTCCTCATCCCTGAGGATCAGAAACACATAAACCCTGGTGTCAAATAGAGTACAAACCCACCTGAACATCCCCCTTTTCTCCAGGTACGGCAAGTTCTAGCAGAAGTGAACAAGACTTGAAGACAGCCATGGAGGAAACCACACAGGATCAGAGACAAGCTCAGCAAACAGCAGAGCCAGGTTAGCTGGACAGTCTAAATTACCTCCCTTGAGCAGAGCTTCTGCTCCAAACTTCTGAACTAACCCAGGGATATTTGCCCACACTGAAAAGAAATTCTGCCCTCAGAGCAAAAGCTGCTGTTTTCTGGAATGGGCTCATAGCTGAACACCTGCAGACCCTGTCCTGCTTACACTGAATATGTTCATGTTTTGCAAAGAATACAGTTCTTGGAAAACATTTGGCTTAACACCTTACAGGCAGAATGAGCACAATCTCACAGGATGAGGCCATATTTTTAGGAGTTAATATTCAGAGATATAGGAAAATTCTATTACATTGCTGTAGTGTTCACAGCGTTAACTGGAAACAAAACTATTGAATCCAAATATTGTTGTGACCAGTCACCCTCTTTGACCTTTTACAAAGTTGCACCACAGTTGACTTTTGACGACTGATCATGAAGCTTATATTTTTCCAATATTATAAAAAATATACCAAAAGCTGTTGGAGCAGGGGTGCTGAGTTTGGAGCTTCCCTAGATGAGCAATAAAAACACTGTAGAGCCAGCTACAATGCCACTGCTGCTTATGCAGTCTAAAAAAGCCATGCAGAAGAAAAGAATATGCAGAATTTGAGACAAGTACAATTATCTCTGAAGTTACTAAAAGCAGTGACCCTGAGATGCTCAGGGCTTTGCAAGACACCTGCAGAGGTTTTCACCTGTGGCAAGCTCCAAAAGAACACTGGTAGGATTTTAAACTCTAAAAAGACAAATGTCATTGGAATTAAACTAAAATACTTGCCATCTCAAACAGAAAAGGCAAAAAGGAAAATTATAACAGAACACAATAAAAATGAAGTATACACAATTCTTCCCAGCCTACTGTCCATGAAGGCACAACTTTCATTCTAGAATTGATTTTCCTAATCTTACCAATTTTTTGAGCTGCAAAAAAGTCTACCCAGCCTCAGGGTAGGTCCTTCAGATCCCTCTAAGGCCAGGTTGGCTGGTCCCAGTTTGGGCCTTCTCACTTGTTACCACTGTATTCCTCATAACTTCCTCTCCAGGCAGGCTCGGTTCCACATAATTATCTTAGAGAAACTTGATGTCAATAGAAGCAAAAAAATTTAAAAGATCAAATAATAAAATACTGCCCATAAGAGACAGAAACAGAAAAAGGAAAAGATTAAATGGAAGAAACCACTTTGTGAGTTTTTATTTATTTTCACAAATTCAGAATAAACTGCTTTGCCTTCAGAATACTGCATAATTCAAGCACACAACAGGAATTCTTAGTTGGTAGAAAGAGTAAAACATTGTGCTCTCCAAAGAGAGGGTACATCACCTTGGTTTGTAGAAGAGTTCCATAGAAGAATAATCTACTGTTTTATTTTAAAGTCCTAGAAGTGATTTTTTAAAGAAAAGGTATTTCAAGTATTATTTTTTAGAGAAAATATCTCTCTACTATCTCCTCCTTTCTAAAAGGATCATTTCAATAGTAGTAAACAATAGAATATCTAAATACTAGTAAAGGATACAGAAAAATCACTGAAGTAGCTCACCCGATGACATCGCAAAGGAAAACTTTAGACCACGAAAAAAAATCCATTTCCTTTCTAAAAGGAGGACAGAGTAAAGGACAAAAAAAGCTAAAGCAAAACTAAAATGGCTTTTGCATTATCCTAAAAGTAAAATAAATGAGTACATACACTGGAATAAATGTAAATATGCAAAGCTGCAGAATTTGGCTCACTAGAGTTTGTGATTTCTGCTACAGCTTCACGAAACAACAAATATGTCCGCAAGATACTGAAAGCCTTTTGGATCATACTGCAAGTGTAAAGCAAATCACCAGAAAGTTTCTCATGGCCAGTCCTGCATTCTGACTCAGAGGCTCACATCACTTGTCACCCCTACCACGAGAAGTGCCACTGTCCAAGAACTGTAAAATCTCTTCCGACACCAGTTACAACAATTTGAGAGCTGGTGATTTAAATCTGGCACGTAATATCTTCTGTCAAAATAATTACAGTCTGTTGGGAAAGGTTTTCCTGTGCTGTCTGGATTTCTTTGTGCAAGGTTGTCCCCTTGTCATTTGCAACCACATCCATAACATTTTAATGGCAATTGCTGGACCTTCCACTCTGCTACTGAGCTGTCTCAAATAATTTTGACATATTTTATTCCCAAGACTAAGCCTGATGAACAGTTTGGGCTGACAAACCATACCAAATAGCCATATCTGTAATTACCAAAAGCAGCTCAATCTTAACTATTAAAGCCACTAAAATGTTTCAAATTCAGAAGGTTATTATATAAGTCTCAGGACTCCAACCATATCTCTGAACAAAAATATTACAATTTTAAAAAACCCCACTCAACCATAAACAGGTATCCTCTGGCAGTGAATTTATAAGTACTTTCCAGTTATCTTCCATACATTTGTTACATTGTTCTCTTCCTGCTACATCTTTGAGTTTTAGACTAAAAATGAGGTACAATAATCGAATGCATTATAAGAACAGATATCAGTCTTTGTTTGCATTTATAGATCATCTAAACACTACTAAATAAGGATAGAGAAAAATCACTAAAGTAGCTCACCTTGTGCCATCTCAATTAATTAAAACCTATTTAATAAGGAATAGATGCAATGACAAAAAAAAAAATCAGTTTTCCTTTTTACTTTTTGAACTGTGCTTCAGACTACAAATATGATATAACTGCATTCCAACTGAATTAAAAGATACTAGGAGCTGAGTCTTCCCTGCGGTCAGTAAAGCTGACTTCAAAGGTTGGATAGATTTTTCATAAAAACACAATTTAATTCTGATTTGGCATCAGTCTCTTTCAATTTTCAGTTCATGAAACCAGAAATTCTGAGGAAATTTTGCCCTAGAAGCACTAAAGTGCAGTACTGCTGAAACAAGAGCTCCTGGGGTGATGTGACGGTAGTGACGATTTGCTGGTAGGGCCCGTGCAGCGCAGCAGACCCTGAGAGCTGCGCAGAAGGCCAGGCACGACCCAGGCAGCTCCAACCCCACCCTCACCACGGGCTCACCGGGAGGTAAAGCAGGATTCGGGCCAGGCTTGCTCACTTCATGCCTTGAGGACTGAATTCAACACACTCTGGGGCAAAGCTGTTATGGGAAACCCTTATGAGCTCTGACCCATAGTTTCTATTGTCCACAAACATAACTGGCCCAGTACTCTCATCCAGGAAAGGAAATGGCCGCCTTTCCTTATCTTATGGGGATTTTATTTCAGAAGAAAATGTTCTACCAGCTCCTGTTGCCAATTATTTCCCAAGCAATAGGAAAATCCGAAGACAAACAAGCCTGCGAGTGCAAGCAGCTGCAGCACTCCTCGTTAAGGCAGAGCCTGCCCGGCCAGGCACCAT